>JARHVA010006403.1:487500-905000 GCA_037957365.1 Torreya grandis
AATATGATAATAACTATGGAATGTGAAGAAAGTATTTCCAATGGAGTATTTACACTCGAATTGTGAATGGATAAGATGATGAGGTCCCAAAACACTGTCACCAATAAAAAAAACTCATACCTAAGAACTAACACTTAATGAATGTGATGGTCTGGTCTATTTTTAAGAACTTGGCATAAAATAAATCCACAAAGAATAATATGAAAGTGGAGAATAGTCAATGGAAAATAATGAAGACAAACCTCCTAAAAAAAAAGGTAAAGTTAAGGTAAAATATGTACATCTCTTTTATAACCTGAAACAAAAATAGAGATCAAATCATTTCAGGGATAAGTTGATGTTGAGATCTTCAAAAAATTATTGAAGTAAATAAAGGTCTATTTTAGTGTGCAAAAAATATTTGAGGTGTAAAAAATTGAATTTTCATGTCTCAAAAGTTTGAACATAAACTTGTCCCTTACATATTTGATCCATCTGACTAGAAATGTACACATGAAAACATGGTGAATTCCCCTTAGGAACTTTATCATATAACAATTTAGTACATGCATGTCATGTGCCCATAATATTATGGGTGTGATCTTGTTAAATACCATTAATTGAATTACCCATACAATTCAACCAAAATAAAGTGATACTCACCCCAAATAAATCATTTATGAAAGATAAATGATGTGGTCAAGGTCCTTCATGTTAGTATCTCTATTTAACCTTAAATTTAGATAAACAAGGTTATCCAGGGCTAAGGGGATTATATTAGCTTTTACACAAGGGTGGTGAAATAATATAATAAGTAGGGTAATTAACACAAAACTCTAAAAAATAGTATTATGAATTTATACAACTAAAATTACAAAAAATAGTAAATTAAACTTATTTATAGATATTACAATAAATTATAAATAAGGTTACTTAGTTGGTTTACTGTACACATGAATATATGGGTAGGAACATGCTAAAAGTGGATTGGAATATGATCTTGGAATAGTTATCAGATTATGGGAATATCTTTTTTGTGGCCTAGAATGTTTGCATTAAATTTGGATAGTTACATCAACACTTGTCTAACTCTATGATAGGTTTCCTGTATAGAATAGTTATTGGATCTGGATGTGCCTAACTAGAGCCTTTTGGGTTTTCTGTCACCTTTCTTTGGATGTCTTAAAATTATACATAGAAGCTATCTCTCTTTTTCAAATGGCAAAACCCTAACTCTCCACCCTTAAAGTGACTATGGGAAAATGGGTTAGTTCTCTCATGGTCTTGAGTTGACCCCAAAGACCCTTTATCAATGGGTACTACCTACATAGTGAATACTTTGAAGAGGGCCTTAGAAGTATCTAGTTATCCCCTACATGTTGGCTTATGTGTGTACAAGGGTGTAATGTGTGATAACCAAAGACATGTAGTGACTTAACTTGTAACTTTTAAATTATGTCTCATGGATAATCTTTGAATGATTCAGACCTATAAAAATACTTCACTTATGATTGTTATAGAAATAAGGAAAAATAGGGTAGGTTTGCTTACTTGAATGTTTGATTTAGGGCTTATTGGTAAATTTCCTTGTGAGTTTATGTGATTTATAGGTGAGGAATGAATGTGGGTTGATCTTCTCTATGTGTGTGCTAATATTTTTTTTAAATATATCACATAAAACCACTTAGGCTAACCTTTTGGATACAATTATTTTGAAAATTTGGATGAACTTTGGGAACTAGACACTTTGTAAGAAAATGGAAACTTGTGCTGACACATGTGTCTACTTGGGATGCAAGTGTTTAGGATGCTATGAAATAAGTACGTGTCCACAATTGGTAATAAAAGGATAATAATCAGGTTTAGAACTTTTTCCATAGTATAAAAGGCCTAGTCATCAAAATAATAATGGTTATACTAAGAGATAATACATTATTCATAGAGAGATAGTGAACATGAATATTTTGGAAATAAGAAGGTCTAAAAATAAAAGGTACATCCATGATAAATATTTTCAAAGTGTACAATACTAAGGAGCTATAAATCCTATTTTAGTATCTACAATCATGTTTAAATCAATTGGTGGGAATGGATTTACTTGGTTTTTGTTTGTCCTTAGACCTCATTAACCATTCCATCATCTCTTATTATTAAACCTATATTTGTTTTCCTACCATCATTTGTCTTCACTTCCAAAGCACACACTAATTTTGTTAAGCAAAAAGTTTCATAGAGACCCCTACAATTAAACATAGTTCTTTAATACCACTATTCTAATAAATATCAGCTTCAAAAATTTTGGATTTCAAAGATATTATTAAAATAATTATTTATAACCAATCCTTATAAATAGACTCAAAATATTTCAACAAAAAAATACTATTCCATTTCTACTAGTTGTTGTTGCATCTTAAATGAACTATCTAGTAATTTTTTTTACTAGGATAATGTTTCACCCTCAGTAAATTAAATATGTTATATTTTGAGATAATATTATTAGGTCTCCATCCTAACCTATATCTATTACATTAATTAACCCAATGATTATATATATAACCAAATGAAAAGAGGTAACCATCCCCATAAAAGGAATAACATCCCTAGATATTAAAGAAACTTATTAGGATATGATCTTACTCCTATTCAATTTGAAATTTCTAAACTTGGTCTTGGTACCATGTGAGAAGAGGATCAAGCTCCAGTGTGACTATTACCATCATGATTAGTTGATATTGTCCTTAATGGATCAAACTTGGAAATTATCTCTTATTCCCACTTAAATCTTGATATCAGATGGCTATACTCACAAAGTTCCATACAATATTAAAGTAATTAGAGCTAACCTATCATTACTTTCCTAGATTTATTTAATTTTATATTAATGCTATGGGATAGCATATAAATATTTTATTATTATTTGTATTATTTAAAAATATTCATTCCCTAATTTTAATCCATTAATGAAAACTCTACATTTTTATTTAGTGGTCGAAACTATGTGTTGAATGGATAATAAGTGCATTTAAAAAAATACATTTAAAGATTTAAAATTGAGCATTATTGTGATCATTTTTGAAAATATTTAGTTTAAAAAAAATTAAACCAATATTTGACACTTTCATGTTAAGAGTTGTCACCAGGCATTATGGCTATATTTTTGCCTCAAATTCATATGTTGAAAACCACATGGGCATTATTTTTTTAATAATTTAAAGCTTATATATATATTATGAAAAATATGTGTTTGTCAACATTCATATGGCATGGATATATTATGGAGTGGTATGCAATTTATAGTAAAGGCTTAATCCCTCGTGGGTCCCCTCAAGTGACATTTTTTAATTGAAAACTATGCTGCCAAAAGAAACCTTGTTTTCCCTTCATCATCACACAACTTTAATCCATTATCGCATGTGAATATATAGATTTATTTTATTTTATTGATGATCTAACTATTTTAATGTACACATTAATTTTAAATTTAATCATATTCTTATAAATGTATATGGAAGGTAAATGGGGGGACGCCAATGGAAATTCAAATCTTAACATGTAGAAGCTTTATAGGAAATTAAAACCACTTGGATCTCAAATTTTTAAAATAAACATATTAAATATATTATATCACTAACTATTAACATATTCATATCTATATGTTATATGTATTTGCCATTATTCATTTGATATAGACTATGGAGACACTATATCTCTGAATCCCACTGTTGATGTTTTTATCTCTATTTACTAATTAGTCTTTGCCTAACATTCACTTCCACGTTAAACTTACATTAAAAATTTACATGAAAATTCAACCATAAAGAATTTTTAATACATAGGTAGGGACTAGCCACTACATATATCTTGTTATATATATGACTAGTACAAATATCTTAAATAGATTTATCTGAAAAACACTGAGATATCAATATTGAGGTGTTTGTCTTAGATTTTCCTCATACCATATTAATTAACTATTCCATTAATTTATTCAGATATTTATTGATAATTTTTAATAGATTAACTTGATTTAAATTCATCACTATCACACTCAAAATATTTCTAGAAAATAAAGGGCTCCAAACTACACCATATGCCCAAGATATTGAATTTATTTGATCAAATTCTTGAAGTATTTTTTTCCTATGACAGTCACATGGAAATCAAACTTAAATTCAATATTAATATTTATGCCCTCATGAAAATTATAACCCCCCACCAACCTAGGTTTCCATTGTATGATTTCTATTGACATAATGACCTCAATTTAGATTCACCAATGTGTCAAGCTAAAAAAACTCTTTATGGTATAAAAATGAGAACTCCATCATATGCCCAATATATTGTAATTTTTTGATTGAATTCTCCAAGTAAAAAGAAAAAAATTCATATGAAGATAAAATATATGTCAAATTTAAACTCAAAATTAATTTTTATGCACTCACTGATATTGCAACACACCACCACCCCCTAACTGTCATTATAAGACATCTATCAGTGCAATAATATATAATATTATAATGATAAGTATAATAATATTATATATTATTATATATATGCTTGTATGAATATTATTATCTATATAATAATACTTAATAAATATATAATAAAAATACTAATATAATATTATATAATATATAATATAATAGTACAAATATTTTAAATACATATATTTGAAAAATACTAAGAGATATTAATCTTGAAGTGCTTGTCTTGGATTTATCACATACAAAATTGATTAATGAATCCATTAAATTTTCCCTAAATTTACTATTCAGTGGTAATATATGACCTCAATTAGATTCACCATTATTTTTCACTAAAAAAGACTCTTTCCAGTAAAAAAAATTGGTTCTAAACTCCATTGTATGTCTAAAATATTATGATTTTTTGATAAACTTCTCCAAGTAAAAAGAAGAAATAATAATAAGATGATTAAATTGATGTGAAAATTAAAGTAAGAATTAATTTTTATGTACTGAAAAAAATTACATCCCATCACCACTATGTTTACCCTAATTTTAGTTTTAAGTAAAATAATAAATAAATTAGTTACAATTAAATATATCTAAGCGTACATGAGTGAAAGTAAATAATTAAAATTTATATAATAGGATATAATGAGAAATAAGTCTAAGTGACACAATAAAACTAGATTAAATAATTATAAATGATAAATGGGTAAGGAATTATTAAACTTATTTATTATTTTAAAAATATGAGACTATAAATAAACTATGTATTACGAATAATCACTTAGTGCTTACATTATTATATTTTATATGGGTGATAATAATAATATGTGTGAGTAAATATATATTATGTGTGACTGAGTTTTTAACACAACTTACGTATGGATAATAATGAGAGATTCTATAAGGCTTGTTAGAGATATTAGGGAGATAGAAGAGATAAAACTTGCTTCCTTGTTTATATGATCAAGTTGTTATATAAAAACCTCTCCCTTGTATTTGAATAGTGTTTACCCTTATAATTAATTATGTTATAATTAAATATAAAGTGTTTTAAACTTAAAACTTGATCTAAGAGACATAAACAAAATAATCTATTATAAACATGGTGATATATAGAATTTATAGAAGTTGTAAATTATAAATATAGAAACTAGGGTTAGGGTTAGAGAGATGTACTTATAAATTGATTTATTCTTTTTGTACTATGATTTTGATAACCATGATTGTGTAATAATACTAATAGATACTTATAAGCATAGTGTTAATTAAAAATTCTCTTTTTTATGCTAGGACAAGTGTGCAATAGCCAGACAAGGTTGCAATGCATTATTATCCACTACTATGACTTTATCTATGTTGATTATGCATTGAATCTAAACTTTTAAGCTATTCACCTCTATCTGAAGGTCAACTCTTTCTTTGTAATATTTTTTTTGACATGTAGATAACCTATAAGACACAAAACCCTAGTCTTTACAAAGAACAAATAAGATCAAATATAAAGGGGGGAAAATTTGGGAATGGATGAGTTATCCTCAAAAAACTCCTTGTTGACTGAGTGTTTTATACATATTTTGTGTGGACCTCAAACATATGTAGTTATCCCCATCAAGAATATCATATAAGTGTAATGAATGCAACTATAAAATTGGATTAGAATGTTTGACAAAGAATTACCTTCAACATGAAATAAAATAATATATTTTTACCAATGGTTATTTTACTAAAACATAATTGTATTAGTGATATTTGTTGAATAGATAAGTGTTTTTGAAATTTCCTTTACAAGAGAGTTTTACAGATTAAATAGGTGTGTTTTAAAGTAAGGAAATTGATGTGATATTATAGGAATATCTTTTAATTATTTCCTCTAACTGACCTTATGAATCACATGGGAGAGTTGTTAGAAAGCATGCCATTTTTAAAAACTAGTCCTTGGAGCATGGGGAATAAGTCTACACTAATGGAAATGTGCATAGTGCACCCATGTCTGACTAGTGTGCACTTGTCTAGATTGAAAATAGGATTATGAAATTAAACTTGCAATGAAGTTTTTGAAAATTAGGGATGTTTATGAATAAATTAGTGAAGTCTAGAATTTTTTCATAAAAATTTCAAGACTTGGAAGGCTCTCATATAGATAAATGATTATAGAAATGACAATTTGGGTAAGCAAGGTAAAAATGTCAAGGAATAGTATTTTAAAATATTTATTGATTTAACTTTAGTGTCTACATTTTCCCCCTCTTTATTCTAATGATGCATAAATTACCAAGATAAAGAAAATGTGCAACCTGATTATGTAAACACACTTTTTCTTTGTGATGAAGATGTGCATACCCCATCATTGAGGCATGTAGAGAAGTGTTGAATTAAGAGTGATAAAGTCTTAATATGAATAATTAGTGTAGATTATTTATTTGGAAATATGAATTATCCAACCCTCATAAATACTCTAAAAATTTGTGAAGATATGAGAACCAACAAAGTGGTTTGATGAAAGTGAAACCAAGTGTAGAACATTTCTAAACTCAAGCATTGGTCGAATTGATACAATTGAGAGAGAAGAATATAGGAACCAAGTATATGGCTCACTAAAATTTCAAATAGGTTTGGAACATCACTAAGTTCAAGTGT
Source organism: Torreya grandis (assembly GCA_037957365.1). NCBI lineage: Eukaryota > Viridiplantae > Streptophyta > Pinopsida > Cupressales > Taxaceae > Torreya > Torreya grandis. Next base: position 494,589 of record JARHVA010006403.1, read on the forward strand.
TGATTCACTTAAAAAAGGTGAATCACACTGTTATAAACATATCTAGATTCAAACTATAAAATTTATAAAGTTGATTGATATTTATTGTTTTGATAAGAGAGAAGACTAATTTTGGAAAATTAGTATCTTAAACATGAATGTATATCATACCCCCTATACTGTGTATAGTTCTAAATGTAATTGTTTTAAAAACTTGATTGAAGCCTTGTAACACCTTCACACAAGTGTGTTTATGCTCAAATAAATGCCATAATGAAGAATAAAGTCTAGTCAAATGCCTGTATAAACTAGAATTTTCTAACTTTTACATATTTTAAATTGCCAAAATTGAAAATATATTTATTTTAAAAGGCTCATTGTGATGCCCCCATTTTTAAATGAGGGAGATTGCCTATAAAATCACTTATCTCAAAAGAAATAAGTGAGAGAATTTGTGAAAGATATATAAAGCATTGAAAATCATTTTTCATAAATCAAATTTTGTATTAAAATCATATATATGTATCATTAAATCATTTGAATTTTTTTTATACTTTTTTTTATTGCACAAATTTGATATTGCATTTTAGTATTTAAAATGAAGAATGATTAAGTATTTTAAAGTATTTTGAATATGTAACTGTAAGATATGTTTGACAAAGTTTTAAGAATTTGAAACATGTATATAGTATTATGCATGATATATATCATGACACCATAGATATATAAGTATATAAGTAGTAGTGCATGATAGGAATCATGATGCCATAATAACCTAATAAAAATAATGTAAGTAAAGTCACAAAATTGTTATGCAAAAGAGGCCTAAAAAGCCACATACAAGGGACATGTAAGATGTCACAAAGAGTATAAAATGTAGTAAAATTGCATATATTGATCCAAAAGGGTGAATACAAGGGACATGAACATGTTGCATGATGAATATAAGGCCACTAAATCCACAAACATAAGGCATGGTTGTGTCATGCAATTAATGTGTATGTTTAACATACACAAGGCCAATGGTTGCATATAATGATTAAAAAACTTTATCAAAGTATAGTGTAAACTAAAATATATAGGTCACAACAACATAAATTATATGAATCAAAAAGTAATTCATATGCATCTATTATTTGATTTAGAAAGTAGCATGTCTATTAAGACATATGTGAAAAGAGTGACACAATAGAGGACTTGTATTTATGTTTATAACTCAACATGAAAAACAAAATTATAAATATACACATATAAGGTGTTCATGTAGAACATCATGCCCATAAGGAACAAGTTATTGGGTGAGAGGCTTGACCAATATCAAACCATGTGAAGGTGTGCTTTAGATGTGAAATAATTCTAATCTCTAAGTGTGGATGTTGTAATACATGCAAAAAATGAGATAGAGGTCCCTTTGACTGGGTTGACATTTGAAATAGGCAGGTGTCATGTGTGAAGTTCACCACTATCTACCTATTATGATTTTTTATTAATTAATTGTATTAAAAAATTTAGATCAAAGTAATTTTTGATATGTATGAAGATCAATTTGCATTGTATATTTTATCCTTTTACACACTCAAACTACTTTGGGAGTTGTATAATGCCTTTAAAATATGTTATGTATTGAAATGTAAAGTTATATGACATAATAAAAAACATATTTAAAAACAAATTGAGGTGACTACATGTCCTAATTTATTATGTTTACATAATATTGTATTTTTTTTGGTATTTTGTGCATATATCCATGTTTTTGTATTTTACATATTTGAAAGGAAAAAACATGTATGAAAGACAAAGGCATGAAAATAAAGATAAAAAATGGCTTGAAAAATTATAAGGGAATATTTGAAAAACCCTCATAAATATACTAAATTAAATCATGGAAAGGAGGAAGGCATGTGAGATGTCTCCAATGTAGATGTAGATTATGTTTTGATAGTTAGCATCTAGGAGCTAATTTTTTATTGATGTTATGTTAGTACTTATAGATGTATAAAATTTTGATTATGATTTTTATATGATATGGACATTTGAATTATGAATTTAATTTTATGTAGTGTATTTTTTTATCTTTTGAGTGATGTGGTATGTGAAAGTTACAAATAGATGGATATAGAAAGATAACATATGGATTTATTATTTTGGCATTTGTGTTTGTATTATTTGATTTAACATTATGTTAAACTTGTAATTTATCACATTTTATTTGTAATTTAATTGGTTTGTGAACCTATTCTTAGGTAGGTACTTTAGTATTTATATTTTTAGATACTTCAATCATGGAGATATTAGTAAAAATAATATTAGTACGAAAACTTGAATTTTTGATATAATTTAGAGATTTAAAAAAATGTTTTTGAATGTTTGAATTTTGATAAGAAATTTGAATTTTTTTATAAGTGTTTTGAAATGAAACAAGTCATTATTAATTTTATTTATCTTTTCTCCAAGTGCATAACATTAACTATCACGATGAGCTCCTCAGTTTCATTAAAGATGACTAGAAAGACCTGATTAACAAGTAGTGCTTCTATTATGGTTATCTTTTAGTTTATTTTTTGGCTATTTTATATTTTTTGTTTTTCTTCTGTTGGTGGCCTTTGGCCTATTCTACTACACTTGGTTTTTTTGTACTTAGGTTCTGTACCCCATTTTTAGACTTATCTTATCAAAAACATTCATTATCATGATGTCTATTAATGTCGTGGAAGGTACAAAATAGTTTTCCTTTTATTTTATCCAAATAATGTCAAGGATGGTAATAATTAGGGTATAAAGTAAACAAATTTTATCTAATAATGTAGGTAAATATAATGTGGATGTTCTTTAGGAAAAAAAATATGGGTTATGATTTTCTTAAATTTGGATGAGATTTGTGATTAGTTACTCTTGGAAAATGTTGTTTTGCTTTATGTAATAATTTGAATTGATTTGATTTAGATTCAACATTATACACACAAGGAATGCATGTGTTAATTAAAGGGTGTTTTTAATCAAGTAGTATTGATTGGGTATTATATTGAAATAATTCAATTTCCCATTCCATATTATTAGAAATTATAATAAGATCCAACTATTATTCTAATGATAAGGCCTCAAAAAAAAGAGAGATGAATGATTCACAAGTTTTATATAATAGCCTTTCTTTTAATGGATAAATAAGACCTAGACAAAAGATATATTTTACTTCTAAATATGTGTGTTTGTAAATTAATTTATATATAATAACTTTAAATATTAAAATATAATCATAAACATGCTCATCTTGACTTTGGTGTAAATAGGGTAGGTTTTCATACGTAACCTTAGGTCCATTATTGTGAATATATTGAATTAAAAACTATTCTTCTAGATCAAGATAAGTGGATAAGATTCACTAGGAAGGGAATCAAACCATCAAAGTGTATACCCTATCAAGGTTTTAAGGAATAATTGTAACAATAAATGATAACTATTATACCCACTCATGGACTCATGAAAAACTTTAAGATGCAAATAAGGATCACCATATCCATAAAATATGGTAAATATGAGAGGTTAGAAGCTAGGTGGTATAGATAAATCTATAATATTATTCACATTAGGGTTACCAAAAATGGAATTAGAATCCACCTAGGTGTGGTATGTTTACTTTCTAAATATAAATGATGTACTTGTTCTTGTAAAACATTTATGGTATGAATTAATGAAATGAACACTTGGGAAGGAATGTATAATTTTAAAGAGGATCATTTAAGGGTTGAATGAATTTGTTAATTTTAGCCATAGGTAAACTATTGAAAATGGGATAAGTATGCTTAAAAAGAAACTCTTCCATAAATATGGTGGTGTTGGGGATTATTTGGTTTTTAATATAGAGTTAATTTGAAGAGGTTAAATAAGAGATGTAACATGGTAAGTACTAATATCCTCTTAATCACTTACGTAGTTTTGGAATATAGGAAGGGAATTATAATGATCAATGGTATATGTATTTTCATTATTAGAAAAGGAAGGTGGGTAAGTTTCTAAAGTGGGGAGAGGAAGGATAATCTCATCATCACTATAAACATAATCATCATCACACCAATCCTCATCAAAATCACTATAGTGGTGATTGTGATCATGGATAATAGGAGAAATAAAATCAATGCTCTTAGTATCTACTATGGGTGGTAAGATAGGATAGCTATGATATGTAGGGATGATAAGCTAGGATATGCAGGGATGATAACCATAGTTGGTAAAGAAGAAATAGTCTCTTCACTAATAGGGTGGGATTGATTATTAGTACAAGAGGGTAAAGGAATTTGTTCCAAGTAGACATCATCCTTTGTTATACATAAGGTGTGTGAAGTGGTTTTGTAAGAACATATATTAAAAAAGGTTTTAGAAAACATAAGATAAGGGTTAGGTGTATAAACATTAATTTTAACTTATTTAGGACATGGAGGCTCCTTTTTCTCTAAAATGGATTCCAGAGAAAGAGGCAAGGAAGAGGTATGAGGATGAGCTATGTTCATATTCATAGTGGATAAATAAGTAGATTTATATAGGAAGATTTTTGTTCAACCAAATATCATTTTGTATGATAATATAATGAGGAGTCGATAGGGATAAGCAAAGAAGGATACAAAGGAGAGTTTAGAGATTTAACCAAAGGGGGTGATATAGGAGAATCCAAGGAAGAATATATAGGAAATATCAAAGAATGGTCTATAGAGGACTCAAGTGGTATGAAAAAAGAGTGTTACAAATGGGAATCTATGGAATCTATGGATGTGGGTAAAGAGGAATATAAAATAATGTATAAGGGATGAACTAAAGAGTATTGTAAAGAGGATTCTAAGGTAGAATCCAAAGAGGAATCTATAGGAAAAATCAAAGAAGGGTCCATAGAGGACTAAAAGGGTTCCAAGAGGAATCAAGAGAGGAATAAAAAAGAGTGTCTAAGGGATAAACTAAGGAAGATTTTAAGGAGGATTCCAATATATAATCCAAAGGGGGTTATAAGGATAGATCTAAAGAGGATGATAAAGGATAATTTACAAAAGTTTATGATTTGGAGTTTTAAAATATAGGAAGAGGTGTATACATGATATGATAAATAAATCTATCAAAGGGATGATTCGAATAGGATTTTATAGGTTCCCAAGGGTACATATTATTGGTGAAGCCCAAAATCATTATCATCAATAAGTTTTTGTTTATTTTTATTTTTCCATTTAATTTGATCATAAGGAAATGGAATACAAGCATAATGTTTATCCATAATGTATGAAATGAATTTAAATATAAGAAAGAGTGGTGTGGGAAGTAACAATTAATCTAACATATTCAAGGTAATATAATGATTTAAGAAAAAAATCCAAGCAAAAGAAAAAGTATAATAAATGCTATAAAAAATGTTTTGAATGATTTTTAAGCTCTCAAATATACTTTCTTGTCCATTATAGAGTGTCATCTCAATGTTGTGAAGTAATAAATATGGAGGTAGAACCATACCCATAGTGCACTAAACCCTATTTTAAGGGTAAGTTGAGAGTAATTTCTCAAATATAATTACTTTCTAGTTCACTATAGAATCAAAAAGATGGTATAGCTTACTAGTTGATGTAAATAGGAGGATCTAAATCCTAAAACTAGCTCTATATAATGGCTATAAGTATTAGATCAAGATCCTCACACCATAATATATGTAAACAATAAATTAGGATTGTAAACATGACACCACATAGACCAAATAGATAATAGATAGAAGTTTATAGATTGTCAGAATATAGTTTATAAAATAAGAAAAAATAAATGAAAAATAAATATGAAATATTTTTAGATTTGGAGCACAAAAAAATTCCTCTTGAGGTTGAAACAAAAGAATATTTATGTTTGTATCTATTTGAAATAAGCTCTTTCAGTGTCAAACTTACTCCAATGTTGAAATAAAGTGAATCCGTGTAGTATCCAAGGTTGAGATCTCAATTATTGTATTTTTAGGACTTTAAAAAATAAATATTGAACCCCTAAGCCAAAAATCAACAAGAAGTGCCTATATTATTTTATTCTAAAAGTGGATTAACCAAAATGTTTACCCGTATAATTAATTAAATATGTTTTAATTAAATCTAAAGTATTGTAAAATTTTAATATGATCAAAGAGAGATAAGTAAGGAAACATAATGTAGACACACAATTATATACAAAAGTTGTAAATTACTAAATATAGAAACTTGGGTTAAGGTTAGAGAGATATCCTTGTGAATTAATTTATTATTTTTGCATTATGTTATGCTGATTTTAACTATATAAAAATGTTTATAGAGACCTATAAACATAGTGTTAATTAAAATTTTACTTTGTTGTATGTTAAGATAAGTGTGTAATAGTTAGACAAGGTCATAGTGCAATATTTTTTTACTCTATTGAGACTCTATTGTGTTGAATGTGTTTTGAATATAAAAGTTTGAGGTTATTCATATTTATTTGTAGGTCAATTCTTTTTGTGTGATCTTTGATTTGATGTACAGATACATTATAAGATACAAAACCCTAGATTGTATAAGGTACAAAAAATCAAATGCAAAGGGAGAAAAAAGTGTGGAACATGGGAATGGTTGAGCTATCCTAAAAAAACTCTTTGTTGATTGAGTACTACTTACTATTTTACATCGACCTCAAGCCAATGTAGTTCTCCCTACGGGGAAGATCATATAAGTGTAATGAATGCAACTAGAAAAGTGAATTAGAATTATTGACATATAATGGCCTTGAACTTGAAAGAAAATAATATAATTTTACCAATTAATGTATTATTATAGTAGAATTATAGTAGTGCTCTTTGTTGAATATATAAGTGCTTTTTAAATTGCCTTTATAAGAGAGTATTAGAGAGTAATAGGGTCAGTTTGAAGTGAGACAATTAATGTGATATTATAAGAATATATTTGATTTTTTTATGCTAATTGACCTTATGAATCATGTATGAGAGCTATTAGGAAGCACACACTTTTGAAAGAATATTTGTTGAAGCATAGGGGACAAGTATACCCTAGTGGATAGGTGCATAACATACCCTTGTTTAACTAATGCACACTTGTCCATATTGGACATATGATAAAACTAAACTAATGGTGAAATTTATATTTATTAGGGATGTTTAAGAACATATTAGGGATGTTTAAGAACATATTAGGGAATTCCATAAGATGTTCATAAAAAATTTAAGAGTTGGAAATCTCTCATATAGAAAATGGATATCATAATGGTGAGTCAACCAAGCAAGGTAATTTTATTTTTTATTTTTGAAAAAGGGGTAAAAACTTTTATTAATCACAATAAACCAAGAAACAATACCAGCAAAGGCCAAAGCCTAGACCAAAACACAAAATTACAATGAGAACAACCACAACAAGTCACATCCCCGTGCCACTCCTATCCTCTCTCAGAATCCTATTCAATCTCTGTCTAACCTCCTTAGGCAACTGCTCCCACACCTCCACATCATGACCAACTGTCCCCTCTGAGGCCCACTTGGCCAAACAATCTGCTGCCCCGTTCTGCTCTCTCAGAATGTGGACAAAACTCATAGACTCCATGAGAGAGCTAATCTGTAATACCTACTAAACAACCAAAAAAAAATGCCAGCTAACATCTATAATTCTCCTCTCCATGATCATGTCGATCAATATCTGTGAGTCAGCCTCACAAATCACCCTGCACCATCCAAGCTCATAAGCTTTCCTTAGGGCATATAAAACCACCAGGCCTTCCATCCTGTTGACCGTCTGCTCTCCCATGTAGGCTGAGAGGAAGAAAACAACTGATCTCAAAGCATCATGACCAATGCCACCAATTCCAGCTGGACCAGGATTGCCCCTCGATGATCCATCAGTGTTTATTCTCAAGAAATTCTCTTGGGGGGCAGCCATCTACCACCCCTCTGAATCTATTTTTTACCCCCATTGCCTCTTCTCATGCAGGTTGAGGTTACTGTGATCTCCTATAAACCTAGCCTATCGACCACCTTAGCATCCCCCTTAATCATGGGGAGGACTATCTCACTTTTGGCCTTAATAGTTTCCTGAACCATTCTCAAAGTTTGGCCTCACACCTGTTGCACCCCCAGCTTTACATCAGTGAAAATCCTCTGATTTCTCGCTAACCATACCTGCTAGAGTAAGAAAATTGGGCCTGCATACTAGGCATCTAGCAAAAAATGTGAAACAGAGGTTGACTTCCCTTGCTTCGACCAAAAATCCACCAATGAAGAGTTGTGTACACACCTACTATGCCAAACGTCCCACCAAGCATGCCATAGCTAGCTGGTAAACTGACATCAAAAAAAATGTGAGGTGTGTTCTCCTCCTCTTCCCCACATAGAACACATTTTGAGAGGCCAACAAAACCTCACCTCTGAATGTTCTCCCACATCAGGCACTAGTTCCATGCTAGCAACCAAGCAAAGTAATTACACTTTGGCCATCTAAAGCTGCTCCACGCCCTTCACCACCAGGGAACCTCCCCCTCCATAAGTAAATTTTGTTTATTTAGCACCTGGTAACCCGAAGAGACAATATATTTACCTCTAGGGTTCGGGAACCAAGCCAACTCATCCTCTCCCCTAAGGGTGCTGCAATTGTGCCTAGCTAAGATCAAGAACAATTTAGCGCACTCCACATCCATATCAGTGATCAACTAGTCCTCCCTTTCCTTCCACCTCACCACCATTAGCTGGTCTTAGAAAATATAAGCTTTGAAGTTGCCAACACTGTCCCAGCTGACCTCTTTGAATCTCTGGGCAAGAACGGTCAAATGTGGATATTGAGAAACTATAGGGGCATAGCCATCCCAAGAATCATCCCAAAATTTTGCCTTCCTCCCACTTTTACAAATCCAAAATAGGCCACATTTAATCAAGGTAGGTCCTTTCTTGAGCATATCCCAGATCACCGACCCCCTCCCAAATAAACCACACCTAGGGAGATCCTCCTGGGAGGTGCCAGGAGAATACTTATGGGTCAAAATTTTAGCCCATGTCCTGCTCTATTCATTACAAAACCTCCAATATAGCTTTGCTACCATAGTCGTGCCAGCAAGCATTGACTATCTAAGCCCCAAACCTCCAAACTTCTTCAAAGTGCAGACAACATTCCATCGAATTAGGCTCCACTTAGTCATAGACATATTACCGGCCCACAAGAACTGTCTAGCCATGGTATCAAGATCTTTAATGAAACTAACAGGTGCAACCTGTAGCATACACTTGTAAATAAGAAGGGCCTGGACCACAAACTGGATCAGCTAAACCCAACCAGCAAAGGATAGCCACCTATGCATCCAATGATTAACCATGGACCTAAATTTGTTCATAATCCCTTGCCATGACTCCTTAGCCAATCGACCCATAGAGATGGGGATCCCTAGATACAAAACCAAAAGGCTTCCAACTTGAAACTGAAAGATGTCCCCAATTCTCTATTGAATAGCTTGAGGCCTATTGAAGAAGAAAATGGATGACTTCTCCTCATTAATCATCTATCCCAAAGTCACCAAGTAGGCATCCAGGCACCTACAAATATTACTGGCCTCCTGTAATGTGGCCAAGCCCATCATGGCCACATCATCAACAAACTAAAGATGAGAGAGAACTGGAAGACCCCCTCCCCATCTCTAACCATCATGTATCACACCCTCATTGGTATACTCCTTCATTCACCCTCCCAGCCCCTCTACCAGTAAAAGAAACAAATAGGGGGAAAGAGGATCACCCTGTCGCATTCCCTGTGTTGCCCTGAAGAGGCTCGAATGCTCACCATTGACTAGAACTGAGAATGAGGTAGAAGTAACACAGCTCATAACCCAAGTAATCCAACCTTCCTCAAAGCCAAAAGCCTCCAGACTCCTTTGAAGAAAAGACCAACAAACCCTGTCATATGCCTTGGACATATCCAACTTAATAAACATAGCCTTCTCCTTTGACTTGGACATGGAATAGATGGCTTTCGTAGCCACAACAATCCCGTCCAAAATCTGTCGATCCTACACAAAGCCACTTTGCTCCTCTGAGATCAGCCCCTTCAAACACCCCTTTAACCTTTTGGCAATCAGTTTTGAAATAATTTTGTAAATCACATTACAAAGGGAGATGGGACGAAATTTGCTGAAGCGGCCAGTCCCTTCTTCCTTAGGGATAAGTGCAAGGAAATTAGATTTCAAGGCCCAAAACATTTTTTTGTTCTCCTAGGACTCTTGAACTATAGCCAATAAGTCATTTTTAATAATCTCCCAAAACTCCTGATAAAATTCAATCGGGAATCCATCTGGTCCAGGAGCTTTCCCTTTCTTCATCATAAAAATTGTTTGCTTTAGCTCTTCCAATGTAATAGGCTTCATCAACTACACCTTCATATCCAAAGTAACAATAGAAGGAATGCTAGATAATATCAATTCCTCTGCCGCCTCATCCCTTTGCCCATTATCATGGAAGAGGGAGCTAAAATACTGCTCCACCTCCATACAAATGTTCCTAGTGGAATATATCCTCTCTCCCCTTTCCGTCCACAGAGAAGTGATCACATTACCATGATGCCTTGCTTTGATCAAATTGAAGAAGAAGGCCATGTTCCTATCCCCCTCTCATAGCCAATCAATCCTAGCCTTCTATTTATAGAATATTTCTTCTCTCAACTCCCATTCCTCCAGTGCTTGGGTAGCCTTCTCCTCTTCCTTTAGCAGAACCTCGGACAGCCCATCTTCTCTGATCATTCTAGTAATATCATTCAACACCTGCTACGCCTCCTTCTTCTCTTGAAATAAGTTTCCAAAAATTTGCTTGTTCCATCTCTGGAGCTGGTATTTCACATACTGAAGGAGTTTGGAAAATACATACATTGCCATACCATTCACTGGACATCCCTCCTTCCACCAATCAACAACATAATTAAACAAATCCTGATCTCTCAACCACATAAGCTGAAATTTGAAATGTGGTTTCTAATGACTACAAGCTGAGGAGATGGTTAACTAAATTGGCCAATGATCCGACCCTCACCAGTCTAGGATCTCAAAGTTCAGAGTCCACCAACCGCCCACCCAATAGTAGGAGGTTAGAAATCTATCAATATGCTCTGCAATACAATCATCTCCCAATCACCTATTATTCCATGTGAATCTTCCATTACCTGGCTTAATGTCCACCAAGTTGAATTCCAAAATCTTATCCCTGAGTAGAAGAGAGGACGGCTCCACTCTAGTGTTACCTCCCCTTTTTTTTGAAAGGTCTAAAATCATGTTAAAATCGCCTGCTATGATCCATGGATGGTAGGGATACTCATTCCAAATCACCTGCAAGTTGTTCCACATCATTTGCTTACCTTGCAAGTCATTGGGGGTGTATATGTTCATCAGAAGAACATACTCTCTTGAATCTATGCACAAAGCTACCATAGATATCACACATTTGAAGATGATCCAAGCTACCAGGTGTACTCTATGAGGATTCCATAAATAGGCTAATCCTCCTATCATCTCGTGAGCTCCAATACACTGGCATAATCCTTGCCTCCATAGCTTAGGTGCTATACCCATCATGAATTCCATAGAAACTTTGGTTTCCTATAGAAAGAGAACATCTGGATGATTACTCCTGACTAGTTCCTGAATAGCCTTTTGTCTGGGGCTGCTATTCAAGCCCCTCACATTCCATGAGATTGTAATCATTTCATAGGGTTTAAGAAGTGCTCATCCAGGGTCTTGATCGACCCAGATTCCACCAAATTCTCCCCAATCATCTTTATCTTCTCCAAATCCTTTCTCCTACCAGCCTTTACTCCTTTATCCGCTGCTCCCTTCCTTCCTTCCTTCTGGAGAATTCCCAGACAAGGGGGTGTCTTTCCTTTCTTCTCCCCTCCTAACATTAGCTATTGTGTAGACAACCTCTCAACCTCTATGAGCTGACCCATCTCTCTTGTATCTTCTATCAAAAGCTACCCTTCTTTTAACTCCTCTAGAATCATAGGCAAAGGGGTTTCCTCTGCCTATTTTACTAGAGAAGAGGAGGCTGTACCATCCATTACAACTTCTCTGCCTAATTGCTCATCATTAAGGAGACTAGGGTGAATCTCCTATTGACCCAATTCTTTCAAAATCTCAAATTTTTTAAAAATCTCTTCCTCCTGTCGCTCCTTAAAGGACCACTTAAGCCCTCTATTTCTACTTCAGGACTTAACCTGCACAAAACCCTCCACATCTTTATCACCACCTGACCCACTCTTCTTCCTCCTGTCTTCAAATGCAACATACTTCTCTTGTATGAGGATGAATTTTACTGTCCTCCCAATTTCACCTTTGGGCATCTTCTAACCAGATGTTCGTACTCATGACACAGATGGCATCTAAAGGGTAGAGTCTCATAATCTAACTATTGAACCCAGGAATAAGATCTTGCACTGATTTCTATCACATTTGATATAGGCCTGCTCAAGTCAATTTCAACACAAATATGAGCAAAGGACATAATTCTCTTACCTAAGGTTTGTGAGGATGACCCCAACAGTTTCTCGAGCATCGAAGCAATCATATGTAAAACATCCTCCTTGCAACGTTCAATCGGTATTCGAGGGAGCCATACCCAGATCGGGACCCAGTTAGGTAGCTCCTTAGAGGGGTTGAATCCCACTTACCATGGCTTCACAAAGAGACCTGCCTGGTTGTAAAAGTACATCCCCCCTCAAAAACCCAATTTCTATCAGCTAGGCAATTAAAAGTGACCATAAAGAAGCTGTTGGCCAGCAACACTACTTCCATCTCCCCCTCCGGCTCCCAAATTCTTCTAGCCCAATTTTCCAAGAAAGGCAGAGAAACTTTTAGCCCCAAAAACTTATAGTATAATGAGTGTTTGGAATAGTATTCCACATCTTCTGCAATCATGTCAAAAGGGATAACAAGCTTAGGTCTCTCCTCACACCACTCTAGACACCCATTAATTTTTGAAATTTTTGAGCCTCCCATAGTGCCATTGACCTGCAATCCTGCATTCTAACTTGCCCCAAACCAACCTTTCAAGCTGGCTTCTTGCCTCTAGGAATCACTACCTACCACTTCCTTAAAACTCCTTTCCCCCCTGAGTTTGTTTTGTTCTCCCAACGCCATCCCTTCGTTTCTGCATTACCTACCATCTGCTCCTCACACCCAGCAAAAACCTCTATGCTCCCCCACGCTCCTTTGACCAACCAATGCAGCAATAGAAAAAAACTTCTTAACAGCTAGGGCACGGTTGCCCTAGCTGGACGTCGAGTTGTAGAGTTTGACCTAGCCATTCATCTCTGAACCAGTTTTTTCAGCAAGGTAAAAATTTAAAGGACTAGTATTATCAAACATTTAATAGTTTAATTTTAGTGTCTATAAATAGTAATAAATAAAATTATTATTATTTATATTCAATTTGAATAGTCTAAATATTTTGTGTTTATGTTTTGAAAACTCTAACCAAAACTTCATTTGGTACTAGAGTAGGTATGTTATTTTGAGAATGTGTGAGGGGGATATTGTAATATGATTTGCCTCTAAAGTCTTATGAAAATGTAAAGAAAATTGGACACTAAGCATGCTTGAGGGCTCAAGTGATCCTGCCTATACATCTATCATAGTAGCAGGCACTTCTACCTAGGCCTAGTCAAGGTTCTCTTGAACTCTAATAACTTTTTGACCCTTTTCAAACTATTTGCAAATAAAATGGTGCCACATTAGCAAAAATATATATGTTTCACTAGGTACTAAAAAGGGATTGAATTAAGGAGGCTATGAACATGTATGCAGTGGGGTAAAATGAACACTCCCTTGTATAGTATTATACTTAGTTGAACATGCTCACCTTCCATTTATCCTATTCATGTGTGTATGAGATAAGTATGAGATGAGAATAATATTTGAAGAGATTAGTGTAAGAAGTCTTATCATAAGTTAGGATTTTTTTTGGAGGTCATATGCATGAGCATGGACACACATATTATATGCACTTCATCACCATGTCCAATCTATATGGATTTATTCAAATATATGTATTTGCATTAAGTTTTACATTATGTGACTCATGTTCACAATATACTCTAGTGCATGCATTACTAGACTTTGCATCACCTTCTACATCCATTAAAATTTATTTTACATTAAGATCCAACATTGTTCCTTGTTAATTACACCTCCTTCTATGTTTACATTGTATACTAATTATATTTACATCAATAATGGTTTAACATTGATTATATATGACATTTCAATATTAGATCATGTATTTCATTGGTCAGATCATACATAAAACATTATATTAGACTTGGAACTTATGCACCTACTATTCACTTCAATTTGCACATTATATTTGACACTTATATCCTCATTGTAGCTACATCAAAATCCATTTGATTTCATAGAAAAATAAACATTCTAGGTTGGCATTTGACATCAAAAACCTACACCTACTGACACTTGTCTTGCACCCACCTAAGTCACTTTTCAACCAAGTTGCATTGAAGGACTATGCCATTTTAAGTTGATTCTTAAGATGATAGTTGCATTGAATTTAGTAGATCTACCTTCACATTGTTAGTTTTTATTCAACATCAACACCAAAATACATGGCCTATGGTTTCAACCTCACAAGGTGTGTTTTAATTTTAACAATGCATATTTTAGAAGTTTTATGGCAATTGGTGTATTTGATATCCTCTATGGTTGCCAAATTTTTTAAAAAAACTACATTTTCAAATTGATCTAGAGGTCAAACCACACACAAACCAAGAGGTAATTTTTTTACAAGTGTTTTATATAATATAAGGGTTGTAAAAGTAAAATGTTAAATCCTTTAAAATTTGATGACATTATTATATAGTGGTGATTTTTTTAGAAGGAGCATATTAATTTTTCACTAAAATTTAATTCAACTTATATTATAAATTATGTGTTTTTAGGGTACTAGATGTCCTGTATAATGTATTATTTCACATTAGGGGATATTAACTTGAACTTAATATTGAAATTGTTGAGCATTAAAATTCTAATTTTTTTTGGACAACATCCCCCCTTTTCTCAAAAATGGGGGACCCCTTTTTAAAAATGACGTGATTCAAATTTCCTAAACTTGTAATCTCATTTTGATAGGTTTCTAGAGGCAAGTATATAAAACCCATCACATTGGTTTTCCCAAATCATGTGGTGCATTTGTAATTGCTAATTGACTAGAGCTAGGAACCTTAAAGACTTGTAAGAATAAACACTTTGAGTCTTGATAATGCTCCATAAATAATTCATTTTATATCTTAAGATATTTAATAGGCAAACTTTGCATGCATGCTCTCACTTGGAAATTTCATAGAGTCTTAGTCCCTTCCTAGAGTATCAAGCCTTAGAGATGTACATGGCCCTTAGGAGCCTAGATGCCATCTAGGTTTGAATTTAATTGGTCATTCTTATTTTATTTTTCACTTATTTATTTTCATGGTTTTTCATAGAGATAAATGGTATAATGAAGTGATACGACATGGGAATCTCTTAGCAATGTCAAGACATGGACAATTAGAAAAAACCACATGATAGAGATATCAGAGCTCGACCAAATAAAAAAGTTTCACATAAATTGAAGGTTAAAGTTTCTTGAATTTAACTAATGATCTCTCCCTTATGTCAAACATGTTAGTCTCCCAGTCCTAAATAATATGTTAGAGCTTGGGAGAGCCTGATGCAATGAGGGAGTGCCAAATGTCCTATTATCAAAGTAATCATTCTTCCTAATCTGAAAGAGATGTCAGAGCTCAAAAGATCCTAACATATCACAACACACCATGTGACATAATAATATGTGATCCCATAAAATCCTTAGGATGGTCATAATGAAGTACAAGTAGAATTTTAGGGACTAATAAAATGAAACCATGCATCCCTAGCTAGAATCTCATATCTCCCAAGGGTATAATATCAAAGTTCTAAGACATACCTAGGTGTCAACTGATGCCACAAAAACCAATAAACATAAGGAACATGGAATAAAGTGAGAGATACCCAAGACAATTTAAATATGAGGTGGATATGTGCCTAAAACACTCTATACATTAATGAAGTCATAAATTGGACCTATATTAGATAATTTAAAATGTCACATCGCCCTCATTTGATCTTCCAGGTGACACGTAATATGAGATCTAAAATTAACTCCAAATTTGTAAATAAAGGAGAATACTGATCTACCAAATAAAATTTTAATCCATAGTGAGTGAGCCACCAAATTAAATTAATGTAAGAGGGTGAATGTGTTTTTTATAATTTCTTTTAGGAAACCCATTAACAATTATCACTCCTAGACTCCCAGAAATTAACTCCTAGATTTCTATTCCCACCAAGTAGCCCATATGCTTTCCCCCTCATTATTGAAATGATTTCACCAAATCTTATTATGTTACCATGGTTGCTTCATATTCAAATCCTAAGGCTAATCCCAAGTATTGTGATATGATCTCCCCAAAAAACCTGACTCAATTCAAGTACTACAGCAAAATGTTCAAGGTTATTTATTAGGTACCCAAGGAATCCAATAATGATAATGAGGAAGAAATGGAGTTATAGGATGTGAAATAATATGATTAGTTTGGTTTGTATAGGGTCGTGACCAAGCTAGAAGTGTTTCCTTACACTAACTTGTTTAGTAAGCTAATTTTGATAGTTAAGTGTGTGTAAAATGAAATTCATGACATGGTTTTCTTAGCCACTTCTATGAATTGGATTAAATTTATCCATTGGTAAACCTTTAACACCTATTAAAATATCTTGGATTTCACATTCACATATGGCACAAATGTGGTGAAGGCCTAGATTGATTCCTACCTGATCTATCACATCCTAAGGGAATGGGTTAAGAACCTAGATGCCAAATGGGTATATAATAAGGATGCTAATGTATACATGGTTTGCACCTTCAATAAGTTGATTTGTGTTAGCATGATTCTATTAAACTATTTTTTTGTAGCCTCATATTACTTACATGTTATCATCTTGTGAGTACCCTACTCCACATGATATTTGATGGATCTTGAGTCCTTCACTTGGCAGGGGTGGTTAATTTAAACATGGTCAAGGCCATAATAGATAAATAGGTAGGAAAGGATTTATACATGATGAGTTACCTAATAGATGTATTCTATGTGATGCTCACTTTCAATCCATTTGATTTCACAACATGGGTTCCTAGAGGCTCAATGTTCTATGTTGTTTTCTACAAACTATATATCCATCACCATAAGAACCATATTAGGGATGTACAAGAATATTTATACCTAGTGGTGTATAATTCAATCAATAAGGCCCCTATACCACATTTATCTAAATAAAGTAAGGAATCCATTCCTTCCATTAGTGACTACGAGTATTATCAAGAGGACACTATAATTTAAATCACAGGCTTTCTTAAAGTGCCCTTTTGTGTGCCCTACTACATCCCAGACCATCTAGTGAAATAGGAGATCGCATACCAATTAGTGTAGGGAATATTCATATTTTATGTCAATCACCAAAAAAAGTATTACCTACCTCTCCTAATCACCATTTAACACTATTTTTATAAGGCCTTCCCTCATTTATAGAATATGGTAGCCATTCAAGACTCGTTTAAACTAGGGAGAGTTAATCCATGAGATTGGGACTTATGGGGCATGATCAAAGTACACTTGGTGAGATAATTGACTCACATAAATGTTAATTATGGATAATATATCAAATATGATGATGAGTTGTACCTAAATATGGTGGATGACTAGGCAATTTTGGATCAAATTGAAGCCTATAGAAAGAAGGGTAAGAATGTTTAGTCTAGGCTAACCATTTCTCCCTCTACATCCACCCAATTAGGAGAAGACATCTCAATGAATCCTCCATATATTTCCAAAAGAATTATTTATGGGATAAAAACACCTTATCCCCCTTGATCTCCTTTTAATCTCCCCATATTTCCACCTCTTCCATCTCTGATAACTGAACTAGTTCAACCCTATGTAGTTTGGACTTGGGTTACTTGGAAATAGGTAGATCAAGCCCAAGTAACTCAACCCAAAGACACATAGGCTTTAAGGTTTGACATCAATTACAACTTAGAGATAATCCTAATACATGATCAACAATAGTCACTAGTACAAGTCCTTCTCCTCACTCTCTAAAAGCCTCTCATAATACCACCTAGCTTCCTATTCTATCACTAGTCTACTCAAATAGCTCCTCTAATCTTCCCCATTTCAAACCCTCCACCATTCACTCAAGTTTATCTACACTTAGACATGTATAGTGCCCTAAATTTTTCATTTCCATCTACCTCGTCCATTCCTCATCTTGGGACTCCCTGGATGCCCTTGCTAGTCATTCTTTAGGCTCATTGATTTGTGAGTCCCCCATGTTCACCAATTTACCTAGTATTTATAGGGGTAAGTGCACCTATGTGCATATCTCAAATGACTTGGGCCATCTTAGTGACTCCTTTGGTGGCCCAATAATTACCTCAATTATCCCCTATGGATATTTTACCTTTACTCCCTCCACTAAAACCCTTAGAGTCAAATTGGTAAAAGACCAAGGAAAAAGTAAAAGGAAAATCATGCTTAGCCTTCAATACAGGTACCTATTACTCCAATTACACCTCTTCCACTTATTTTTACTAATCCTCTAGCATCAAATCTAGTGGCTCTATGCATTACTACCTAACCTCCCTTCTCCATCTCCTAGGCATCCATGGATTTGTATTTAATCAAATAATTTTTTCCCTTTTAATTAACACTCCTCTCTTAGGAGTCATCGCCCCTTAGGTTGGTATGAACTAAGGTCATTGTCAATAAAAAATGTTACCTTGGGCCTCCCCATTCATCTTGTCTCCCTATGCCCTTATGTATCCTCCTCTACTAATTTATTCATTCACACTTTTAACTTATTCCATGCCCATTCCACCTTATCATCCACCTATCACTATCATCTCTACCACCCACAAATACCTCCATAAGATTAGGGAATGGTCCCAATGTAATAGGTGTTGGAGATGATGATACAAGGTGAATTAGAAATGTAGTGGTATTTTAACCATACCATGTGGAGTATGCAAATAATGATCACATAGAAATTCATGTAAGAGAGGAACCCTATGGTTTAGTAGACCCAATAGGATCTATTCTCCCTCATCAAGGTGAAGAATTCCATAGGGGAGGAAAGTTGGTTGAGGATCCTCTCTCAATTCTATTGGATACCCATGACATGTTAGAGAAGTTGCTAAAAGACATGAAAAATTAGGTCTAATCCTTGGAAGCATAGGTGAATGCATCCTTGGAAGCATAGGTGAATGCATCCTTTCTTGAAAATTTGATTGGACATGTCAAGGATTCCCTTCTTTAGTTTTTTATAACCATAGGATAGGTGGTGTAAACTTTAACAGAAGGTCAAGCACTTGTCTAATGGTCCTAAGCCTACTTGGAGATAATTTCTCTAGTTGAAATAAAATTTAGGAATCTGAAAGTCATCTTACATGAGCATGTTCCTAGAGATAAATTTATGCCTAATTTAGACATGAGTTTATACTATACTTACACAAGGAGTATGAGGTCCACAATGGAGGAATGGCTAGGTTTAGACCAAATTGTGATAAACACCCCAGAATATGGTAAGAATAAGATATTAGACTACTTCAAATAATTCAATATCTTAGTGCTATTTAACCTAGATGGAATTTTTATAGATAGGAGTAAATTTAGGGTCCACTTGGGTCACTTTAACTAAGTTATGAGGAGGAATGTGGCCAAGGAAAATAAAGAGGGAACTCAAGAATTATTCAAGCTCTCAACCCAATCCATGATGAGCATCAGCCATGTGTCCCAAGTTAAGGTGGATATGGAGGCTCCCCTCTATGGTTACTAAAGGCTCATAACCTAGTTAGAGACAATCTTTAAAAATCCTTTGGTGAACCTCACCAAGTTGGACTAGGAAGTCAACCTCATGGGAGCAACACTAGAGGTCAAGGAAGTAAATCCCAAGTAGTTGGGAGATGGACATATATACCACCTCTACATATTAGTTAAGTGGTCCCCTATGGATCATTTTGAATAAATTGAAGGGTATTTTATTCTTGTTTTAAATTATATAGTTGTAACAACAAGGAGTGAACATCATGGCCCAGTATGGGAATCTCATACTACTTGGAGGTGAGCCCCCATCCTCATCTATAAATATGTAACCACATTATGTTTTTAAGGTCAATAATTCTTAGCTCTAATGTGTTATCATAATTAAAAATTGATTTCTCTTGATTTATTTCTTCACTCTTTTGGATTGTGAAAAGTTGTCCATGATCAATATTGTTGTAAAAACACTCATTTTTTAATGAATTCAATTTTTAGATTTATACAAAATATATGTTCTATGTATCAAAGTGTCTATCATATCCATTTTTAAATGAATTTTAATGTTAATAAAATTGAGATAATTATATATCACTTAATGGATTAAATGGTTAGAATTTGATCATCTACTATAACCTTTTTGTGAAACCTTCTTATTTTAATCATAATATTCTTAACATATGTGTCATTTTCTATTTAAAAATTTAAGGTTACATATTGAAACATTCTAAATATTGATACTCAGTGAAGGTAGTTACATATTTAAAAATTCTCCTCAATTTCCCTAGACTCATCCCATTATGTACTTTGGTGTTAAAAACTTGGGGGAAACTCAACACATACTGGTACAATTATGGTGAAGGCACTGGGTTTTGTTGTTGAAGCATTAATCTCATATTGACCTAGAAACATTCTATTTTTCCTTACTCTTCCCTCCCATTTTGTGTTTATTTTATAATTTGAATTGTCTCTGATTTTAATTATAAAATGGTAAAGTTAAATACATTAACATTAGTAGTAGACCCAAACAAGTAACTCATAACTCAAATAATTCATATTTAATCTTTGGTGGTGACACTGTATCTCTTGGAGACTATTCCATGCAAGCTCCATGGTGAAGACAAATACCTAAAACTATGCCTTGGGTTGATCTCACATTAGTCTTAAAATGGAGGATAAAAGTCCATCATTATTCCCATTATTTTCTTTGAAAATACCTAATATCATGGGTATTTCTTTTGCAAGATCTTGGAGCAAATAATAACTAGTTATAGAAGGAGGGATTTTTATTTTTAAGAATAATTATTAGTAAGAATCTAGGCCTTGAAAGAGTATTTTATTTACTGAGTCTTGTTTCCCCTCCTTTACACTCCCTCAAGTATTACATACTAAATACACATAACAACTCATGCTATAAGGAGGGCCTTCAAGAATTTGTGTATTGAGTGTTAGATTATTAGAGATTATGATTTTTGATGGTAAAGTGCTAACTATTACTTGTTTATGAAACACCTTGGAGCCTAATTCACCAATCACCAGAGTTAGGTCCTATCATGGTTGGCTGGTAGTTTTACCCTTATAATCCCATAGAAAACCTAGGCTTGGAAGACCTAGACTCAGAGCTATAGTAGTCCCCACTAGCTTTTCCTCTCATTATCTGAAAAATAGAGCACCCAAAAAGGCTCTCCTAGTGGGTCAGACATTAATGTTCCTAGAGTTGTCCACAACATGCTCAAAAACACTAAAAGGTATCTTCCCTATTTTGTTTTTAGTGTAAAATGAACTATCAAAGATCATGTGACCTCTTGTAAGAATACCCTAAGGATTATAAATTTGGAACATGAGTATGTGACATGTAGGATTTTCCCCTTCATGTTGGTGGACTTAACCTATGAATAGTTCCTCAACTTCTTTAAGAACTCAATCCCTAACCAAGACCATTTTAGTACTATCTTCCTCACCTAATTTGGGTAAGTGATTGACCCTAGTGTCCTTTAACAACAATTCACCTACATCAAATGGGAACCCAATGAGCATATCAAGAAATTCAATGTTATATTTGAAAATATGTATAGTTGGGTTATCATGCTTTACCAACCTAACCCCCAACTAGTGTTTAACATGTATAAAAATGCTTTGGACCCTTGGATGGATATGTTCCTGAGGTGAGACCCAACAATAGTGGAATTACCCATAGCCTATGAAGAGGCCATAAAATTAGATAGGAAAATGAAACCACAAGGTTATATGATGGATCCCATTCCTAATGTATTGCCACAAATGCCTGAATTGAGCTTCTTGCCCAATGTTAATCAAAATATCCCCATTTTTTAGTCTCTCCCCATGATAAATCAAATCCCTTTAAATCATGATACACAAAACTAAAACTTAGGTTTCATTAACCTATATAACCATAAAATAAATCCTTAGTTATAACAACAGGTGACATTAGTAGTAGCTAAAAACAACTAGACCATACCCTAGGAGTTCACAAAGAATGAGTTGGATGCCATTCAATGAATGGTGCAAAAACATATTAATGACTTCTTTGGGATACAAATGTAGATGAAAAATTCTAATGCAAATATTTATGGTAATAAATTCACATATCAAAGACCAAAAAGGAACTACAACCATTGCTAAAATCCTATAGAACCCTCACCCAATAGGTTATTATAAGTTAATATCTTTGAAATAGACATGTTTAACTCATGTTGAGTATATAAAATGTCCACCCATGGATAAATTGACTATATAGAGTTTTATTGTTCCTTTTATATCTTGTAGAAGGAAATGGAAGAGTATGAGGTGGTCCCCAATCACCCAAAATCATCCAATATGGGTAAATACCCTAGCACTACCATGGTGTTGGAAACCTTAGGATTCCTGAGCCAAGAATAAAATGATTTAGAGGATATTAATAGTGAAATAAATGCATTTAAATAGTTAAAAATTATTAAATACATCTTTATAATAGAGAACAAAAATAAGGCTTTTCTACCTAACTCCACCGAACAATGGTGTGACCCCACCAGACCAAAGTGCTAGGAATGAACCCCATCCCAAACCCTTAAGAACCTAAAGCTCATATGAAAGTCCCATGAGTCTAGAGTAAAGGAGGTTATAATATATTATAGGACATGAAGAAGATCAAATCCAACATCATGCTTCATAAACTTGTTAAGATCATTAAGCAACATGATCTTCTGCTAAAGTCCATGAATGAGAAGCTATCTTGGCCAATCCATGAGAAACCAAATCCAACCCATACCAATGTGCTCATTTAGAATTATATTGAAGTGCCTCCCTTCCTTTTAATCATCAAATTATTTTTTAAATCTTAGATGATTTCCTAGTGGATTCAGAAGCCTCAACCAACATAATGCTTGTAGGAATCTATGATAGGTTTAATCCCTATAAAGTTAGATATGGTAGTGATTCAAATAAAAAAATATGAGTTTAAAGTGATGGGTGAGATTCTAAATGTACACATAAATCTATAATCTAAGCCTAGGATTTAACACTTCATATACATCTAGGTAGTGGAGTTGCTTGAGGCCTATGGCATGGTCCTTTGTAGAGATTGGTATAAATCCCTAAATGGGTACATGGACATAAATGTCTCTCATATGTGGCTACCCTAGAGAAGTGTATCCAATAAAATTAGATTGGACAAAAAACCCCACATGAAATAAATTATAACCAAGTACAATTTAATTAATGATAAAGTAAGCTTAACATCCTTGGAGTTAGGAATATATATTCTAAGTATGAAACCAACCAATGATAAAGCTGATAATCAACCAAAATTTCAAAGTCTATGGTTTTTCTATGTAGATAGGGCTTATTCCAAATAAGGTATCGAGGCTGATGTTATACTAATATATCCTTGAGAGAGGAAGCACTTAGTGTTATATAGGATATAATTCTCATACACAAACAATCTAGCAGAGTATGAAGTGATAATCATGGGGTTGTAATTCACATTAAAACACAAAGAAGATGAACTAAGATTATTTAGCAACTCTAAATTGGTGCACAACTAGATCAAGAATAAATTTAAATGAAAATCATAACTTAGAAGTTATAAACATAGGTTTTAGGACTTAATCTAAATGTTTAGTGCATTTAATGTCATTCTTATCCCTACAAAAGAAAACCAAGTTGTTAACTCACTAGCATCTATAACAATAAACTTAACCCGTAGATGACATTGAGTTGAAAGGATTATCTATGGAGATTATCCCTTATCCTTCTATCCCTGAAAATGTGACAAATTTTCAAGTCTTTGAGGATGACCAATATATCATTTAGTTTCTTAACAACATGGGGGTTTTTGAAACCTAGATCATTGATGAGGTAGATAGAGATAACTTCAAAACTAAGATAAATAGGGATAAGATCCTTAGTATTAATGGGAATTGGATCTCAAATGGGATGATTTAATTATAAATATTGTTTGATACTTTATATCCCACATTAAAAACAAATAAACTTAAGTTCAAGAATCAAAAGTGTTGAATCATCAACCTCAACCCTATGGAAAATCCTCAAACTATCAAAGTGGGTCTTTCCTGGATAGAATTTGAACTACAATAGTTATAAAAACTACTACTAAGGTAAAATTATGTAATTACCTAGGCCTATGGAGACCTAAATGTATTCCAACCAAGAGTAATCACTCATATTATCCCCCTCAAACCATGTCATAAACCATTTAGACATAGGTAGAGACTGACAAACCCAATCATGGAACCCTTAATACACAAAGAGGTCCATAAGTTTCTATTTGTTGGGATAATATCCTCGATCAAACACTCTACCTAGGTGGTGAACCTGGTACCCATGAAAAATAAAAATGGAGAAGTTTGCTTATATGTAAACTTATATAAATTGAATCAAGCCTCAGATCAAGATAAATACATAGTACCCTCCCTTGAAAAAGTAATCCAAATGGTGAGAAAATACCAAATGATGTCATTTTTGGATGGTTTTTCATGATATAACCAAGTCTTTGTTAATTCAAAAGATCAGTTCAAAACCTCATTCACCACCAAATGGGGCACATTTTAATATAATTTAATGCCATTTGGGTTGATCAATGTTGTGAAAACCTTTCAAAGAGCAACAAATTTTTCTTTTGAGGGACTTATTGGTAAGTGTATAATAATTTATATGGATGACTTGACTATGTTTTCCAAATTTAGGTCACATCACATATGCCACTTGGATAAAGTGTTCAAAATATGCAAGAGGTATGGTATTTCCTTAAACCCAAAGAAGAGTGTGTCCAGTGTCATTGAAGGTAAACTTATCAATCACATTATCACATAAAAAGGTATTGATATCAATATAAGAAAAAATTATCTAATTTCTGAGTTACCTTTACCTAATATCAATAAATAATTGAAATCCTTCTTTGGAAAAATCAAATTTGTTCATAGGTTATTTTTTGGATTTGCAAAGATTGTAAAATCCCTAAATGTTATGTTGAAATATGACATGGAGGTAGATTGGCATGTGAAATCAAAGAAATATTTTTAGGGTATCAAATATTCCATTATGCAATCCCCATTTTTTATCAACCTAGACTACTTGTAAGATTTCTACATTTATCCCTTTACTTCTAAACGCATCATCACTGCCTACCTCACATAGAGATTAGATGGATAGGAACATCCCATTGATTTTATGATAACTTATCTCAAGGACACATAATATAGATATTATATTATATATAAACATGTTTATGCCTTGGTCAAAGCTATGAGTATAATTAAGTACTATATTCTCAAGAACAAGGTACACATAGTCTCCTTAGACCCAACCATCATGCAAATATTGGGATAGAGAAAATTAGGTGAGCATAGAGGTTGATGAATGATAAAGTTTTAGTAATATAACTTAAAGATTAAAATAGATAAATTGGTTAGAGGACATGGTCTCACCCAATTGATAACTGAAATAGACATGAAGATAGCTATACACCAAGTAGACAAAGAGCTAGTATCACAACCAAACTAGTATTACCTAATCATGCATTTACTACTCTATAAAAATACATTTCCTAAAATTAACCATAAAATAAAGATATCTCTTTTGTTTAAGGCTACATAGTATATGCTAAATAAGGGAATTCTCTTCAAAAAAAAGCATGAAGGAATAACCATAGATGCTTGTCACTAGACTAATACAAGGAAGTGATGGAAACTTTCCATGAAATACTAGGAGTTGGTCACCTTGTAACAGATGCCATGACACACAATGTTATTTGGGTGAGCTACTAGTGGCCTACCTTTTTAAATATGTTGATGCCCATGTCTACATTTTACATCAATTTCAAACCTTTGCTAAGAGGGAAACCCACACAACAATGCCACTATAGCCCATGGTGAAATCAACACCATTTGCCTAATGGGGGTTGGATTTCATCAGAGTCATCAACCCCAATTCATCAAATAGCTATAAGTTTGTCCTCATGGTCACAAATTATTTCATAATATGGTCTAAGTTAAACATAACATAGATAAACACTGCTATCAAAGTCATCAATTTCATGAGGAACACTATAAGCACCAGGTTGGGGTCCCAATCTCCTTAGTATGTGATTACAATTTTACCTTCTAATCAGTAGATTTCATAGAATGGGCCTATGATAATGGTATAATGTTGAGATTCTCATCTAATTACTATTTGAAAAGAAATAAATTAGTGGAGTCCATCAATAAGAATTAAATAGATGTCATCAAAAATTTGGTAGGGGAGAAACCTCAAGAATGGCACTCATTACTAAAGTGAAATTTATGGGCTAATTTCACTAGGTATAAACAATACCTCAAGATCTTTTCTTTATTTTTAGTTTATGTATTGGATCTAATCATGTTGCTCATGCTCAGACTTCTAACTTATAAGTTCATGGAACTAGATGATAAAATAAACTTTAGGATCCTAGATATCATTCAATTAGAGGAAGCCCATGAAGAAGATCTATTAAGATCTAACAAACATTAGAGTACTATCAAATGATAGTTTGATAAAAGGACTAAGATCAATACTTTTAAAATCTCTAATTTGGTATTAATGTGGGATAAGGATCATGAAAATAAGGGCCAACACTAGAAGTTTTATGCTCTTTAGACTGGTCCCAACTAGATAGATGATATCGTAGGCCATAACACCTTTCACCTTAAGGACCTTAAGGGAAATGACTTTCCACTAGTGGTAAATTGAAAATTCTTGAAGCACTAATTCTTAGTTTCCCAATCCAATGCAATTTTAGAATAACCTAAAGAGAGGGTGGTAATGTATATATTAGGCTAGTTTGATTTAGTTGTGTGTTTGGTTTTCATGTTATTTTTTTGCTTTCATTTTGTTTTAGTTTTAGAGTGTCTCAGTGATGTTTGTTTTCCCCTTGCTAACCTTAGCCTAGATCTATTCCTCATTTGAAATCAAGAAAGTGAGCCCCACCATGAAGTATCCACAAATAAGAGAGGTCATTAACCACTCTAATTAATGACCAAATATCAAAAGATATTGTTTAGTTGTAGAAGGAAAAAGTTGAGTCTTCACTTCAAACAAGTTAAAGACATTGAGTAAGTCTTTCACATATCATATCTCAAAGGCCAATGATTCTCAAAAAAATAAGTGGATTTTAGAATAGCTTACTTCCCAATATAGGCCATCAAGTTGCATATAGAGTAAACATTTTTATTAAAAGAGTTGGACCATCTAATCCAATCTAATATCGATTGGGTATTTAGAGATTCCTCATCATCCTATCACCCTTGGTTTGGTCCCCAACCTTGAATGGAAAATATTTATAAATCTCTTCACAAGGAACCTTGAAATAAGACTAGAAAAACATGTAGAATTTAAATTTTGAGTCTTCCTCAAAAGGGATATTTAAGCAACCTCAATTATAGGATTTCTGGCCTAACTAGTAGTGGATCATTCATTAAATGGGACTAGAGGCATCTTTGTCATGACTATAGATGCCTAGATAAAATTAGATAAATTCTTGCACCATTCCCCTCTAAGTCATGAAATCATTAATGCCCTTAAAGAAATCTAAATTATCTACTTGATCTCAATTGCTTGAGTGAAATCCAAAATGAGACAAGTCAAGTGAAAATCACTTCTTACACATAATGGTAGTATTTTATGGAGTGAAATATTAGTAGGTCACTTTATATACATGACTTTAACACCTTATTTTATGACATGTCTAAAGATATCTCTTGAAGTTTCTATTTTATGTAGGGATGAAAGATTATGATCTTGGGTTCTAAGTGATTAACACCACTTTCCCCATGGAAGTCACCATTTATTATGTCCAACATGCCCCTTTTTATTTGAAATGGGGTACCCCTCTTTAAAAATGATGTGATTTAGAGTTCATAAAC
Organism: Torreya grandis; assembly: GCA_037957365.1. Taxonomy (NCBI): domain Eukaryota; kingdom Viridiplantae; phylum Streptophyta; class Pinopsida; order Cupressales; family Taxaceae; genus Torreya; species Torreya grandis. The sequence continues at coordinate 522,859 of JARHVA010006403.1, forward strand.
CCATCATATCATTCTGATAGGTTTTCATAGGTAAGTATTTAAAACCTATCACCCTAGTTTTCCCAAAGCATGTGATGCATTTGTAATCACTAATCAACCTAAGATATGAACCTTATGGACTTTTGAGAATAACCATGATGAGTCTTGATAATTCTCTAGACTAATAAGTCAAATTTTATCATAAAAAATTTAACATGTTAACTTTGTGGGCTTACTCTCACTTGGAAATTTCTTGAATTATCAGTCCTTTCCTAGAGTATCAATCCCCAAAGTTGTATGTGGTCCTTAATAGCCTAGATGGAATCCATGTGAGCATTTAATTGGTCACACTTATTTTATTTTTCACTTCGTCATTTTCATTATTTTTTGTAGAGTTAAATGATGCAATGAATGGATGTCATATGGGAAGTTATCAATGATGTTAGGATATGGCCAATCAGAATAATCAACACACCATTTTTTAGATGCATTAGTCTCTCAGTCTTGATAGATATTTCAAAGCATGGAAGAGCCTAATGTAATGATGAATCACCAAATGGACTAGGGTTAGAAACTATCATTACTATAGCCAATTAGCTCATGCCAAAGTTAGAATGGCTAGTCTCTAGGACCTAATAGAGATGTCAGATACTAGGGGAACCTAGTCAAATAAAGGAGTGCCAAGACAAATAGAGGTAGACTAGTAAGTCTCCCAATCTTGAGATATATATTCAAGCTCAAGGGAGCCTAACAAAATAAAAAAGTGCTATGTGCCCTAAAGGTTAGAGGTGCCTAAATTTGATTAATGAGCTCTCTCATGTATTAAAAACATTAATCTCTTGGTCTTGATAGAGATGTCATCCTGATAGAAATTAACATAATGAGGGAGCATAATGTGTCCTATTTTTATAGTATTCAATCTCCTTGATCTAACACATATGTTAGATTTTGACATATCATAACACACCATGTGGCATAATAGTAGGTGGGCCCCTAAAAGCCTTGAGATGGTTAGAATGAAGTATAGGTGGAATTATGGGGACTAATTATAAGAATCCACAAATACCAAACTAGAATATCATCCCTTTTTAAGGTATAATATCAAAGTGATAGGCCATGCCTAGGTGTCAACCAATGCCATAGAAGATAATAAACATAAGGCACATGGCATGAAGTGGGAGATGCTTGGTAATTTTTAAATATGAGGTGGCCTTATTCCTATCACACTCCATACATTAATGAAATGGGAAATTGGACCCTAATTTGATAATTTAAAATGTCACATCACCCTCATTGGATCTACTAGATGGCACATATTCATGAGATTTGAATTTAAATTTAAATTGGTAAATAAAGGAGAATATTGAGCCACCAAATCAAAATTGAATTCACAATAAGTGAGCACCAAATACCACTATTATAGGAGGGTGAATGTGCTTTTTTATAAGTGCCTTAAAGAAACCTATTAATTTTTATGACTCCTAAGCTCTCAAAAATTAGTTTTTATCTTTCTTCTCCCACCAAGTACACTCTATGTTTTCCCCCTTCAATTGAAATGATTTCACTAGATCACATTCTACTTGTATGGCCACCTCATATTTAATTCCCAAGGATGAGCTTGAGTATCATGATACACTCTTCTTGAAAGGCTTGACTCAGTTCAAACACTACAATAAAAATTTTAAGGATATCAACCAAGTACCCAAGAAATCCAACAATGACAATGAGGAAGAATCAGAGTTCAAAGTTACCTTATGGGTATATGATAAGTGTGGTTTGTATAGGGTTGTGGTCAATCCAGAAGTGTTCCCCTATATGAACTAGTTTGAAAAACTACTTCTGATAGCTAGATGGGTGTAAAATGACATTGATGACATGGTTTAATCAGATAATTCTAGGAATTATATTTTAGACATCTATGGGGACACATTCAAAACCTATTACAATCTCCCAAATTTCACCTTCACATAAAACATAGACATGGTTAAGGACTTGACTAATTCCTACCCAATTCATGGATATTAAAGGAATAGGCTGAGAACCTAGATGTTAAGTGGGTAAACAAAGAGGATTCTAATGCATAAATGGTTTGATACTTCAAGGAGAGAATTTATGATAGCATGATTTTATTGAAACATTTATTTAAAGCCCTAGATTACTTATATGTCAAGATTTTTTGGGTACCACTATCCCACACTATTCTAGATATTTTCCAAGTCCTCAACATGGGAGGGGTGGTTAATTTCAATATGGTGAAGAACATAATAGATGCTCTGGTAGGAAAGTATTTATACATGATGAGTTATCTCATATTTAGTTTATGGGATGCTCAATTTAAATCCATCTATTTTCTTGGCATGGTTTTTTGAAAGCTTAGTGATATACATTATCTTTTACAAACTATATATCTATCACTATAAGAACCATATTATGGATATTGAATAATATTTATATAATATTTATATCTAGGATCATCAAATCAATGAATGGCCATGGTGAAATGATCATTAAAGTCAAGTAATGACACATCACATAGCTAGAAATAATTCAAATCACTCATGAGAGAATATTACAAAAGCATTAGAGAAAATAATGAATACTCCACATAAATATGGATGATCAATACAAAAGGAGAGAGGCACATATATAGGTGGGAGAGAGAGATAAACCCCACATTCTAGTTAAAGTGGGACTATTCTTCCCAAATGACCCAAATGGCCTCTAAGACCCTAAAAAAGTATAATGAATAGTATAGAAAAAACCCATAGGACAAAAGTCTACACCAACACCCCCCTTTAAACATAGTTTAGGTGGGATAAATAATTGTGTCCTAATAATGAGTCTTGATGAGGTACCCAAGTATATAAAAATAATCCTATTATCATACAAAATGTTAAGGATCTCTACCTCCATAAATAAGAGAAAGAAGGTAAGCATAAAATATCACATGACAAATGTTATAGTATGTCCCTCTGTAATAAATGATGTATCTTCCTTTCATAAGAAAGAAACTCAAGCTATCAACCTACTGAATTCCCACTCAAGTGGAATGCAAGTAGGAATCATGATGTAAATCTCTAAAGAATGCTCAAATGTAACCCTAATAGTACTCAAATGTTCCAAAGTCTAGTCAACTATCACATGACTAATAGTAAAAGATGGAAAAAAGGAAGCATACAGTGAAGGGGAGAGAATATCTAGAGAAGAAGATAAACATGGAACATTCACCAAAGGAATTTACATGGGAAGAGGAGATCAAGGCTCAACAACCATCAAAATTGAAGACTAGTTTATAAATGAAGCACTCAGATCTACAAGATGAATGTCCATAGGAACATATGAGTTATCAATACTCTCAATGTGTATACTCTCATTGAAATCAATAAATTTCTTTTAAGTGATATAATGTGAAGGCTCTAGAAGAGGAACATCCTATATAAGAATAAATGTAGGCTCTACAATGAGACAACTAAGGTTTGGTAGAATCTCATCCTATAGTGGGGTCTCAATAAAAGGAAGAGAACTATCCACCATAGATATATCATCACAAGAAATAAAATCATGAGGAAAGAGTACAATAGTCTCAAAAGAGATAATAGGAAGTAGATGAGGTGTGATGTAGGTTATATTGGGATCCCCAAAAAAGACTCTAAAGAGTGCTTTAAATAATGAAGGGACACTTTGTATACTCTACATGGTGGTGTAAATACCATGAAACATGTATCAATAAATGACCATAGACATAGTCACAAGAGTTTTTCTAGTCATTACATTGACCTGGGTCAATAGCAATAGGAATAAATCCATATAAGAATAGAATAAGTTCTTACTCTATGAGTGAAAATTTTATATATACATGTCATGAGACATAATTGGTCTTTCCTAGAAGGACCACTAGGGTAGACTCAAACTTCTTCTTCTAGAGGCTCTCAAATGGAGTCATCATGACTGAAAGAAGACACCAAATGAATGCAAGACTAAATGATACATACTATAATGAACCCCTGAATCACACTCATGAATGGAACTTTAGACACATCTAAGATTACATCTAAGTGAGAAATTAGTGCTAGAGTAATGAGGGATAATGTATGATCAAAATGTGGGTTCCAAACACATTTAAAATAAACCCATGTGTGAGGAATTAGTGCACAAAGTATAATTTATAGAGTAGTAGGGCCCATACCATAGGTAATCCCCTTGAATATGACACTTTATAACTTTAATGAATTTTACAATGAAAATAGACCAATGCATGGGAAATTAAAAAAACATGAATTTTTTTAAAAGATGATACTCAATTTTTGCTACTGATCAAAAGTTATGACATAATTAATTTCCCATAAATGAGGTCTAGTTAATAAAAAATGAACTAAAAGTTAAAAAAAAACTCAACCAAACAAGGGGTAAGGTAGCCTTCTAGCCACTCGTTAGAATTGGAATGGAATTTTGAATCTCCTCAAGTCAAGCAAAGTCAAAAAACACCCTACCCATATACCCCTACATGTACTTTACTAAAAAACCCTCTTAGAGGGTGTTTTAATTAAAAAATTAAAGCCAATTTAAAATCAATAATTAAAAAATTGCTAAATTTTAAAAAATGTATTTTAGGTCAAATTTAGGTTTTTCATATTTTAGTCTTGGGTAATGAGTTTTAGAAGAGTTGGGCATTGCTAAAGGTTCATACACATGTCTACAAGGAGGAATACCAAATAGCCAAGAGGGCCTAAAACATTAGTGGAGGAGAAATGCAGGTCTAACATCTTTGGGCACTGCCATTACAGGACATTGTAGGTTTAGTTATTTCCAAAAATGTTGGGAGCCACCATGTGAAACTGTAATAGGGTTTGATCAAACCAAATATGTCATTGAATAAGAGCTCAATACACCATTTAAAATGACTATAACTAATTAAAATGCCATTATTTTGTCTCCAAGTTTGACATGGTCCAAGAATCACATTGCAAGCCTAAGTGGGAGGGCATGAGATATATTGGAGGATAATTTGGAGGTGTTTTAGGATAAGATTCTAAACATAGAGTAATGATCAGCTAAAATAAATGAAGCACTATAGGAACTGAGTGATAGATTTTAAGGAGTCAAGTGGACAAAGAGTTTGTGTAATTTATTATAGTTATAGAAGACCTCCATGTTGTCTTCCATGTTGGTAATCAGGTATAAATACTTAACAAAAAATGGAGGGTATGTTCTATATCCTAGCTCAATACACACAACTTGGAAATCGAGTGGTTGAGGGAGGTAACATAGTGGTGGAGAGGAGTCTATCAAGACAAGATGAAATGCATAGGTTGATGGCACAAATGTTGAGTTTCAAAATCATGTGGAAATAGATACATGCAACATGTAGATCTAGGTGGTCAAAATGAACTCAATGATTTATACTCTAGTTGGTAAATGCTAACTAGGAATGGTGAGAGGTTTATTACATGCAAGCACATTAATTTATATTTTAAATAACATATTAGTTGGGTGAAAACAAAAATGGGTCTCGATAACTAGGCTTGATCAGGTACCCATGTAAAATGCAACTCTCAACAAGTGAAGTAAAAGGAGAAAACCTAGTGGTAAAAAACTCTCCCCTAAAAGAGAGACAAAGAAGATAATGTAGGACTATAAATCCCCACTCGAAGCTACAAGGTCTTATAGCCACCCTATATCCTAAAAAGTAGCCTATTGGAGTGACTATGGATTAGAAGTAGATGTAGTGAAGAGTGGATCACCATGAAAATGTGAATGAATCTACCAAGTATCTGATGGATCTCCAACAAAGGTATGGATCCCATATAAGTAATTAGGCTTCTCATTAAAATAAAAAATGGAAAATGCTTCATAAAGTGATGGTGTATTTGAATAAAAAGTAGATAAGTGTGGAAAGCCTTACAAATTTTTAGAAGACTACCTAATGTCTGATGTGTCCTAAATCAAAGATCCCACTCCCTAAAAAGTTTATGGTGGACCAAAAGTAGGTGGATACCTAAATAACTCCTCAAGACATGAAATGTGATAAGGATATGGAATAAGTGCATCCCCATCACTAGTGTAGTCATCCATGGTAGAATTCATCAACATAAAAAATGTGCTTAGGATCTAAAGTGTCATCAACTATAAGTGAATCTAATGAAGAATCTGAAAGAGGAACGAAGTGGGAGAAAGAATATAGCTAAGTTTCATGATCAACTAAACCCACCACAATGATACTATCATTATGAAATTATTTGACATACACTAAATTTGGAGTGAACTCAACTTGCATGCTTTGACCAAGGTGAGTAATCTAATAAACTGATAAGAGATTATTTGATGGTGAGGGAATACTTAGAATATTGTTAAATTTTCCACAACTCATGTCAATAGATCTTTTCTCAAAAACTTATGTACAAGTATTATCACCTAGTAAAAAATAAGACATGTCACATGGTTCCAAGGAAGTGAAATATACATGTGAAGAAGCCATATGATGTGATGCACAAAAATAAATAACCCATGTAGAAGATGGAGGTACTACTACAAATATATCTCTCCCCTTTGGTTTCTCTTTTCTTGATTCTTTCCCTTTACTTTTTTCATTTCCATTTTCCTTAGAATTGTGGGTTGATGAAGATGGTTTGATAGAATTTCATCATGGTTTCTCATGCAATATCCACACTTGACCCTCTTTTTTTTATATATAACACTAGAAATGGAAGTGTCAAAATGTGGTTTGGTGGTAGATTGATCCTTATTATTCTCATGATCCTTAGTGTTATATTTATTCTTTTTTGAAACCTTTTTGTTATCATTTCATGCAAGTAGAGCATGTGGTTTAGTGGACTTTAGTTCACCTATATGAATTAGTTTATATTTTCCCCAACTCAAGTCAACAACAAACTCATCAAAGGAGTGCATATTCCATGAAGTACAAAGTGCTCCCTTGGTTGCATGGAAGGTAGAGATGAAAATAGAATAGTTAAGTCCAAGTTTTGAAAGGATGGAAAGGATGATATATGAATCCTTATTATCAAATTTTCATTATTTTATTTGTAATCTCAATGATTTGATCTTGGTGAAATAGTCCTATAGTGTGTCAAAACTAATATGACTAAGACTAATCAACTCATTTTCTAGTTCATGCCCTCTCATCTCAGCGAAGTTACCAAAATTTTTTCCTAGGGTATCCCATACTTGGGTGTTTTGGTTGATTCAACATGAAAGCATATAACTAGTGACACAAAAAGACATAGAAAACCAAAATCTTTGTTACACTTTTCAAACCATTTTTCCTTATTTATAGCCAATTTAGGTGATCTAATACCATATCAGAGAACACCACCAATCTATTGAATTGAAGAATTCACTAGTGAGAAATGTGAGATTTGAATTGTATGAAGGAAATACTAAGCGCACACATACAAAACTGTAAGTTATGAAGAATAATGAGATAAAATGCAAAATACATAAAATGGCTCCAACTCAATACAATCCAATAGAATAATATAAGTGATATATATATATATGAGGTGAATGTGTAAGCTCCTCCAAGAATAAAGGTAACCTCCACCTATAATAAAGGAAACCTCCACCTAGAATAGTGGTAACCTTCACCTAAAAATAGCTAGTGAATAGATAAATGGTCAAGGGTAGTAACTACCACTAGATAAAATAGTGTGGTCAAGTGTACACCTAAGAAAACATATCCCATAAATGTAGGGAAAATCCAAGTGAGGTGAAATATTCTAAGTAGGATAATACAAATAAAATGAGGAAAATAAATCCTACACTAACACTTTCTACCCAGTGGTGTACAATGTAATCAACAAGGTCCCTATGCCCTATATATATATAAAAATTATGGATTCCATTGCTAGCATCAATGACTATTGGTATTACTAGGAGGACACTCAAATTTGAGTCATGAACATTCTCAAAGTGCCCCTCTACTTACCCTACTACATCCTAGACCACCTAGTGGAATAGGAGATTGCATACCAATTGGTGGGGTGAATCTTTAGTTTTTGTTTTAGTCACTAATAAAATGCTGACCTACCTCTTCCAATCACCATTAGGCACCATGGATACAAGGCCTTCCATCCTCTCCAAAAGATGGTAGTTGAGCGAGACCTTTTTTCCCTAGGGAGAGTTGAGTCATGATATTAGGACCCATAGGGCATGATCAAAGACCAATTGGTAATTTACTCAACTCACCTCAATGTTAATTATGGATACTAGTATAAAGAGGATGATAAGTTATACCTAAATACAACATATGACTAGGAGGTGTTGGCTCAAATTGAGGCCCATAGAAATAAGGGTAAGAAGGTTTAACTCGGGCTAAATTTTACTTCCTCTACATCCACCCAATAAAGAGAAGACATTGAGGTTACTCCTCCATATATTTCATAAATAATTATATAGGTTATCCCAGTGCATTTTCCCCCTTCAGTTCATCTAACTCACCTTATGGTTCCGCCTCCTTTTCCTCTAGAAACTTAGCTAACTTAGCCCTAGGCAATTTAAACTTGAATAACTTAGTAATAGGTGGCTTAATTCTAAGTAACTCAAACCCAAACCACACATGATTTGAGGTTTGACATCAGTTTTAGTATAGAGATGAGCCTGAACATGACTAGAAATAGGCACCAATACAATTCCCTCCCCCATTCTCCAACATCCTCTCATGGCACTACCCAACTTTTCATTCCCTCATTACTCTACTTAGTTCCTCTACTCTTCCCCACTTTACCCCCTCTAGTATTCACCTAAGTTCATTTGGCCTTGGTCATGCATATTGTCCCTGATTCTTCATTTCCATCTACCTCATCCATTCCCCAACCTATGTCTCCCCTAATGCCTCCACTAGTCATTTATCAAGGTCATGTGCCTATGAGTGACCCATCTTCACCAATTACCCTAGAAGTTGCAGAAGTGAGTGCACCCATGTGTAAATCTTAGATTCCCTAGGCCATTTTGGTGACTTCTTTAGTGTCTTAGTAGCTACCTAAATTGGTTCCCATGGCCTATTTTACCTCTACTCCCTCCACCATAGACTTTGGAGTCAACCCAAGAAAAATACCAAGGAAAAAATGAAAGGAAACTCATGTTAATCCTTCAATACAAGTACCTATTTCTCTAATCCCACCTCTTTCACTAGTTTTTAGTGTTCCTCTAGCATTTACTCTAATGGCTTCTTGTATTATTCTTTGACCCCCCTTTTCCATCACCCTGAGCATCTAGGGATTTAGATTTAATCAATCAATATATTCCATTCTACTTAACACCCTTGTATTGAGAGTCATCTCCCCTCATGTTGGCATGAACCAAGGTTAGTGGTAGGCAAAAATGTTACCATGGGCATCCCTAGTCATCTTTCCTCCCTATGCCTCCTCCTCCACTGGTTTCTTTATTCACACCTTTTTTTTCCTCCATCGTCCCTTAACCTCATATTTAACCTATCAATACCATCTCCACCACCCCACCAATACCTCCCTAAGCCTAGGGAATGGTACCAATTTTGTAGGTGCCATAGATGACAATACAAGGTGAACTAGATGTGTAGTGGGATTTTGATCATACCATAGGGAGTATGCAGAGAATTATCACATAGAAATTCATGTAAGAGGGGAACCCTATGGTTTGGAATAACCAATGGGATTTTTTTCCCTCATCAATTTAAGGAATTATATAGGGAGGATAAGGTGTCTTAGGATCCTCTCTCAATTCTTTAGGATACCCATGACATGTTAGATTAGCTAATATAAGTCATGTATAAGTAGATTCAATCTATAGAAGCATAAGTGAAGATATCCTTCCCTACTAAGTTAAGTTTACATGTTAAGGATTCCATTATATATTTCTTTATAACAGTATGATAGGTTGTGGAAAATTTAATAGAAGGTTAGACACTTGTCTAATAGACCTAGGCCTACCAAGAGAGAATTACTCTAGTTAAGAGAAAATGCAAGAAATTGGTAGTCATCTTACACGAAGGTATGTTCCCATAATTTAAGTTTAATCCCAATTCAAACTTTATTTTATATTATACATATGTTAGGATTATGAAGTTTGTAATGGAGGAATGGTTGGGTTTGGCCCAAACTATGATATAACCCTTGGAAGATGACAAGAAGAAGATATTGGCCTACTTCAAGGAGTTCAATATCTTAATGCTATTTCACTCAGATGGCACTTTTATAGATATGGATGAATCTGGGGTCCACCTAGGTCACTTAAACTAGGATATGAAGAGGAAGGTGGCCAAGATGAATAAAAAGGGAGCTCAAGTAGTACTTGAGATCTCAACCTAGTCCAAGATGAGCATCAACTAGGTGTCCAAAGTCAAGGTGTCCATGGAGGCTCCCCTCTAAGGTTATCAAAGGCTCATATCCTAGTTAGAGAATATCTTTAGAGAGATTCTGATGAACCTCACCAAGTTGGACCAATAATTTGACCTTGTGGCAACAACACTAAAGGCTAAAGAAGCAAAGCCAAGCATTTTGGAGTTGGTATGTCTATACCATCTCCACGTATTAGTTAAGTGGTCCTATGTAGATCTATTTAAAGTGATTGAAGGATTTTTTATTCTTTTTTTGAATGTTTTAATTGTAATAACTAGGAGTGACCATCATGGCCCAGAATGGGAATCTCATGCTACTTGGAGGTGAGCCCCCATCCTCATCTATAAATGTGTAACTACATTATGTTTTTAGGTTCAACAATTCTTAGATATAAAGTGATTTTAGAATTAAACCAAGATTTCACCTACTTTCTCCTTCACTACTTTAGAAAGTAAAAATTTGGCCAGGACCAATATTTTGTAACAACACTTGTTTTTTAATGAATGCAGTTTTCATATTTCTATAAAACACATTCTCTATGTATCAAAGTGTTTATCATATCCATTTTTGAAAGAATGTTAATAGAAATAGAAATACACTAATACTCTATCACTTAATGGATGTATTCTTTATAATGTGATCACATACTATATCCTCATTGTGAAACCTTATTATTTTTCTCATAATATTCCTAACTTATATGTCATTTATTATGGGATTATGAATATTGATACTCAGTGAATGTTCCAAAATTATACATTCTCCTTAGTTTCCCTAAAATCTTCTATTTGTATACTTTGGAGTTAAAACCTTTGATAAAACTCAACACACAATGGTATAACTATGGCAAAGGCATTGGGTTCAGTTGTTGAAGTATAAATATCATCCTGACCTAGAAACATTCTTTCCTACCTTACTCTTCCCTCCCATTTTGTGTTTATTTTGGAAGTGAACTGCCTCTCCTTTATATTAAAATTTCTTAAAGTGAAATACATTAACATTAAAAATAGATCTAACAAGTAATTCATATCTCAAATAAACTATTTTGATTATTTAGTGGTGACATTGTATCTCTTGGAGACTATTCCACACAGGCTCCATAGTGAAGTCAAATACTCATAATCATGCCCTAGGTTGATCTCACATTAGTCCTAAAATGGATAATGAAAGTCCATAATTTTTCCCACCATTCTCTTTGAAAATACCCAATCTCATGAGTATTTATGGATCAAGATCCTAGAGTGAACAACATAATTTATTAAGTAAGAAACATAAAAATTGAGGTCAAAGGTTAGAGGTCAAAAAGTGACTTTGATTCAGTTACTAACATAGGGGCCACACTATACAATAGTGGCACAATGAGCATCTACACAAAACTATTTGAATCCAAGGAGAGTATCCAATGGGAGTGGAAAATGTATATGATGTTTGTGATAGAGTGGCAATGATCATCGACAGAGGTTCAAAAAAGATGAGGAATTATTACTCAAATATTTATTTTTCATGTTTTTATGTGGTGTACTAAAATAAATCCTTTGTCACATCAACATTTTTTTAAAATTCATATTATTAAATAAGCTCACTTTCTGAGGGTAGTGAATGATTTTAAGATAAACTCAATGTGAATCATTGCCTCTATTATTTGGGAATTTAGGGATCAAGAGAATGAATATGTGAACTCATGAATTCAACTCAGGAGCTACATCTTTATGAGTATTATGAGACAACTTGATGGAGTTGTATTTGATATGAGAGTTATTTTTAGAGAGAAGATTCTACAAGATATGTTTCTTTCCCCATGTTCACACTATGGGGGGGAAATGTTAGGAATAATATATTACTGATCACATTATTATATTATATATGAGTTAAAATAATATTATGCATGAGAGAATATATATTGTGTGAGTTATGAGAAAAACATAGATATAAATAAGAATAAGATATTTTTGGAAGATTACTCAATATATTAGGGAGAGATATGAGATGGAAGAGATAAAATTTGTTTCCTTGTTTATAGGATTGATTTTTTGTATAAAAATATATCTCTTTTATTTTAATATTATTTTTTAACCAAAATTGGTCACCTGAGTGAGGACAATTCAAATTTTTTGTCATTATGATCTGAACTTTGTTGATATCCATTAGAACGGTTTTGTCATAGTCATGTTGGTCTTATGCTAGTAGGTATTATGTCATTATTGGTAACTTGTAAGTTATGAGAGTGGTATAGTTGGAAGTGGAGTCAATCATCTAGTCTTGTCATCAAAATTCACTAAACATGGTTTCCTTTTCATGTTTGGTAGAGGTTGTTTTGATAAGGTTAAGGTATTATTTTGCTTTAGTATTATAGCATGTTCTAATATTGTGGTGAGATGTATTATAAAAGATCAAATATGAAATTTTAATGTCATTATATAGGGTTATTTGATGTTTTTTTTTCATAATTTAATGTCATGACATTTTTACCTAGACCATACATCTTGGGAAAAGTGTTTCAAAACTCTTTTTCTAACATTTGGACACTTTTATAATTACCCATTCTCTATTCTAACATAAAAACAAGATACAATGAAGAAATTTTAGGAAGGAAAAAGTTGATAAATTCTCTAGTATGCCATTTTATCACCATATAGGTTAGGAGAAGCTCCATATCCACCTGGTTCATGGCTCCACTAGGGTCACAAAGCAAGATATGGTAGTTTTCTTGAAGAAGCATGGTCTATAGAGTCCTCATTCCAATTTTTTTTCATTTAATATAAAATTATAAGCCTCTCAAAGGTTTTATATAGTCAATTTAGACTTAGATTCATGATTGGGAAGAATTGATAGGCCTAGAAAAGGCAAAAACCTCTTCCATTTCTATATCAGGTTCTTGGTAGGTTGAGGAAGGAAATTTTGTTGAGGATCATTCATAAACAAGGGAACATCTCAGGACCAGATCTCTTAGGTGAATATTAGGACCCTAATGTAATTATAACTCATGACCATTGTTATGGATTAATTCCCCTAGTTATATGAATAAACATTAAGAGGAAAAGTGATCTAAAACCCTAAGTAAATCCCTTAGGCTCGATCTTTGCCTTAAAGGTCAATATCAAAGTTGATGAAGTAAAAATAGTGATTGGAAGATGATATAATAATGTCTATGGGTATTCAAAACATCAATACAAATTCAATAAGAATAAACACACACCTTTACCTACTTGAGAAATGCTTTGTTCAGTGTTTTGGGGTGTGACAGTCAGGTTACAAGTGGATAAAAGAACATTTTAGTCTTGAAATTAATCATATGCAAGAGATAAAAATAATTATTGGCTAAATTATACCATCATTAAAATATTAATATCTCTTCATCACTTCATTATAACTAGTTCACAAAGAAATTCATAGATTCATCCAAATTAGTTGAATGTACGAATACTACTACTTATATTACAACTAGGTTTTCAAGGTTATAAGATACTTCCATGCTTAAAATTAATCATGTCTAGACATAGATGTAAATTCACTGACATTTTATAACCTATTTAATACTTTTTAAGATGACAATAAATCTTTCATGGTGAATCAAGAACATAAATATGCACATTTGGACTAAAGGAATGGTGGAAGGCAAAACACAAAGGTTTCATGCATATTGTTGAATTAATAAAATACCAAAAGGGTCCAATAAGTTTTAATATACAATTTTTATGAGAAAAAATAAATTATGTGATACAATATAATTTAGTCTAATAGGTGGAGTGATAAGAAGGTATCAATATGGTGATCCAACTATGACTAAGAAATATAATGGAGTACACATCTTCTTAGATTGTTTGAGGTCAAAAACATCATGTAAATCCTATTGATAACTTATAAATATTTAAAGTAAATATAAAATTCTCATTTTATATCATTTAAAGTTCATTACAACTCTAAAGTGATTCACTTGTGATAATCTCACAAATAGGCCTAAAGGAATACCTACAGGTCTCTATGAACAATATGAGAAGAAGGATAAAATGTTGGGATGATAATTGGGTTGGATGTGAGTAAAAGTTATAATATACCATAAATAATATGTAAACATTGAGTATATATATTATGAATAACAAAATAACAAGATAAGGGATATTCTCATATTTTGATAGAGCATTTATCCCAAGGGAAAACAATCAGGTTTGTTCCCATATTTGAGAATGTTTGAGAGTGTCTTGGTCATTAGAGGAGGATAGTAGACCAAGGGAGAGAGTTAATAATACTTTTATTTAACCCCAAAAGTATTACCATTGGTTTGAGTTAGTTTTAAGGCAAATAACCAATATAAGAACATATGGTTATAGACTTAGAGCCTCAAATAGGCACTTACAGGCTTATCATAAGAAAAATAAGAAAAGACAAACTTATGATGAGAGATGAGGTGATAAATGGGTTTGTAAATATTATATGGATGAATATTTTGGACCCTATCCTCATTAAAAACTTAATAAATATCAAAACCAATTGATGAGGAGCCATTCCCAAGGTCTAATAGCTTAAGATGCCTAAATGAAGACTTATAGGTTGCCTATAAAAAGGCATGGAAGATATGAATTTTGTCATTATTTGAATATTTTAAGGATTTTGTGGGATAATAATGATACTATATAAAGTTTTTATATGAATTGGAAAACTTTGAAGGTGGTGAAAACATCAAAAAATAGGCTCTTGGGGTTAAAATATTGGGATTGTCTCTAAACCCTCATTATGGACTTGCATAAGTTTTGGGATTGGTGAGGAGTAAAAATGATGTAAAAGTGTTTGTAAACTTTGGTATAAGTTTTTAAGACATATTAAAAGCTTTAAAAATCAATAATAATCAATTTTAAGGGTCTCAAAGAAAAATAAACATCTCAAGGTACTCACACATTCTTGTAATGGCTAAGAGGCTAACTTGAGTAGCCCATAACTCATATTAGGAGATGCATGGGAAGGAATGGAGTTTGGAGATATTGAATAGTTTCCAAAACCAAAAATTTATGGAATTTATTATTCTCAAACTTCCATTTATGATATGAAAAATCACTAAGAAGCGAGAACACTTATGACTATCTTAAAACACCCCTAAGAGCTTGAGAAGGTATGATCTTTTGCTCAAAATTTTGAGGAAGTTTTTCATGGTAATATATGGATATTATATATGTTAATATTATTATCCTACTCCAAACTATTATGATTATTTCATAAGACGATGACCTTAACTTTACAAATACTCGTTAACAAGTTAGGGACCTTAGAACCCTCCTAAAACCCTTATAAGAAATTGATGTATGAGTTTTTACCTATAAAAGGTTATAATAATTTTTTTGTATTATAATTATTATATTGGCTTATATATGTCTCATGACCACATAAAATTATCCATTTTGTGTCAAGTGTGAAGAGTAGAAGGCACATAAATGGCCTAGAAAAGGTTATTGCAAGTTTGAATGCAAGGGTTTGAAGTATGTAAAAGTGTACACATAAGTGGAGAAGGCACTTGAGTATGGTCATAGTTTATATGGAATTATAAAATATCTTTCATGATCCCTCAAGTTAAACACAAGCTACCAATGACAAAAAAAATAGGTCAAGATGAAGACTACCTCACTGAATGACATAAACCCCTAAAAGTCAATGTCATCAAGAGCTACAAACATACCTAATGCACCTTGTATTGGTTTTGAAGATGGTTTTTATCTTGAATAAAAGTTTAATGATACCCTATAGGATGATTAGGAAGTGGTCAAGTTCTTATGATAGTCTTCAAGTAAAGGACTAGGCCTTGGATGAAGAGATAAACTTGTCATTGTGGTCTCATTTTGAATAAAACAAGCCTTTCAATTAAATGCAAGTTCTTATCAGTTTGAAGAATTTTGAATATATGTTATCATCCTCACCAGTATTAGTGAGGAATTCAATTGGCCAAGGATGGTATGGGAATAATCCAAGAAGCATGAACAAAAGTTTCATGTGTCAAAGAATAGACTTTTAACTCCTAAACCTATAATAGATATCTTCATGAATGAAAAGATGAGCCATAAAGTACAATGATGATATCACATGATAATTTTAAGAGAGGCATCATTTTATAAGGCAACACATGTTGAATAGTAGTAATAGGATTATTTTTAACCACTTTTCTTGGTATTATAACTGATCTATGACATTTCTAGTCATGATGGAATCCTTCAACATCCCCCTTCTCTCTATCTCTCATTCCTTATTTATCCTATATGTATGAATAATTTAGAATTGAAGGGATCCTTTTGTTGGATTTGATGTATCCATATCCAAATGGACACTTATTTTTCTTATAATTAAATAAAGTTGAATTAAGCCTTTTAAACATTTGTATCTAGTGTACACTTCATACTAGTTGATTAATGTTAGTGATGGTATGCTACTTCCTCTCATTTATCCTATCATGTTTACCTCTTTGAAAGTGATTGGTCATATTTTTAGGTCACATAGAGTGATTATGAATAGCTTTGCATGTATTGAAAATAGAATTATTAATTAGTGTCTTTTGAGACGTCTTGATCAAATCCTTTAGTTTATGCATCATGTTATAGCCTCTATGTAAAATACTAATGTTTATAAACTCATTTTGAGTTGTGAAAAATAGATTCAGTCCTAGTTTATGCTCTTAGTGAATGATAGGTAGGTGGAGGAGCACAAATTTGGTGTATCACCCCCTTAGTTTATAGTTTTCTATTCCTTTTATATGCAAGTTAGTAAGTTAGTGACTAGTCTTAAATGATGCATCAAGGGAATTATCACTTATCTAGAGTTTCGATCCACTCATTAGGTCACCCACAACTTGATATATAATTGTAAAATTTATTAGAGCATACATGAAGTGTACATTAGATACAAATATTGAGAGGACTTGAAACATGCTTTCAATGGGTGTAAGTCTAAGCTATAATAGTTTTGCCACACCCGATGAGATAAGAGGTTTCATCAATTGAAGATTTATTGGTGATTATATTTAATACACTAGCCTTTAGAGGCATGAAAAAAAACACCAATTGTAACTTTGAGTTAATTCAATTTATTTTAGTAGCCCATGTATTCTTTCAAGCAAGTAATACATATTTTTCCTTTCACATGAAGTTTCATGTCTAAGTTTTGGGTGGAAAAAATATTACTCAATTGATGAACCATATAAAGCCTATGTTGATCCTTATTAGTAGTATATTAATCCATACCAACCTTATGTTGAGTCATATTAGTCTTAAAATGACCCTAATTACCCACTATATAACTCTAGTTATCTATATTACCAACCTTTTTATCAAGAGTATTATCCTTCCTCTTTTCATCAATAACATAACCAAGATTTCCATCAATAATATATGTCTTATCCCACCCCAAATCAATATCATTAACATCTAATTTATCCCTCTAATCAACCTTTTCAAAACTATTCTTCCCCTAGTTAACATAGTCACATTTATACTTAGTCTATCTCAATCTTCAAAAAAACCTTATTAGGCTATGAAAGGCATATGATAGAGTTTGATAGACAAAAGTAGTATGGTCTAATTATCCCTATTTATCTCATTTAGAATATGAGGATTCCTTACAACTAGTTAAGGGTAAGTGGGCATGTATTGAGAGAGAGAATAATCAAATATTGACCAATGACATGTTGGATATAGGTGGCTTAGTTCAATGTATAGAGGATAAGTTAGTGGTTTATGAGAGGTATTAGGTTTAGTACTATCAACCTCATGTGCCTTATCCTACTCCATATTAACCCTCTTTTACTTAACCCATTCTTCTTTAAAAGACAAAATCAATAGAGTTTCAAAGTCTCCCAAGTCCTTCACCCATTCCTCAAGTTGGATTTATTCATGAGGACCAAGATAAATTAGAATTGAAGAGTTTGATTGATGCTTAGAAGGAAAAAAACTCCATTCCCCTTCCCTAAGATCTCCCAAAAAGGTCCTTTAAAATTCCAAGTTGGATGAAAGTAATGGATTCATGGGATAAGAAAAATGGAAAAGGATTGAGTGGGAAATTTAGGCCAAAGATGACCTTTGCCTATTTAAGCCCCACCCATCCCTCCTCAAGAACATCAAACCTTCCCATCATGGAGGTCAATCTAAGAAAGCATCTAAAATAATAAAAAAGTCCATATTGATAAGGTTGAACACCAAATCATATCAAGAGTTAAGGGATTTATTTGTGAATGCAAGGAGAATAATGAAAAGCTCATTTATATCACAATCTCAAGGCTTACTCATGAGCTTGATCAACACATCCTTAAAGAAGAAGATGTTTTTATGGGAGTCAAATGAAGAAGATCAAGTTATAGCTATAAGTGAGCCTCAATAAGGCTATGAGGAAGATACTTCAAGTGAATATGATGAAGGAATCATCATTGGAAATCCTCTTGGTGAAGATAAAGGAAAATTAGTATTCAAATATGAAGAGAAAGGTGATATTGATGATATAGATGTTTTTTAAGATATGACAATAGACTTTGAAAGAGATTATCTTCCCTAATGTGAATAAGGTTCTGATCAAGTTATGTCAATATAAGAATAATATCATAAATACTCATTAGAATTGGCTAAGGATTGTTTTGAATACCAAAAACATGATCAAAGAGGTAAAAACTTTAATTCCCTCTTAATTCTTGTTGTGATTACCTCTATACCATCTCCTATGAATCTATAATAAATTCTAGATGAATTGGAACCAAGAGAAGTTTAATTAGAGGACTCGTTTTAAGTCCTAAGAGTATGTTATACTCTTTTAGAGGGAGTTTATGGTTTTATTTAGATGTAGGAAGGTAGTTTTATCAATAAAACCAACAAACATAGAGAAGACAACTCTCCAAGTTTGTCACTTCAAGAACCTACCTCATTTGAATTTGACTTGCTTGATGTTTTCAAGGTAAGATATAAACATATCAATAATTTTTTAGCCACTTTTTCACACTTTCAAGATAATGAAAATATATATTGGTCTAAAATTCCCAATAATCAAGAAACATCTCCTCTTGAAGATGGTTCCCTAGGTATACTGCAATAATCATATCAACCTATTCATTTTGATCAATCAGATTGTGAAGAGGTGAAGGTTTGTCATGTAGTGAAATTTTGTTGTGTATACCAATAAAATAACATGTCTTATTAGTTTCCTAACTAGTTTTAAATCTAATAATGATAACTCACTAACTATCATGTTCATTTTAGAACATGAAGATGAGCCTAAACATGTCCAAGATCATCTAAGCCCACACTTCTAATCACATATGTTTTAATTAAGGTGGTGGAAGTGTAAAATGTTTATTTTTAAGGATAATAGGTTGTCAAGATCAACATACAACTTCCCCTCTTCTATTCTCTCATGGATATCATCAAGCTTACTAGTCACATAAACTTGGTGAAAAAAGGTAGATACTTTTATCTACCATTCAATGGTTTTATTTAGGGATATCTCAAGTTGTTAGAATAGGTTATTATTTGGTATATATTTTTGTCTCTCCTTATTTTAAGTGTTGTTTTAAATCTTTTTAGTAAGTATAGTTGTTTATTACTTTGTGTGTGTGTTCTCATTTTTTCTTGTTGTGTGTTGGTGGAGGCATCATTAGTTATCTATCCTAGTTTCAAAGTATTTTCAACTAGTTTAAATGTCCAATCAGATCTAAGGTTGAGTGATAGGTGACCATTTATCCCAATGGATGCAAGAATACTACTGATATAGGTTCATATTAGGCATGCAATCCTAGGAGGTCACAAAAAATGTTAGCCAAAATTAGCCATCATGAGTGAGGACAATTCAAACTTTTGGTCACTATGATCTTAAGTTTGTTGATAGACATCAAAGGGGTTTTTCATAGTCATGTTAGTCTTATGGTAGCAGGCATTATGTCATTATTGGTAGCTTGCAAAGTTCTTAGAGTGGTTTAGTTAGAAGTGGAGTTAATCATCTAATCTTGTCATCAAAAGTCATTTAACATGGTATCCTTCTTGTGTTTAGTAGAGGTTAAGGTTATTTTGATAAGGTTAAGGTATTATTTTGCTTTAGTATTATAAAATTTTCTAAGATTATGGTGAGTTGAATTATGAAATATCAAATATGAAATTCTAATGTCATTGTATAGGGATCTTTAATGTTATTTTATATTATTGAATATCATAACATTTGTACCTAGACCGTACATATTGACCAAAGTGTTTTAAAACTCTTTTTCTAACACTTGGACACTTTTTTAATTTCCCATTCTCTTTTATAAAATCTAAAAAATATATAATGAATAAATTTTATTAAGTAAAAGGATGATATATTCTCTATTATGTCATTTCATCATCATAAAGGTCAAGAGAAGCTCCATAGCCACCTAGTTCATGGCTCCAACAAGGTCAAAAGCCAAGATATGGTAGTTTTATTGAATAGACATGGTCTTTAGATTCCTAATTAAAAAAAGAATTTAATTTAAATCAACTTATAATCCTCTCAAAGGCTCTCTCCAATCACTTCAGAATCAGATTCATGCTT
Source organism: Torreya grandis (assembly GCA_037957365.1). Taxonomy (NCBI): domain Eukaryota; kingdom Viridiplantae; phylum Streptophyta; class Pinopsida; order Cupressales; family Taxaceae; genus Torreya; species Torreya grandis. The sequence continues at coordinate 543,690 of JARHVA010006403.1, forward strand.
GGAAAGGATTGGTAGGCCTAGAAAAAGCAAAAACCTCCTCCATTTCTACATTAGGTTATTGGCAGGATGAGGAAATAAATTTTGTTGAGGATCATTCATGAAGGAGGGATCATCTTAATAATAGTGATATTATTGGAATATGATCAACCTAATGTAATTCAAAGTCATGGCCATGTTTATTGGATTAAGGCCCTTAGTTTTATGAATAAACATTAAGAGGAAAAGTGATCTAAAACCCTAAGTAAATCCCTTGGGTTTAGTCTTTGCCTTAAAAGTACATGTAAGATTTTATGAAGGAAAAATGGTGATTGGAAGGTTATATAATAATGTATAATGGTAATCATAAATAAGATCAATCCAAATTCAGGAATCTCAAACACACACTTGTACCTACTTGAGAGATACTTTGTTCAGTGTTTTGGGGTATGACAATCAGGTTTTAGGTGGATAAAGGAATGTTTTGGTATTGAAAATAATTTTATGTAAGAGATACAAATAATTTTTTTATCACTTATACCATCATTAAACTCTTCATATCTCTTTGGAAATTAGTTATAACTAGTTCATGAAGAAATGCAAAGATTCATTCAAATCACCTGACTGTACCAATACCACTTCTATTAAAATTAGGTTTTCAAGGTTACAAGAGACTTATATGCGTAAAATGAATCATGTATATACATGTATGTAAATTAAATTAACTTTTATAACCTCTTAAGGGATTATTTATATGATAATCAATCCTTCATGGTGAATTAAGACCATAAATATGTACATTCAGACTAAGGGGATAATGAAAGGCAAAACATAGAGGTTTTATGAATATTGATGACTTAATGAAATATCAAAATGGTCCAATAAGTTTTAGTATAAAATTTTAATGATCCTAAATACATTATAATGTAGTCAAATAGGTTGAGTGATAAGAAGGTAGCAATATGGTGATCCAATTGTGACTAAGAAAGATAATGGAGTAGACATCTTCCTAGATTGTTTGAGGTCAAAAACATCATGTAAAGCCTATTGATAAATAATCAAGTTTTAAAGTACCTATAAAACCAAATTTTATATAATTTAAAGCTCATTACCACCTTAAAATGATTCTCTTGTGATAATCTAAGAAACAAGCCTAAAGGAAGACCTATAGGTCTATATAAACATTATGATAAGGTAAAATGTTGGTATGATCATTAGGTTTGAGGTTAGTAAAAGGAATGAGAGATAATGAGTATTTACACCTTGAATATAGTTATTATTTATAAAAAAATAACAAGATGGGATATGCTCATACTTTGATAGGGTATTTAGCCCAAGGGAGAATAATCAGGTTGATTCCCATAAATGACAATGTTTGAGAGTGTCTTGGTCATTAGAGGAGGATAGTAGACGAAAGGGAAAAGGTAAAAATAATTTTATTTAACACAAAAAGGATTCAAATTAGTGTGGGGAAATTTTCATGTAAAGAACCAATACATGAATAGATGATTGTAGACCTAGAGCATCAAATAGCCACTTACAAGCCTATCACATGTAAAACAAGAAAAGACACACTTTTGATGAGAGATAACGTGATAAATGGGTTTTAAAATATTATATGGATTATTATTATGACATCCTTATTATAACATCAATAAAGACCAAAACTAATTGATGAGGAGCTATTCCCAAGGTCTAGTAGGTTAAGAGGCCTAAATGAAGACTTATAAGACACTTGTAAAAAGGCATGTAAGCTATGAATTTTGTCATTGGTTGAAAATTTTGAGGTTTTTTTGGGGTAATAATGATCCTATATAAATTTTTTAGAGGAATTTTAACACCTATAAGGTGATGAAAATATCAGTAAGTAGGCTTTTAGGATGAAAATGCTAGGATTGTCCCTAAACTCTCATTATGGGCTTGGATAGGTTTTGAGATTTTTGAGGAGTCAAAATACTTGGAAAAGTGTTTGAAAACTTTTTTAGAAATTTTTGAGACATATTTAAACCATTAACTAGTAATAATCAATTTTAAGGGTTAAAGTACTCACATAATTTTATAATTACTAAGAGGCTAACTTGAGTAGCCAAAAACTCAATTGAGGAGATGTATGGGAAACAATAGAGTTTTTAGGTGTTTATTAGTTTACCACATCCCAAATTTATGGCATTTGTTGTTCTCAAAATTCCTTGTATAGTATTAATAATCACTAATAAGGGAAAACACTCAGACTATCTTTAAACATCCCTAAGAGCTGTAGAAGGCATGATCTTTTCCTAAGAAATTAGATGAGGTTTTGCATGGTAATAGATTGATATTGTATATTTTCATAGGATTATCCTAATCTAAATTAGTGTCATTAATTTATAATTTGAGGCCCTCAATTTTATAAACAATCATTAACAAGTTAGGGACCCTAAACCCCCCCTAAAACCCTTATAGGAACCCAATGTCTAAGTTTTTCCATCTAAAAGGTTATAATGCATTAGTTTTATGTTAAAATGGCTATAGTGACCTATATAGGTCTCATAAAAACTTTAATGAGATATTTAGTGGCATGTATGGAGAGTAGAAGGCACATAAATGGCCTAGATAATGTTGTTACATGTCTAAATACAAGGGTTTGAAGTATGTGAAAGTGTATAGACTAGTGGAGAATGTCCTTGATTATGAAAAAAGGTTATATGGCCTTATAAAATCCCTTTCATGATCCATAAAATGACACACAAGCTACTAATGACACTAAGATAGGCTAAAATAAAGACTGCCTCACCGAATGACGTAATCTAATGTCATCAAGAGCTCCTAACAGACCTTATGCACCTGTGTATAAATTATAAGGATGGTTTTAATATTGAATATAAGTGTAATTATAAAATATAGGATTATTAGGAAGTGGTCAAGATGTTATTCTAATATTGAAGCAAAGGACTATGCCTTCGATGAAGAGATAGAATTATCATTGTGTTCTCATTTTGAATCCAACAAGACTTTTAATGAAATGTAGGTTCTTGTCAATTTGATTAAACTTGATTTTAGGTTCTAATCCTAACTGATATGAGAGAGGATTGAAGTGGCCAATGATGGCTTAGGAAAACTCCACGAAGCATGATCAAGAGTGATATGTGTCAAAACATAGACTTTTAATTCCTTCTAAACCTAAAATGGATAGTTTCATGAATGGAAGGATGAGTCATAAAGGACAATGATGATATATTATGCCAATTTGAAGAGACACATCATTTTCCAAGGAAAAAAATGTTGAATAGTAGTAATAAAAATATTTATCACCTCTTTTATTTGCATTGCAACTGATCTATGACATTTTCAATCATGATGGAATCCTTCAATGTCCCCTTCTCTCTCTCTCATCTTTTTCATATATGTATGCCTAATTTTGGCATTGAAGGGATATTTTTACTAGATATGACATATCCCTATCCAAATGAGCACTTATTTTTCCTATAAACTGAATAAAGATGAATTAAGCCTTCTAAACATTTGTGTCTAGTGTATACTTCATGCTAGTCGATGAATGTTAGTGTTAGCATGCTACTTCCTCTCATTCATCCTATGATTTTTACCTATTTAAAATTTATTGTTCATAGATTGAAAATAGAGTGATTCTAAATATATTTTCATAGATTGAAAATAGAAGCATTCATTAGTGTTTTTTGAGACCTCTTGATCAACTTCATTAGTCTATGCATAATGCTATAACTTCTATGTGAAACACTCATGTTTGTAATCTCATTTTGAGTTTTGTAAACTAGATTCATTCCTACTTTAGGTTCTTAGTGCATGATATTGGTATATCATCCCCTTATTTCATATTTTATCTCCATTTTCTATGCAAGTTAGTAGGTTAGTGACTGGTCTTAAGTGATGTATCAAGGGAGCTAGCCCTTATCTAGAGGTTCAATCCACTCATTAGGTCACCCATAACCTAATATTGTTCCCATGTGTAGATTTAATTGATAGGACTTGAAACATGCTCTCAATGTAGTTATAATAGTAATGTAGAATGCTATTATTATAGTGTATATTCTATTTGTGTAGTTTGAGTTTTGTTTGTGTTTATCTTTTAAAAACATTTACCAAAATTTTATTGTGCATATTTTATATAACTTACCCCTAAGATTTGTAAACTATGTGATTATCTGGGATAGACCCATTCATTATGACATACCCATTCTTTTTTAATTTTACCTTTATAGATTTCTATGACTGTGACTAATTAACTGTGGTTGGGTTTGTATTGCTAGGGTTCCATAGTCTAATATTTTGATCACCTGTACATTGTCACCTTCTTATTTCACCTATATATTCACTTCACATATATATCAATCAAAATGTGAAAATTAAAATAATCTCCTTGACCTAATTTAACACCCCTAAATAGAATAAATAGTTATGGATTAAACTAACCACCATAGTAAGATTACAAACTATGTATCTCACATGCACATAATTAGACCTCCACATAGTTTTGTGAGTATGTGGATGGAATAAACTAAGTGAGGGTTTGTGAATCTCATCTTCCTTGTAAGTGATGATACAACTACATGCTATTTAATACCCTCCTTTAGAACAATGGAATGCTGAGAGAATAAGATATAATTAAAATGTCATAAGTGTATGGGATTTAATGAAACTTGAATTAAGTGATGGCTTGGATGGATTGACCTTGGATATGGATTAGATCTTGATAATCAAATATGTATTATGTAATGAATTTATGATATTATTTGGTAGAGTTGAATGTTCAAAATTATACATAGGCACATAAAACTTTGGTCAGTCAAAGACACTTATTTTATTAATCAAAATCCATACAGATATATAAGAGACATATTTCCTATAATTGGGGATGATTCAATCCCTATAATCACTTAATAAATAATCTCCTGACTATCTATAATATCCACCCATATATTATTGTTGTTATTCACAAAAATAAAATACTAAATAATATATTCTAACTTAGGTAATAGTAAAAATAATAATTACCAAAGTAAATTACCTAATGTAAATTCTAATCCTTAACATTACCTCCCTTAGAGTTTACATGGGGAGATAATGGACAACTACACATCACTATATTTCCCTCCTAAAATATTGACATGTGGATGTCAATTTCTCTTGAAAATGGATCCATTACATAACATGAAACTTTTATATTGGAGAGGAGATTTATTATAAAATACCTTTCAAGGATTATTTACAACTTATGATAAAAATAGGACTTGCCTAAATTATGACACAAAAATTTCAATAAAAATAAAAAATGACTCAAGATACTAACAAAAAATAACTAGAGACATTGATAAAACAATGCAAAAAAGACAAGACACCTACAAATTATTATTAAATGACACTAGACTCCCATATAAAGTTGTCAACTCACTATAAACACAAGATGACAAATATATTATTTAATGACAAAAAATTAATTGACACTTTGATTTTCAAAAACTAATTATATGAATCAATATATAATAAATACCAATTTAATAACAAAATCCTAAAAAATATAATTAAAGAGACAAAAACATATAGCTTAAAATTATAATAAACAAATATAAAAAAATTATAATATCTAAAAACACACAATAAAATAAAATAAACCCCTAAAAAACTACCTAAAGACCTAAAATCAAAATAATAAACCTTTATCTTCCTTTGCCTTTGGAAGACATAGATAGATGGTGGTGGTTCTTTATAGAATGGATGAATCTTGAAATCTTTATTGGATAATAATTTGGAAAAGATTAGGGTGGAGGAAATTGGAATAGAGAAGATGTATCTTTTCCAAGGTGGGGAGAGATTTTTGGAAATGCTAATAGACTTTTTAAAATTATACAGCCTATGTAGGGAGGTTGAGTTCAATGATGCAATGGAGAGGATGATAGGAGAGTGGTGTGCAACATGGTGAGGAGACTACTTAGGGATAGTTCTTTCCAAGTGGAGGATCCAATATCATGGGATATGTTGGAGGTGCCAAATATTTGTTGAGTGGAGGATCCAATAAATATATTTGAGTCAAATCAAATTCCAATTAAAACTAAGTCTCAATAAAATGCATGGATTGGTGGTAGCATAGAGAAAAAAATGGAGATGGTTGAAGCTATGGATCTATCTAGTCGATGAAATATGTGGACATGTTGGGATCTCATGGATAATGGTACACAAGAGTGTCAATTTGATAGTCACCAAACTAATAAAGGTGGATCCAATATTTACATGAAGTTATCTCACCTTGAGAGATCTAAAGCTTACCATGGAGACTAATAATGGCATTAATAGAACTATCGATTGAAGCTAAATCCACTACCAAGAGAGGAGCCTAATTAATATGAGAGTAGATTGATGTCATTGTGAATATCAGCCAATTGTGACACCAATGAACACCCTATAGATGTGTCACTCTAATAATAATTTTGATGTAAATGTAATTTACATCTTTTTGAACATATGTCTTTATGCAGGAGTATTCTTATCTTAATGCCAAACTAATATGAGAAAGAAAAGGAATCATAGTCACCTAAATAAAGCTTCAATCCAATAAATAAACCCTTATAACTACACTACATGTGTATTTCACTATATAAAAAATACTATTTTTATTTTATAGATTTACTTATAATACTGCCAACAAAATCTACATTGGTATTCAATAAAAACTAATTGACAAAATAATGGCTATTGAGTGGTATAAGTAATTGACATAGTCTAAAATAAAATACTTCTATAAAAAATAAGGCTAAAAATTACAAAGAGGTATAGGAAACCCAATCTGATACCAGATAATGAAGTTATGTCATTATTTGGTAGAGCCAAAGGCTCAAAATTGTGCATAAGGATAAAAAACTTTGGTCAGTCAAATACACTTATTTTATTAATCAAAATCCATGTAAATATATAAGAGATATATTTCCTATAATTGGGGATGCTCTGATCCCTATAATCACTCAAAAAATAATCTCTAAACTATCTATAATATATACATGTATATTCTTATTGTTATTCATAACAATAAAATACCAAATAATATATTGTAACTTAGATAATAGTACACTACTAATTACCAAAGTAAACTACCTAATGTAAATGTTAATCCTTAACATTCCCTCCCTTAGAGTTTAGATGGGGAGAGAAAGGATAGATAAACATCACTATATTGCCCTCCCACAAGATTGACATGCAGATGTCAAGTTTGCTCGAAAATGCATCCATTACATAGTATGAAAATTTTATATTAGAGAGGAGATTTATTACAAAATGCCTTTCAAGGCTTATTTGCAACTTAAAATAAAAAAGATAACTTTCGTAAATGATGACACATATGAATTTAAACCAAAAAAATGACTCAAGGTACTAATGACAAACAACTAGAGACATTGATAAAAACAACACAAAAATTCAAGACACAAATGATTATTAAATGACACTAGACTCCCATATAAAATTATTGACTCACTATAAACACAAAACAACAAATATATTATTTGATGACAATAATTTAATGGACACTTTGATTTTTAAAAAATAATTATATGACTCAATATATAATAAATACAAAACTTTTTAATAACAAAATATTTAAAAATATAATTAAAGAGAAACACAAAAACATATAACTTAAAATTATAATAAATAAATGTAAAAATATACTAATATCTAAAAACATAGAATAAAATAAAATGAACCCCTAAAAAACTACCTAAAAACCTAAAAGAAAAACAATGAACCTTTATCTTCCTTTACCTTTGGAAGACACATATAGATGACAATGGTTCTTTGGAGAATGGATAAATCTTGAAAGCTTTATTGGACAATAATCTAGAGAAGATCAGGTTAGAGTAGCTAGAATAGAGAAGATGGATCTTTTCCAAGGTGGGGAGAGCAAACTGGAAATGTTAACAAGATTTTATGCATTATATGGCCTACATAGGGAGGTTGATTTCAATGGTATAATGGAGAGGATGGTAGGAGAGAAGTGATCAGTGACAAGGAGACTACTCAGGGATACTTCTTGGCTAGTTGAGGATCTAATGCCATAGCCTATATTAGAAGCACCCAATCTATGCCAAGTCAAGGATCCAATGAATGTGGTTGAGTCAAATCAAATTCCAATTAAAATTGAGTCTCAATAGAATGCAAAGATTGATGGTAGTGTAGATAAAGGGATAGAGATGGATGAAATCATAGATCTATCTAGTCGATGAAATATATGGCCATGTTAGGAGCTCATGGATAATGGTTCACAAGAGTGTTGATTCATCAATCACCAAACCAAGCAATGTGGATGTAAGATTTACATGAAGTTATCTCACCTTGAGAGATCTAAAGATTTTCATGGAGACAAATAATGGCATTGATAAAATTGTCAATTGAAGATATAACCAATACTAATAAAGGAGCCTAATTCAAATGAGAAAAGATCAATTCTATTGTGAAGATCATCCAAGGGCAACCCTAATAAACACCCTATAGATGTATTTCTCCAAGAATAATTTTGATGCAATGTAATTTCCACCTTTTTGAATAAAAGTCTTTATGTAAGAGTATTATTGTCTTAATGTCAAATTGAGATGAGAAACAAAAGGAATAATAGTTTCCTAAATAAAGCTTCAATCCAATAAATAAAACCTTATAAACACATTGGATATGTACTATCCTATGTAAAATATCCAAAATATATATACTCTATATTTTTTTATAAATATACTTATAATGTTGCCAACAAAATTTGTAGTGGTCTTCACTGAAAACTAATTGATAAAATAATTCCTATTGATTGGTAGAAGTAATTGACATGGTATACACTTAAAGGCTTCTATAAAAAACAAGGTCACAAATTATAAAGAGGTCCAAGGAACCTACTCTACTACTATATAATGAACTTATGCCATTATTTGGTAGATCTGAAGGCTAAAAATTGTGCACAAGCACAAAAAGATTTAGTAGATCGAATACACTAATTTTATTAATCAAAATTCATATAAATATATAGGATACATATTTCCTATAATTGGGGACTCTTATATTCCTGTAATCACTCAACAAACAATCTCCTAATTATCTATAATATCTACCCATATATTATTGTTTTTATTTACAATAATAAAATACAAAATAATATATTCTAACTTAGGTAATAGTATAATTACTAATTACCAAAGTAAACTACCTAATGTAAATGTTAATCCTTAACATTATGCTTGCTTCTAAATGAATAAATGCCTTGGTTAGACCTTGTACACATAATCTAAATTAAGATAATATATGCACACTAACTAAATATAATAATGTATAAAATTAAAAATAAAGCTACATGATTCAAGGAAAAGGGTTGACAGGCCCACACAACTAGAAGGCACAAACCAATGGAAAGTACAAGTTTGTCTTAGACATACCCATTTAGTGTACGAGTCTATCCAAGGAATGATTTTGGCTCTATTTTAAAGGCATGGTTGGTTAATAAGTAAAAAATAATATATGTGTTAATGGATAGATCTTTTTACGAGTGTTGAGGTGCTTTTAGGATTAATGGACCAAGTTTAGATCTATTTTGGGACTGAAGTAGTCCTAAAAATAGATTAAAATGTAGTAGTTTTCTAAATGAGATAAAACGGGAATAAGAGTATAGGAATAAATGTTTTATGCCAAATTTATGTATCTATACAACCCCTTGGTTGACATTTTAGGATGCTTACTAACATAGTGATCTCAATTTAGATTCACCATTTTATCAGGCTCAAAAAAATCTTTCTAAAAAAAAGGTCTTCAAACTTTGCCATATGCCCAAGCTATTACATATTTTTGATTGAATTCTTTTAGTAACCAATAAAAAAAATCATATGATAGTCAAATGGACATAAAAAATAAAGACAAAATTATTTTTTATAAACTCACAAACATTATAGCCCATTACCCCCTTGACTACCATTATAGGATGTTTATCAACGTAACAATAATATATATGCATACTAGTATAGATATCAAATGCCTAGCTAAGAATATACTAAAAATAATAGATTGTAAAAAGATTTATATTCCACACTAAGTATAAGCACATGTAATTATTTACACTTAGATAAAAGAATAAATATAATCATCCATGACTATAACTATCTAAGAATAATTTCATGTCAACCATTACTAGCCTTGAAGAAGTAGGTTCTTTTCCAATTTGCATTCTCTTTAAATAAATTTCAATAATGGGGACCATAAGTTATATTCATCACACAAATATTAAAAATATAATAATAATTATGGATCACCTAACATCACAAAATAAAATCTCTAGATACCTTCCTTTCCCATTTGTTATAGTCCAACTTCATAGGGAAAGTTTCAAGTCTAGTGTTTTAGGGTTTATAAGAATGATTTAACTATACAAAGAGAATTACATCCATATGAATACAAATAAAAGTGTTAAAAACCCATATTAAATTTATATGTAAATATCCAAACTTATTTATGTAGAAAATTAATCCAAGTACCAAAATTAAGAACCATCAACCTATGAAAGACTATCAATTTCTTTGTATTTTCAATGCTAGTCTGTTAAAAAAATAGATCATTCAAAAGACTTATTCATGATAAACTAATTATAAATTAAATCCAAATTTTAAAACACATTTTCTAACTTTGCAAACCAAAATTTATAATATAAACCTTGAAGACACTTTAGAAGTCCAAAATAACTAAGATGTGTTACCAAACTAATACAAAGGTGTAATGATCTAGGAGGACTTGGGGTACTAGATCATAAAAACATTATTGGGTGTTTCTAATATATAATTGTGATAAAATCATAATTGTTTCATCAATTAAATTTTCCAATGCAAAATATATAAATATTCTTCAACAATATTTCACAGCTCATTCAATGTTAGTACACTAGATCACATGTTGTTAGTAATGGAAGTTGATGATGTCAACATATAATTAATTATGAATTGATTGTTATAAGACCTTGTAACAATTCAAATATTACTTACTCTCCATATTTTGTATATTAATTTACACTCATATTATTTTAAGATAGACAATTTTAAAAATAATGAGGTTAGGGAGTACATAGACACCAAACATCTAATCTATTAGATATTATATAAAACTTAGAATAATATATTTTTTAAATAATAAATATATTGTCAATGATCTTCTCTATTTTAATTTTTTTTTTGATATGGATGTCTAAACCTTTATATTTTCATGAATCACTTCCACATATAACCATATAAAATTCATTTAAGTATGATGTCCACTGAGTCTCATTCTTGGCCAAGATTAGTGGTATCAAATCTAAAAACACTTCATATAATTTTCAAGTGGAATTTTTGTGCTTAAAAAATTATTATATATTTTTATGTCCACTCATACAAGTTTTGAATACATGAATTTAGGGATAGATACATGTGAACCTTCATCATGACTTCCTCCATGTCCTCAAATGGGATAAAAATCCTCGATGACACTAACTTTATAAATGTTATGGAAAATGATATAAGATACCTTTCAAAGACAACATGAAAAATTGGAGGAATTTTAGGAACATGATTGATAAATTATTTATGATAATTAATTGTTACTTATAAATCATCATAATCTTTCTAATACCTCTCTCATTCACTTACTCTTTACAAAACCTCTCATTCATGTTGACCTCTTGGTGGTCACATACCATACAAGGTGCCCTATAAATATATAAATCCATTTGTTTTAATTAAAAATAGATGTAAATTACCTACATAAATATATTAACTTAATATGTCCATACTTATGTGGTTAATCATCTATTTTACTGGGAAAACATTACATTCTATCTTATGAAAGTTTATTTATTAATACATAATTTGTGGAAAAAGTACTACACTTCACATGAAAGACTTGAATATGAATTTAACTTAGACACATATATAGACACATGGTTTTTTGTTATAAAATATGATGACCAATTTTAACTTAGTTTCACTAAGGTAATGATCAATATATGTAAGAATACATAAATACATTTCATACCTTGTTGTCAAAAATGGATGTTTAAAGCTTAAATAAACAATGTTTTTTTGAAGTATAGGTTATGGTTTATACTAAATATCTAATCAAATATGGATTTACTACAAATATATTTAATATAAAAAGCTACACATTTTATTTCAAGTTTAAAGAAAAGGCCAAGGCTAAGACTAAGATAGAATATTATAATTCTCAAACCAAGCAATAGTCTAATCTTTTAAATATAAATTCAAACCCATGTAATGGCTCCAAATATCTTACATAGGAAAATAAATATCAATAAATTGACCAAAACAAGTAATCTAATAATGACAAGTGGTTTTTAGCTTACAACTCTAACAATATTTCTAATGAGGAATGACACACTAGGAAAAATATACTTACACAATTTGAAGTATAGGGCATGAGAACTATAGAATTTGACAAGGGTATCTATCAATAAGATAAACATAATGTAAACATATCATAGCATACCATCAATCATGTCATAAAACATAAACATGTCATTATACAATCATAAACATCAACCAAATTAGTGAGAAAAATATCATAGCATATACCATTCACCATTTAATCCATATAACCATAAACATGATCCATAACATGTCTCCATCCATAACATATCCTATCATAACAATAAGCAAAATGAAAAACATAATAATTCTACTTTCTAAACATCACATGCCTAAACTACTAATACAAATAACCATAACTATGAGCATCCATGACCATAAATCAAAAACATGAACAACACATAAAACATTGAATCTCATATATCATATACATTGAATAGTAAAAAATAATACATGTAACAATGTATCAAACTCTCTCTCAAAAAAATATACATCTTGCTACATCGACATGTAGACTAGTATCAAAATAATGCACCAAAATCACATATCCAAGCATAATCATGGGCCCCCACCAGCTGCAACAAGCATGTACCACTACCATTGGACCCATTTGGTCCTACACCTATTCTTATACTTGGCTGAGGTCCCCTTGAAACACCTACCTATCTAACTATGGCTACCCATTGGCCTATAGTAGCTGCTATCACCCCACTAGTCAAACCAACTATATACTATACATATCTCATGGCCTGGGTCAACTAATCTAGCACCATGGCCTCATAATATCTAAGCTCTCATATAGTGTCTATGTAGTGTGCTCTAGGCACTAAATTAGGTGCTCCTATAGCTACCCTTATCCCTAAAAGAGATGCCCTCATGTCATCCTACTCACTTATAACTATGGTAAGGGAAGGTTATGCTTGATCTCTCTAAGATCTCAAATACTACACCTGCCCCTACAAGCTGGTCACCTATCCCTATAATGCAACCACCTATCCATGTAAACTAATAACCTAAGCTTGTACTATGGCAAGTGATACTACTACCTATCCATCTCCTTATACCTGAGCTAGTACTTGGGCCAAATCTACATCCATGGGCCACTAACCCCTATCACCCCATCTAAAGTCTACCATAGCATACCTACCCTGGTATTAGGCTATGTAACCATCATCAATAAGATCCCTCATTGGTAACTCCTCAAAATTAGGCACAACCTCGGTTATGGTTGGGGTGTGGGTAATATCAAATCCACCTACTCTCTCTTATACCTAGGTAAATTAGGTGGGATCCCTTAAACAAGCCTAAACTATCTCTATACATGATCAAATGAGAGAAGTTCCTCCTTACCCTCTCTGTGACTGTATATCCACCACTAGCTCTATAGACCTAAGGTGTGATATCTAAGCCCTACCCACTGTGACCACTTGATGTAGGGCTTCAATATCACATCCCCAACTACTAGGCCATCTAATGCCCCTCAAAACCACTCAATGTCTCTATCTCGCTTCCACTTCAGTAACCCTTGGCCCACTATGTGCAAATATCACTATAATTCACTAGATCAAAATCACAAAAGTCAAAATGAGTGAAAATAAAACTCAATTTTTATTTTACCCTACCATCTTTTCACCTAATCTTTCCTAAAATCACAAGAGTAAGAGGAGTCCCCCCCTCAAACTGAGAGCATTCCCCTAACTGTTGATGGTTAGGGTCCCCACCTCACTTTTTAAAAACCTACCAATAACCAATTTAGTTGCTTAACCATATCTTTCCCACATGGAAAGCACTATATTTGGCCTAAATTTATGTTGTATATTGCATCCATGTAACTATGTAGGTAGTATCCATGTGCCTTATGTACATGGAGTCAACTTGGGTATGACCACCAACTCTACCACCTCATCACCTCATTATTGGTCTATTTTAGCCTATTTGGCATGCAAGTTTGTGACACTTTTTTTCACCTAATCCCTTGACCATAATGAAAACATTTCCATGTTGACCTTTTATATTTTTCATGACCTCATGGACACTAACTTGATTATGTCTCAATGGGAGCACTTCCTACCTCAGATTTTCATGACACTTGACCTATTTGTGTTTTCCCTAAGAGCATACCTTGGATACCCACTAGAAATGTGGAACCTACTTGGGTAACTTGCATTTATGAGTGTTTCCATCCACCATGCCTTTAGGTAGTCATGTAGTTCACTTGTCACTTATTCTCCTTAGTATCAACCCTTACTTTTTACCAACATTAGAAATTTTAGTATTCTACATGATCTCAACTATCATACCATTTTATCACATTTTATGCACAAGTTTGCATCTCACATGCAAAACCCTTATTTATTTCACCTACTTCATGACCTACCATCTACCTATTATCAAACCTATACCCACCTACATTTCACCTCACCATCTCTCAATTTAAGGGGGGAACTCCTCTTACTCTTATGTCAAGTAGATCTAGAGCCAGTATCTATTTTTGTTTTGTTGCTCATTCACACAAGCTATATAACAAAAAATGGTAAAATGTAAACACTAAAAAACCACACATATGGTCCTAGTCATCATAATACCTTTGGTTCTCTTGATCCTCTATCAAATACACTTATAAGTTTGAAAAACCTACCTAGCCTAGCCTACTTACCTAATCTAGAGTCAAGTTAGTCACTTGTCTAGATTAACTCACATTTTCACCCATTTTAACCTATATTTTTCTTAGGTAATAGATTGATGATGGTTAGGGTGACTGGTGATGGTCACCCTAATTAGCGACAGTCAAGTTGGATAGCTTGCACTCAACATACAACCTACATGCAAAACCACTACCGTAATTTTCTAAATATGTTAGTCTAAATCTAGTTGCAAGCCCTTTTCATGGATGAATTATATTTATAATCCTTCTTCAAGTCCATTTCAGACAACCACTTCCACCTCTTGTTTGTGCTTATAAGAGAGAGAGGTCTAGGAGGTCAAACCATCTGTAAATATTATCAAGAGATCTTTGTATTTAGAATCTCTTTTTGTAGGTCAATCATGTCAATCCATATTATCAATTTATATCATCCATCACATAGGGATATTACTTATTGTTAACCCTCCATTAAGCTCCCAAGTATCGTTACACCACCAGAATCAACCCAGATTCCACCAATAAGCAAATCCACATCAACCACCCACCAACTATTTTTTGATAAGACAGGTATTCATTTTCTTATATTTATTTATCATGTTCTCATTTCAATCCTAAGCTATCTCCTAGAATCCACTTTATATATCTTATCAATTAGCAAACACAAACCTAATTTCACTTCCATAAACACTGATAGGCAATCGGTGATAGTTACTTGACCAGTGATGGTTACCCTCAACTAGTGATAGTTATATGACTGGTGATGGTTACCATTGATTGGTGATATTTGCATGATTGGTGATGATTACTATTAAATGGTGATGGTTTCATGACTGGTGATAGTCATCTATGGCACCAAAAACTAATAATCTAATTTAACCTTCTTACACCCCAACAAATTCACTTTTTTGTGTCCCTACCTATTGACAAGCCCTTTTATAATTTTCTAAGCCATACCTCAACCTATTAGCACTAGTCCTAATCATTTTATCACTAATTAGATAATTTATAGTCTCTTTTTTAACAAGATTTTCTTATATTTGACTTTAGTAATCTCCTATTATTGATGCAAGTATCTTCTTTCTAGTTTTATCAGCTTGATTGTTTACAACAAGTCGATTGACAACCCTTAAGGAAGCTCTCACTTCTAGGATCTAGCTCTCACTAGAAAATCCACCTTACTATTTGTCTAACAAACAAGTTTACTTTATTGATTTTTTATCTATAGTTCATCCTCTCAAACCAAAGACGAACTCTCACAATCTTATGATTCAATGTGTGCACAAACAAACATATATTCCTACCATAATCCATATTGGGTTTCTTTTCTCTCTTTCTTTAGAACTTAAGTGAAAATTTACATCAAACATAAAGAGACTCCTAGGTTATTATAAAAGTTTATTAAGACTTAACACAACCTAAAACACCACTTTTCAACTATTTGTCACTCCCTACAACTCCTCAGCTAACCATTTCTAAAGGTTTTTGTGTCTATTTGTGCAAGTTTTTTAGGACTGTATAACTACAAATGCAAGTCTTTGTTAATTTCAAATTTAAATCAAGTTTTCAAAAAAAATTATTAATTGAAACACATTTAATTGATCTCACTAATCCTTCCTTAAAACAAATAACCTTTTTTGGATGCCTCTATTTAATGTTGATCATATAAATTTAGACACAATTAGTTATGATCTCACAACCTATACAAAGTATACATATCTTATTGATGCATCACATTACAAAAGGAATTGGGTACACACTGGAAACTCATAATAGATAAATATAAATTATAATTAATTAATACACATAAATAAATCTCACACATATTCTTCCTTGCACACATAATGCTTACATGGTCTCATGAAGTTTAAATTGGAAAATACATGGTTTTGTAATTTCACTTACCCAACCAAGAACTCGCCATGCATATTCTTAGTAAAACACTCATTTAACTTCATTGAAATATAATTTTATGACACGTTACTAACCAATGCCATCATATCTAAAATATTTTCAATCAATAATGAAACTCCATTTTCAAGACTACATAGTGCTAATAGTCAAGGTCTACAAGTTTTTCGTTCCAAAAACACAAAATACATTTCTTGGGGTTTTGTTACATCCATAATTTGAATTAAAAAATCATTCATTCTATCCTCTATTTAATGACTCATTATAAAATATTATATATAATAAAATATACTTTAATAAACTCCCATAACTAACTCTCACCTTTTTTAGGTACATTGGAGAACTATATAACTACTCCTTATATGTTACAAATCTACCTTACATTCAAGCCTATTCATCATCATGTCTTATTATGATTCATGTGATTTTTATTAACCCCTTAGTTAAACCTAACCACCTAAAAACAATTAAAGACCTTTAACATGCCCTTTTTGACCTCAAACATATCATTATACAATCTTTACAAATTTGAATTTTCAAATGAGGAAAACAGGTGAGAAAAACTCTAATTCAAATTTTGACAAGTTATAACACCTTCAAAATGAATCTTAGAGATATAACATGATCTACACAACCTAAAATAAATTCCACAACATGACATTTGACCAATATTTACAATTGGTAAGTGATGCTCCTGCATCATATTATCAAGGAGCAAGAAAATTTCAATGAAAGTGATAAAATATTTTAGCATTGATGATTCTTTATAGCATATTCCTTTAAATATCATGACCACCTATATCCAAAGGCCTATTGGAAACATATAGGCCTTTATGATGTTTTATCATGATGGCTCCTCCTTCCTTCTTCTTTCTCTCATCTCTCTTTTTACTTTTCTTCTTGCTTTGCATCTTCCCAATATTTGGAAATTGTTGTTCATTCTCTTTCCTCAAATGACCTACACATGAAACAAACATGTAAAATAAAACCACTTCTTACTTACTCCCTTGGATTTCTCCTTTTTCATTTGCTTTCTAACGCTTATACCTCTTATCTCAATATTATATCCAATGTCAACTCAACTATCATGATGATATTCTAGTATCCTATGAGACTTATATCATCAGATTCTCCCATTATCTTCTGCCATAGTTTCTCTTCATCTATTGTATACTCATCCTTATCACATTTGTATTCAATTTGTGTCAAACAAGACACCTCAACCTGCTACCATGCAAAATATTCAAGCACTTCAACTTGTGCATCCTCTTCTTTCTCTACTTTTGTACCTTCACCTATGTCAAACACCTTTGGTAATGATATTACATTCCTTTCCTTCCACATTAATTAGCCTTAATATACTTGCGTATAATTCATATTCCTTAATGTTCAAATTAGAATACAAGGTTTTGCAAGTTCACTTACCCAACCAAGAACTCTCCATGCATATTCTTAGTAAAACACTCATTTTACTTAATTGAAATATCACTTTCTGACATGTTACTAATAAATTCCATCATATAAAATATATTTTAAATCAATAATGAAACTCCATTTTCAAGACTATAGAATGCTAATAGTCAAGGTCTGCAAGTTTTTCATTCCAAAAAAATTAGAATACATTTCTTGGGGCTTTGTTACATCCAAAATTTGAACCAAAAATCCCTTCATTCTCTCCTCTATTGAATGACTCATTAAAAAATATTATATATACTAAAAAATACATCAATAAACTCTCATAACTAACTCTCCCCCTTCTTTAGGTATGTTTGAGAACTATATAATAACTCCTTGTACATTGTAAAGCTACCCTACCTTCAAGCCTATTCATCATAATGGCTTATTATATGAGTCATGTGAGTTTTATTAACTACTTTGTTGAACCTAACCACCTAAAAACAAGTGAAGACCTCTAACATGCCCTGTTTGACCTCAAACATATCATTATTCAATCTTTAGAAATTTGAATTTTTAAATGAGGAAAAAATGTGGGAAACTCTCTAATTCAAAATTTGACGAGTTATAACAACTCAAAATGACTCCCTAAAGATATAAAATGATCTACACAACCTAAAATAAACTCCAAAACATGACATTTGACCAATATTTATAATTGGTAAGTGATGCTCTTACATCATACTACTAAGGAGGAAGAAACTTTCCATGAAAGTGATAAAATATTTTGGCATCAATGATTCTTTATAGCATCTTCCTTCCAAGTTCATGACCACCTGGATCCCAAGGCCTCTTGTAAACATATAGGCCTTTATGATTCTTGTTCATGATTGTTCCTCCTTTCTTCTTCTTTCTTTCATTTCTCCTTTTACTTTTCCTCTTCATTTACATCTTCCCAATCTTTGGCAACTATTGTTCATTCTTTCTCCTCAAATGACCTACACATAAAACAAGCATGTCAACTAAAACTACTTCTTACTTACTCCCTTGGAGTTCTCCTTATTCATTGCTTTCCAACTCTTCTTCCTATTGAGTCAAGATTATCTTCAAATGCCAACTCAACTACCATGATGTTATTCTTGTCTCTTATAAGACTTATATCATTATATTCTCCCATTATTTGTTTCCATAGCATCTCTTCTTCTATTGTATACTCATCCTTATCACCTTTGTCATCAATTTGTGTCAAATAAGAAACATCAACCTATTACCATGAAAACTCTTCAAGCACTTCAACTTGTGCTTCCTCTTCTTTCTCTACTACTACACCTTGACCTATTTCAAACACCTTTGGTACTGATGTACCTTCCTTTCCTTCCACATTCATTAGCTTTAATGTACTTGCATATAATTCATCTTCCTTAATGTTCAAATCAAAATATAGGGTTTTACAAGTTCACTTACCCAACCAGGAGCTCTCCATGTATATTCTTAGTAAAAAACTCATTAAACTTCATTGAAATATTATTTTATGACATGTTACTAATTCCATCATATCCAAAATATTTTCAATCAATAGTGAAACTCCATTTTCAAGACTACAGAATGCAAATAGTCAAGGTATGCAATTTTTTCATTCCAAAAACATAGAATACATCTCTTGGGGCTTTGTTACATCCATAATTTGAATCAAAAACCTGCTCATTCTCTTATTTATTTAATGACTCGTTAAAAAATATTTTATATAATAAAAAAATACTTTAATAAACTCCCAAAACTGACTCTCCCCTTCTTTAGGTACATTGGAGAACTATAAAACAACTCCTTGTACATTGCAAATTTGCCTTACCTTTAAGCCTATTCATCATGATGGCTTGTTATATGAGTTATGTGATTTTTATTAACCCCCTAGTTAAACCTAACCACCTTAAAATAAGTGAAGACATCTAACATGCCATTTTTGACCTCAAACATATCATTATTTAATCATTACAAATTTGAATTTTTAAATGAGGAAAAAAGGTAGGAAGCTTTATATTTCAAATTTTGATAAGTTATAACACCTCAAAATGACTCTTGGAGATTAAACACGATCTACACAACCTATAAAAAACTCCACAACATGACATTTGACCAATATTTACAATTGGTAGGTGATGCTCCTACATCATACTACCAAGGAGCAAGAAACATTCCATGAAAGTTATAAAATATTTTGGCATTGATGATTCTTTACAACATCTTCCTTCCAAGCTCATGCCCACATGGATCCCAACACCTCTTGGAAATAATAGGCCTTTATGATTATTTCTCATGATGGCTCCTCTTTTCTTCTTCTTTCTCTCATTTAACCTTTTGCTTTTCCTCTTGCTTTGCATCTTCCCAATCTCTAGCAACTACTATTTATTATCTTTCCTCAAATTACCTACACATAAAATAAACATTTCAACTAAAATAACTTCTTACTTTTTTCCCTTGGAGTTCTCCTTGTTCATTGCTTGCTAACGCTTCTTCCTTTTGGCTTAAGATTCTTTCCAATGCTAAATCATCAACCATGATGTTATTCTTGTATCCTATGAGAATTATTATATCATATTATCAAATTATTTTCTACCATATCTTCTCTTGTTCTATTTTATACTCCTCCTTATCACCTTTATCTTCAATTTTTGTCAAATAAGACACCTCAAACTGCTGTCATGCAAACTCTTCAAGCACTTCAGCTTGTGCTTCCCCATCTTTCTCTAATGATGGAACTTCACCTATTTTAAACACCTTTGGTACTATTATACCTTCCTTTCCTTCCATATTAATTATCCTTAATGTACTTTCATACAATTAATCTTCCTCAATGTTCAAATCATAATATAGGGTTTTGTAAGTTCACTTACCCAACTAAGAACTTTCCATGCATATTCTTAGTAAAACACTCTTTACACTTCATTGAAATACCATTTTATGACATGTTACTAACTAATGCCATCATATCCAAGTTCTTCAATCAATAATGAAATTCCATTTTCAATACTATACAATGCTAATAGTTAAGGTCTATAAGTTTTTTATAACACAAAATACATTTCTTGGGGTTTTATTACATCCATAATTTGAATCAAAAACCCCTTGATTATATTATTTAATGAATCATTATAAAAGCTTCTATAAAATAAAAAATACTTAAATAAACTAACATAACTAACTCTCCCCTTCTTTAGGTACATTGGAGAACTATATAATTTCTCCTTATATGTTGCAAAGTTGCCCTACCTTCAAGACTATTCATCATGATGGCTTATTATATGAGTTATCTGAGTTTTATTAACCTCTTAGTTAAACCTAACCACCTAAAAATAAGTGAATACATCTAACATGCCCTTTTTGACCTTGAACATATCATTATTCAATCTTTACAAATTTGAATTTTTAAATGAGGAAAAGGTAGAAAACTCTCTAGTTTAAATTTTGACAAGTTATAACACCTCAAAATGATTTCTATAGATCTAAAATGATCTAAAAAACCTACAAAAAAATCCACAACATGACATCTAGCCAATATTTACAATTGGTAGGTGATCTTCATGCATCACATATCCTCAAGGGGTTGGTTAGAGGTATAGCTTGGTAAGGTCATATTATCTTATTCTAGTTGGATCATGTAAGTTTTTTATTATGGTTATTGATAAGTTATTAATTAGATAATAATGGATGAATAATGAACAAGGGTATAAGGGTTAGGTTTTATTCCTTGATTTATATATTATTGCTTATTCTCTAAATTATGAATGTAACCCACTAGGGAATTGATGAGTCCATTTGGGTTAGTAGTAGCACTAGGACTAATAAGATCCTACTTGGAATGGGTAGAGGTGTAAGGTTGGTTAGTATGTAAAGTTTAATTTGGATATAGAGTCTTAAGGGTAGTGGTTATAATTTTCACCAAAGTGTTGGAGTCATCTTGGCTCTTATTAGGGGGACACATGGATGCTTGCATGTGATTAAACTCATCTTCTTAGTGGTATACATTTCCTAGCTAATGATCATATTTAATGAAACTTTATATGTCAAGAATTTTTAGGCTAATTGATGGCCTAGTGGTCATATAAGGAGTCACTATGCCTCCCATAGTGAGAGTCATAACATTAGAGTTGGGATGACTATTAATAGTATCATAAATGTCCCATATTTCATGAATGGAAACCCCATTCTTATTTTGAGTGTTAGGATGAGAATAATCATATAATTGGTATTTTAATTCATTTTTTAAGGTATTATTTTAATTGGTATTGTTATAAATCACTAACTAAGGCTCACTAGAATTGAGTTGACTTCTCATATAGCCTCCAATCCAAGAGATGAACCTATATCCTGTCTAGACATATTATGGGGTATATAGATACCTATAAAATAAATATAAAGAAGAGGAGAAGTGGAGAAGAGAGAAAGATGAAAAATAAGAAAGGTAAAAAATAAAGGATGGAATTCCTTCATGTCAGGTTCACCAATTTATGTACACACAAATAACATGCTAAACTATCCACTTGACTCCCTAAGGTTAGGTTGAGGCATTCAATGTAATGAATGGGCTATATATTGGGCTAGTTGTTAGGTGGAATGGGAATTAGAATGGGTGTTGGAAAGGGGTTATTATGATGGAACCAAAATATCTTTGTAATGTCATGGTGTTCATTGAAATAATCCAGTTATATGGAAACATAGGTCCAAGGTCTTTTAGACACTGATATTACAAGAAGATGAAGCTATTGGTCGATGTTGGGACTAGGGAAATGAGGGAGGTTAGGATGAATGACCCAAAGGATGAGATAAAATTTGTCATCTTGGCTATTCTCAATTAATATCATCAAAAAATTTGAATTATATAGGAAAATGATCTATGGATCAAGAATTTTTTAATATTCCTATAGGTAATTGAGATAATCAATGATGAGGTAAGAGATTAGGGTGGAATGGAAAACCTCTCTCCTAATGGAAAAATTTGTTTTGAGGGAGGAAAATGATCTATGGATCAATATTTTTTTAATATTCCTATAGGTAATTGAGATAATCAATGATGAGGTAAGAGATTAGGGTGGAATGGAAAACCTCTCTCCTAAGATTCTTATTGATTTTAAACTATATATTAATTATGGGATCATGTGCCCTAACCCTAGGGAAGAGACCTCCTCTAATAATATTAGGTGTTTAAAGAAGTGTCATCTAAAAGAGGGTAGGAAAGTTGTAAGAATATGAAATTATATGAATGGATTTTGTCAAGACTTGTGTTTTCAAAAGCAATTTTTTTGGATTGTATGATTGGATAAGTTTGATAATGCTTTTGTTGTTTTTTATTTTTTTATGAATATTTGACTGAAATGGAAACTATTTAATTGAAAAAATTAAATAATTAAATGTAGAGAGAAATAAGTAAATTGAAATTAAATTAATGATTCTTATTTATGTACTTTCTAGTTAATTTTTAATGCATGCAAATTAGGAGATATATATATATATACATATATATATATATATATATATATATATATATATATATATATATATATATATATATATATATATATATATACTCTAGCTATGTTAATGGTGGGTTTTAACTTTTATAGATGTGATCTTTATGAAGTTGTATTTATGATTTTTGATTGATATGTGAATGGATATAGTATTTAAACTATGTTTTCTTAACATTCAAGTTTTTATAAAAAATATCTAAACTCCTAACAACAAATCCTATGAGATTCCTAAAGTTTTCTTCACTCAAATAAGCCAAGACAAAGTTTTGACCCTCTTAGGTCTTGCATACTAGCTATGAAAAATATATTTTAAATGGAAATTAATGATTTATATTATTTATAAATATATCTAACAAATGAAAATCAGAAGCACAGTGGAACCAGTTGTTCACCTAGGTTTGTCTATGGTTTTGCTACTCTAGTTGCTTGTTTGAGGATGAAAACTTCTTTAAAAACTAAAAACTAATTATTTAAATGGCTAAAAATGTGTGATACATTCTATAATATTCACCTAGGGTTTATATGTAATATTTTGTTGTGATAGAATCTATTAAATGAACGTAAATAAACTAAAAAACTAACTACTATTTTTATATAAGGATGGGAAAGAGAATAACTATTTTTCCTATGAAAATATGGTTTTTCAAAAATAAATATTTAAGATAATAAAATAATGAATTATAATTTAATCTAATCTACTAAATAAATTAGATAATTATAAACTAATAACCTCCAACCTAATCATGATGTAGACCAAATGAAATCATGATGATTTGTTCAACTATGGTCCGTAATTCACTAACTGCTTTACCCAACAAATGATTTTTATAACTCTCTAATAATGAGGATGAATAAATGAATATCAAAAATGGGAGAAGAGGAGAGACACAACTCCAAAAAAATAACAACTAACTATGACTGGTTGAAAACTCTATTTACAAACTCTTGGTTGAAATAATAATGGCTCTCCTTATTTATAATTGTGTAACCAAACATGAAAGTAATAAAATAAAAGATCCAAATTAATTTTAATAGGATGTGGATTTAAAGGATTCAAAAGTATTAATCTCTAATGAAAATTTTGGATCCAAAATCAAGCCAAAATTGGCTTACTTGTAGAAGAGAAATGGAGGTTACATGAGGGAGTTTAACTGAGTTGAACAAGGAGTTAAACTTATAAGGGACTCAAAATGTTTGGAAATATAAGAGGGAGTGAGATGGGCCTAAATAGAGGAAAAATTAAAGTATAAAAATCAATAAATATGATAATAAACATGTAAAATGTGTCAAGGAATAAGTCACAAAAACTAAATTAGAAGGCAAAATAATGGTGATGTAACCACCCTTATTTTTAGGGGTAATTATGTGACCACCACTCTTAGGGAAAATAACATCCTTTAAAATTACAAAACCGCCCTATATTTAAAATATAACTAAACTTATGTAATGGGTTAATCAGGTGGTTTACACAACCTCCATAATGAACCCATCACTCATGGGGTGGTTATGTAACTCTATAGATCAATTTCATTACCTAAAAGGGAAGTTTCATAACCAGTAAAATATTTTTGAAAATAATTAGGGGAGATAAAAGGATAAAAAATGTGTATTTGGGTGACCTATAGGATGGAAAGAGAATAAAGAGGGGAAAGGGTGTTAGAGAGTTCCCATTTGAGAATTATTAAGAGGTCACTACATCATCATTAGCTAAACACGTCATGTCAAGAATATTGAAATATACCAAAAATAGGGTGAATTTAGTTACACTATAATATATTGAAAAAATTCATAGGACCTTACTCAATCATCCAAGTATCATAGGCTCTATTTGAATGAATTTATTAGAGTAATAGTCCATTGAGAGAAAAATAGTAGTTTTAGGTCATACTAACCCATGCATATAGATTACTCCCATGCAAATATTATTGGTGTTGCAATGGATCTACTAATAATGATTTAAGAAAAAACATAGTTGGGATTAAAGACACATTACCTATATATTAGATAAGACACCCAATGAGAAAATAAAATTTTCACTAAGAGGTAGAGGTGTTCTAAGAGTAATGGTATGGTTGCAATGATTTATGATTATTTGGGGGTGAAAGTCTTAGAGAAACATATTTGGTGGACATTACTAGAAGAGACAAAGATATGGGATACTCAAATATGGTTTACCAAAAATATAATCTAAGTTAATCTTGGTTGGAGTGAGTTTGGTAGAGTTTTATTGAGATTGGTCCTAGAGTTTTATTGACATGGGCTATTATTATTTTGTGACCATACCTAGTTAACGGGTTAGGATGGGACTAGACATCCCATTATTTAATATTCCAATTAAATTTAAGATTCCACATAAAATATTGACTCAACACTATTAAATGAGAAAATAAAATTATAAAAATATAAATTAAAAATTATATTTAAAATTTAAGCTTAGGCTTGTGTTTTGACCTTTAAGTATCCTTGGAGGTTGTGAGGGCTAAGAAGTCAAATTAAGCTAAATGGATTAAAAATATCCATTAATGCATGAGAGGGAACACATTATTAACTAATAAATTTGATAAATGATATTATTTCCTCTAAAATAAATTTGATTTGAAGGCCATGATGGCTATTAATGGTCACTAGGGAAACTTTTCCATCTTATCATTTTTACTTATTTGATCTTATGAAGTAGTATAGAGTAATATGTGATGTTTTTGGAATCAAAATAAATTGAAACATGATTTATACTTGTTATAAAATGAATCCATTATTTCTCACAAAAAATTTTAGTTTGGACACTCAATTAATATAAGCAATCAAGAGACTTGTAAGACAAGCCAATAGGACTATGAGATAGTACCTCCTCCAAATACTCAAGTTTCAATTATAATTTAAATTAAATCATACTTGGTTGAGTTTTGAATATTTTATCATAATTCATAATGCTCCTTGAGGATTTATATATTTGGCTCAATACGAAGGTTGGGATAACCTAGATTAGATGGTTGAGTTTGGATTCTCCACCCACTATGAGATTTCATAGAATATTTTAGACAACTTTTCAAGTCACATGATATATGCAGTGGCAAGGATGAAAAATATAACAATCCTTTTTATCTATATAGAGTGATATAAAAAAGAGATCATAACATAGAGCTTATGTATTCTTGGATGGTATAGAAATGATACTCAAGGTGGATTTAGATCTAGTAAAGGGTATTCTATAGTCAATTTCAAGGGTACAAAGTTCTAAAGCCTATGTATAATATACGAGGTATGTTTATAACTAGATCTAGGATATAAAAATGAAACCACATGTAAAAAGTTGATGAACAAAGGTCACCTATATCTAAGATATAAAATTACACTAAAATAAATAAAATATAAATGGCATAATGGTAGACTATAATTATAGTCCATGCAACGTAAATTGGTAATGGAAAACCTAATAACCCTATACTATATAAACTTATTCCGTATAAGGATAACTTAAGCAAGGATAATAGCATACATACTACTATAACAATAAGAAAAACAAATGTATACAATAATTAAATAAATGAAATATAATAAGGATAGAGATACTTACATTTCATTTTACTTATCAATGCATCAATATCCCCCTTGGTTTTAGTGAACTTTTCAAGAGATGTTGTAAGATGAATACCTCAAATGTCAAGAAGAATATCTATATGTCCTTAATTTTGAACTCAAAATATTTGGTAACTTGTCTTTAATACAAATAATTTATTAGGATTAAAAGTCCTTAAGAAATAATTGACCTCTAAGAATAATAATTTATCCTCTATCTCATCATTTAGTTAAGGGAAGAAATACAAGTGTAAATAGAGTAGATGTGTGGTGTGTGCCTTGGGAATCATAATTATGACCCCTATATATGGATCTAAACTATAAATCACCTAAAATTCTAAGTTAATGGTATCAAATAGGTTGATATCATCAAACGGGTGTTGGATGATGCATAATTATATCATCTAGGATGATATAGTAGGATATACAAAGATATAGCTATAACTATGTCAACTAAGCTATTATAGTACATGGATAAATAGGTGAGAAGAAAACTATATTATCCATGTTAATACAATAGGAATAAATGGTGTATAACATAACCAAACATAAGGATATAAATAAGGAAGACATAAAGAGAATTAGATAAGTCTAGATTAATAGTACTAAAGGTATACCAAATTAATATGCAAATTTCTCTCATAAAGTACCATGATCTAACCCCACCCATTTCCTCGAGCATTCCTTAGGATGTGTACTCAAGGATATGGATAAATTGAATAATTATATAATATAAATACTTATTAAAGTGATAAATATGAGAAATATTGGGTGTATACATATGTCCCACCTTGATCACCACATGTCCTAATAGTGTAACTTGAGATGGTGTTGTGGGAAAGATGCATAATAACATGAAAACATAAATAGAAAGATAGATTGATATAATTATTGGTAAATTAATAAATAAAACTATCATATACATACCTTGATATAAATTTCAACATAAATGATGCATGAAAATAACATAGTCTCAATCTTGGTAGGTGTAACAAATGCATTTGGAAAACCTAAATATTCAAGGCTTAAAATGGATAAAAACAATTCACACATATTTATGTTAGTCAATAAATATAATAAAATGAAAAAAACATTAATAAAATAAATTAAAACCTAGAAATATCAACAAATAGACATTGATATGGCTATATTAGAACAAAAATACCTAAGGAAGCTAGAAAATAATAAGGAAAATTTGTGAACTAAAATGGGATACTACAAGAACAAAGAACCTAAGGAAAAATATAAAAATGTAACATGGAAATAAAAATTGGGACTTGAAGGCTTGGAAAAAGGTGAAACATGAAATATTAAAATGGATAAATGGGACCAAATGTCTTAAAAAATAAAAAAGATAACTCAATGTCCCAAACGCAACCAAGGGAAATTTTATAAATATAATGCAATGACCAAGGGAGCATCTCAAATATGTAGGTTCTATTAAAAAATGAGAAACAATAATGTGATCATTGTTTGATCATCAATTTTGAACCAAACCTTTCAAAATTGGTACTCAATAGAATTAAGTTAATTGGTGGATTGGTTCATTATAGTGTGGCTCCAATTACTTATCCTCAAAAGGTGGATATAACCTAAGGGGGAAAAAAGAGATGTGATGTAATATATAATATTTTGGATCTATTAAACCAATGGATACACCCTATATAAGTATATAAAGTGAATATAATTCATAATAAACTTCAAATATATTATATATAAATAGTAAAGTTGGCCACAATGATCATATCAACCAAGTTATTGACACTAGTCAAATGACAAAACAAAATCAAAGCTTAGACAAATATTGCAACAAATGAATGTGAATAAATATATCCATAAATTTTAGGCTCTAAATATTTACGTACACTAAGTTTAAATAACAATCATGAATCAAAATTTATTTTAACAAATACATCTCACAAAATATAAGAAAAAGAAAGGAGATATCACAAAATAAATTTCTAGGAAGTGTATAAAATGTGATTTAATAAAGTAAACTAACTCCCTAAAATAATTTTTATAAAGGTATGAGGATGGAAATTGATCTATGGTTGACACACATTCATTTAAAAAATTATGGAGAATCCATGTATTATTTATGTATTTAAACTCATCATTGGGATAAGTAAAAAAATAAGTTTAGAAAATATCGGATTAGATTAGCCTCTCTAAACATGCCTTATCCATTGGGAAAACATAAATTAAATACAAAGTCACTACACTATGTAATAAATTCTAGCTTATGATAATTTTGCATGTCTTTACATAAAAGCCACAATAGTAGGGAGAAAATATGGTAATATAATTAATATTTAACTCTGAAATTAGCTTTAGACATGATGAGAATCATTCACACAATATATTTGAGTGACATTAGAAATGAGTGAGATCCATATTAAAAATTAGTTGAAGGATTTTATAATCTTATACCAATAAGCTTACATAACATATAAAAATTTAATGACCAACAAACAACCTATTGAAAATTCACCATTATCAAGGGATTATTTATAATTCTAGAGTTTATGAACCACTATGGAAGGAATAAGTTACATATTTATGAAGTATTTATAGAAAATGAATGATTTACTCAATGCAGAGCTCAATTTATGGCAAGTTATAAGCCAAAAATATTCAAATGAAGAAAAAATAATTTATTTATAATTCCCCCCTTTTATTAATGAACATTATAGATAAATTTTCATCAAGATAGATGTTCGAATAATTATTTGAATCTAAATGCATCACACTCTCAACCAATCATGAATCTTCATTATTTAGGCACAAATTACTCAATAAACTTCATGGGTTATTGAGTGACAAATGGTTTTGGATATCAAATTCATTGGAGGAAAGGCTACTCATGATCACATGTAATTTGAGAAAATATTTTTTTGTTGAGAAAAATTCATAGTGCAAATTTATCCTTCAAAGAAACATAAAATTCATTTTATGAAATTAAAAAAGCATATGTAGTAGCTTGAAATTAAGAGGATGGGGAAAAATAATAAAGTGAAGTGACACTTTGTGTAATATCTCTATTATGCCCATATAAACCAATCATTATTTTTGGATGTGAGTGAAAGTACAACAAAAAGTTCATAGTGGGATGATTTATGGCTCTTGGTGGCCTATGCAAATTCTTATGCACTCAATTCCCAATTTGACTCAGCTTATCACTAGTGTGACACCTCATTATGAAAACTATGCAAACTACATGTGAGACCCCTACATTTTTTTATCATACATGTCTTAATATGGCATTATCCCTATATTATTTAGATATGAGACACTTGATGTTATGATGGTTATATGATTAATACATTATAACTAAGATAGTGGGTTATGCACTTGATATTGTTTAATTTTGATTACTTGAGTGTGACTCAAATACTGGTGATAGATGATTTTAGTTGTTCATTGAAATGCACATTATATTTCATTAATAGTAGAGATAGTGCTTCTCTATCATGTGATTAGTTATATCAATGTTTATATTATTGGCATGAGTGAATTACTATTAAGATGATATGCCTTGGATATGGTCATATGAATTTTATATGGATTGAGATTACTTATGTTGTTTACATTTTAAAACTTTAGCTATTTAGCATAGTGAATTTTATGTGTGAATTTATGTGAAAATGATAGGGGAGGATAATGAGGGAACTGATACTATGTTGATCATGAGTGCATCATTGTTAGAGTAGTGTTATGATTACTTCACTTCATGAAATACAAACCCAATTCTAATGTCATTTGTGGACCTAGTCATAAGTTATGGGCCTCTTTCCCCTCCTATTCACACATTTGACATTATTCTTTCCATCTTTACCCAAACCTTAGATATTTTTTGAAACATCTATAAGGTATTAAAGTCAAAAGGAGAGCCAAATTTTTATCACCACTTGAAAAAATTGAATGGAATTGATAAGTCAAATTTGGAGGGTGACATAAAGTGATTTTATGATATTTTATGTTAATTTGAGTATTTTGACTAATAGGGATGTTTTAGATTATTTCTATGAGTCAACGAAGAATTTTGGGATAGCCCATGTGCCAATTTATGGCATGGGATACTAGATCATTGCAAATGGATGAACTTACCTTGCTTTCCCACAGGGGCTAGTAAGAAAATTTATTGATTTTATGGACTTATAAAATAAGAGATAATAAATATAAAGTGACATATGTCACCTTATTATTGGATAATGGATATGATTGATTTAAACATATCATGAAGTAATTCCCTCTTTGGACCACCTTTTCTCCATTTTTAATTATAGAAGAGGGAGGAAAGATAAAAGGGATAAGGAAAATTTAAGGGGAGAAGGAAGAGACCTTTCCTTGTGAAGAAATGAACCAACTTGAACATTGTAAAGATGAGTTATTTTATGTAGAATCAAATAAATAACCCAAGGTAGGCTTCCATGTATTTAATATTATTTTATGTATGTATTAATTTGAAAGATAATACCTCCACACCACTTTTTATTATTATTTAAATAGGTGAATAGACACTTGGATATCCTATATTCACCTTTGATTTCCATGGTTGTGCTTATGGACACTATGTGAATTTTAAGATGTGTTTTGAAGATGCACCATCCATCCTATTTTATTAGTTATCTTTTTTAAAAAAATTATTGACTCATTTTGATGTAATTAGGCTATCCAAATTTTCTTAGATTAATTATCTTATTTTTACTCCTTTTTCATAGTGTTAATGGTTAGTGGAGTGAGGTTCCCATGCCCTCCTACATGATTCGTATTTATTTAGTGGTAGTGTTTAGTAGAGCCAGGTTCCCATTCCCTCCTAAGAGGTTTTTTTTGGCATAGTGGTAGTGGCTAGTGGAAATAGGTTCCCATGCCCTCTTTCATAGTTATTTGGCATGGTTGATTAAGATAAGGTCCACCTATAGATAAGATAAATGGTTGGACAAGAGGGATGTATCCCCACATTATCCTTCTCCCTCGGTGAGCTTTATCATGTTTAAATATCCTTGTGGCTAATTTTGTTATTATTTATTCAAATATTGTGTTTTGACATTTGTGTATTCTTTTTAATGGGTTATGGAAGCCTCTTTTAGATGATGTGCTAGTTATTATTCTATATGAGTATCCTAGTTGAGCATTCTAGCCAGAAAAAAAACCTCATCTTGTTAATATTAACCTACCTCATACCTTTGATATTAGATATTCTCTAATATGGGAGTCCTAGGATTGAGAGTACCCTAGGGTAGTTTTGCATAATGATTAAAAATGGATTTTAGGGGAACCCCTCCTTAAGTTTTCCTTGTGGGTATATTTTGGAGCTTGTAGATTCTTTAAATTTGGAAGAAATTTTAATATGAATGTAATATTTTAGCTCAAGCATTTTTAATCCTTGTAACACTTTTAAATATTAATAAACATACTTTCAATTATTATTTTATGTGTAAAGTGGAATAAAACATGAAATATGTGGAATTGATATTGAAATTCATTATTCAGGCACAAATATTCATGGCTTAGACAAAAATTACTCAAGTAGCTTCATGGGTTATCAAGTGACAAGTGGTTTTTTATATCTCAAGTTATTTGGGGTAAATTCCACTTGTGATCACATACAATTTGAGATTTTTTTTTTTTTGAATAATAATCCATTCACAGTGCAAATGTTTCCTTCAAAGAAACACAAAAGTCATTTTAATAAATAAAAATAATCATGTGCAATAACATAAAATTAAGAGGGTGGGGAAAATTAATATGTGCAATAATACTTTGTGTAATATATTTATTATACCCTTATAAACCAATAATTTTTTTCATGAGAGTGCAAGGATCACTAAAAAATTCATACTAGGATGATTTATGGGACTTGGTGGCCTTTGTGAATTCTTATGCATTCAATTACAAACTTGATTCAACTCATCACTAGTGTGAAACCACATTATGAAAACTATTCACACTACATGTGAGACCCCTATTTTCATAGTTCTTGATTTTAGAAATTTTATTATTGTACACATCTTGATATGACATACTCATATTATTAAGACATGAGAAACTTAATGATTTGTTTATTGTATGATTACTAAAATACTATGAAGATATTGGGTAATACACTTGATAATGTTTAATTCTGATTATTTAAGTATGATTTAAATATTGGTGATAGATGGTTTTAGTTGTTCATTAAAATTCACATTATATTTCCTTACTAGTAGATCTAGTGCTTATTTAGCACGAGATTAATTAAATCAATGTTTAGATTATTGACATGAGTAAATTACCATTGAGATGATATTCATTGGATATTTTCATATGCATTTCATATGGATTTAGATTACTTTTGTTAATTACATTCTAAAGCTTTGGCTATATAACATAATGTATTTTATGTGTGAATTGATGTATTATAATTAAAATTGTAAAGTAGAAGGAAAATGTACTGGACTATGTATAGAAATAAATTTTTTAATTGTGAAAATTAAAAGTGTAGTTTTGTTCTTAGTCTATTATAATACATGTTATTGTATTCATAATAGAACATTAGTTCATTATTCACTAGTAAAGTTTGTAAAACTTGTATTTAGCTTAAGGCCTTAAGGAGGATATTTCATTTTTATAGTTTTTACGAATGTTAAAATTTACCTAAAATTCAAAATATATATATATATATATATATATATATATTTGTAAATAACTCTGATAGGAATCTAAAGCGATTTTTGGATTCATGGAAAACAAGATATGAATTTTTGAATTCAAAACTCCTAATTATGCCTAGATCTTATTTTTAATATACTCCTACTTCATATAATATTTAGGCATAAAAATGGTGAAATTGGGCCTCAAAATGTTTTTTATAAAATTGATAATTTTATGACCCAACATTACTCGTTTCATAACTTTTGGGTCCATAGTTTTCACATTATGACTTTTTGAATAATAGATATATTTAGGATAATTAAAAGGTTACATAGGCCCTTTAGAAGGGTAATGTACCATTTATGTAGGGTATTCCATTTATCTAGTTGGTGACCAAATGAGAAAGGTTAGAATCCCTAAGGGCTGAAGGACTACGTGATAATGTTTAATGCGGTTATTGTTCTTAATAGTACATGTGAGCATTCTCATGTTTATGTTTTTTTTTGGTTACAACACCTATGTTTTTAAACCAAATGGTCATGGCTTTCAACATATGTTTACTTCCACCCAACATTGAATACAAAGTCCAAAACAAATATTAAAATTAATTTTTTATTTAATATAGTTTTCAAAAGAACTATGTTATACTTAAATATTTTATTTAAATAATTTAAATTCAAACCTTGACTTTATAAACTTTGAGACCTATACGATTAAATTCAAAACCAAATTTTTTCATACAAATATGGACCTTTTTTAGCAAGCATTTACAGAGACCCATAGGAATGGAAACCCAAAATGGACCCCCCTCAATATTTTGTGCTCTTACACAAAGAAAAGTTTTTAAGACTTGAAGTGGTATGGTTTTTGAGTATGATGCTTTTGTCTTAGGAATGTCAGTTTATATGTTTTTAATGTTTGTAAGATTATAGAAGCCTTAGGATGGGTGGATCCAAAAGGGAACTCCACTTGGTTTTTTATCCCCTTTTGTATGAAAAAATAATAAAATAGAAAAATAGAAAATTTAAGCTACTTTATTCCCTGACCTAGCTGACAACCATTAATGGCTATAATGGAGTTGGAAACTACCAAAAATGTTTTAAAAATTGTAAGAGCTTGAAACCAACTAGAATATTTTTAAATATGGTTACCTAGAGAATTATGTGAAACATACATGTATTGATTAAAAATTTAAAACTAAATAAAATGGGAAAAATACTAAAAGCTTGGAGGCTCTATTAATTACAACCATCCAAAGATGAGGAAGGAGAGGAGGGATGACTATGGATAAGTCATTCTCCATCGCCTCCTCCCTCATTTATATAATATGAGTTTGTATCTTAATTATTAGTTTGAATCTTCTATTGACCTCCATAAGGAGTTCTAAGGATTCCTTGCCTTTGACTGATTTTGGTATAAAAGTTTGAATCAATCCAGAGTGAACCATCCTCAGGGGGATTAATTGAAATATTTTAGACCCAAATGTAGGTTGAATGGGGTTATATGATTTTTAGGTCGATTAATTTCCATGAATTTGACTTAATTAAAAATTGGATTTTAATTATGACTTAAGTGAGAACTGAGCCTTGTGGCTTGATTAAATCATCCAAAGACATTTTTTATCATGTAAAATAATTATATAGAACCATTCAAGCTAGTGATTACTTAAATTACCTCACCTTGGTTGAGCATCATTTTGGGGCCTTTAGGATATGGGGATGTTAGGCCAACTTAGAAATTTATAGGCCTATTTGATAGCTTGTAGGCCTCCCAAATCAAATTGGGCCAACATGGTTGCATAGTGACCATGTGACCACTTCGGCATTGACATCCATGTCATTTATGCATGCAAGTTTTTTTGGATTATTTGTGAATATCATGCCATGAAGATGGCTTGTCAATGGGAAATGTAGTTATGTAGCATGTGTGTTTTACATTATAAAAAAATGGCCTAATTTTGTGTGGTTTTAGCCATGTCACTTTTTAGGCATGGAACTACAAAATATTCATCTTGACATGTGGAAACTTTATTTATCAATATATAGAAACAACATCAAATTTTTTAGATCCTTTATGTCCATTTTTTCCATGAGAATACACTAAGATATTAATTCGAGTGTGAAAAGGTATTTGAATATGTAACAATCACCCCAAAACTTAAGGTTATTGTATAGATCTCATCAAGACATTTATTATGAAATAAATGAGGCTCAAAATGAAGCTATATAACTTGAGTTATGGCCATAAAACCAACCCTCTATAACTATACCTTTGAAATGTTGTTTGTAGAATGCCTGGACACATAATTATTAAAATTCCTTTTATATTTACCTTCATTTGTGAGCTTACTAGTTTTTAATATTTATTGTGGTGATGTCTTTAAATATTCATGGTGTAATATTTTATAATCTATGGATCCTTCTCTAATTTCACATTATTATGTCCACTTGAAGAGGGCCACATGGTAACCTTTGATTAATATTAAGGTTATAAGGTAACTCGGGCCTTCGAATGCACATACCATAGTTAGTTGATCCATGGATTTATTAAATATAATGTATGTTATTTATTGTCTTTCACCCCATTTTACATACTTTCAAGCCAGATATGATCACCTTGTCGCATGAATTCATGTTTATCCTTGGCATTGATATGTTATACTCCCACTATGCCTTAGAATTATTCTAAATCTATGTTTTCCTATGATCCTTCTTATATTTTCCATATTGTGATAAATGGAATTTTTTCATTGGTAACATAGTTATAAGAGTTAATAGACTGCCCTTTTATGTTTGGGGTGGCCAAAAGTCTCCTTGGATACATTGGTTTATTAACCTCACTTTGAATAGTATCCAAGTTTTCTAACTGCAAAGATTTATATGACATATAAAAGTGAACTTAGAGTTAGGTATAGGAATGTGGCCATAAATAAAATTTATTAAAGTGAACCTAAAATTTATGATTATTATAATGCCCTTTACTTGTCTCTATTAAAATAAATTAAAATCATATCTATACATGTTAGAGTGGCCACAAGAAGGCTTTATAATTTGTAATGGCTAGTATATGGCCTTTTCAATCAAGGCTAGACCTAGGTGGATTAAAACATGAATGTGACCAATAATGAATTACATGACCTCATGGAGACTATGGATTGTGTAAATAAAATTGGACAAAAATGAAAATTTGGGCTCAAGTAAAAAATAAACTTTGATATAAGGTCATTATAAAGCCTATATTTGAGACCATATAGGTTTTTAGGGTTTGATCAAATCACATGATAACCCATTTTTATTGAGTCACATGTGTGGAAGAGGCAGAAGGATAGGGTTTTACTATCAAAGACCAATCACATGTAATCTAGTCACAAATTCATACAAAATCAAGGAGCACTAATACAAGTATATTTCCAATAAGAATTTGATTTAGCTATAGTGTAGGTATAAAATAATTAAAATCAAAGCATTAGAATCAATGCTAGTGGACTAAATATGATGCTATTTTCTAGGCTAAAAAAAGAGGAAAAGCCAAGAGTGAATAAAACACATGGATGGATTGAAGGACTACGAAGAAATTGGGTGAATGTGATGATCCAAAATTATGAGGCAAACAAGATATTCTCTCTCCTAACCCTTAGTCTCATAGTTTATTGATTATATTTATTTCATATGCTTAAAATAATTTATTTCCAATACTACATTATATTGCCTAGATCTGAATATTGCATTGGTGAATTAAAAGTTTTATTTTTATAGGGTATTTATGTAGAATCCCATTTTAGATAAACATTATATCACAATGATAAAAAATTCCCTATTATTTCCAAATTTGATTATAATCATATGAAGCAATCCAATGAATTCAAGAGCCTAGTTTATCCTAATCAAGTAAAACATTATTACATATTTAAGGCATATCTATATGCTTACATGTTTAAAAAGGAGAACAAGTTCACTAAGAATTTTAAGTGGGAGAATTATTTAAGATTGATTTACCTCTTCATGGTATTAGATATGCAGGTAATGATCAATCATCATGGGGGTGATTGGGGTCAACTTATCCCATTAAACTCCCTCATTTTTCTTTACAAGTTTTCAACGATTACAAGATGTAGTAGTGTTTCAACTTGGATAAGTCATTATATGTCATCCACACACATCTGAGTGCCAAATGTCAACACACATGTGTGTTTTAAGTACATGGGTGAATGTTCCATAACTTTTCTAATTTTTATTAGAGGATAGAATAAACTAGTAGAATATAGTAGTGGTATTTGATCATGTCCCTTTTAGTTAATTTTGAGCATTATATGTGATACTTCTAGTTTTTGTTGCATGTGCATAATTACATCTAATCTAATATTTCATCCATGTCTTAGTCATACATAGTGAACTTATATGTATAAAATAGATAACTTTGCTTATGTTTTTCATAGTTAATTTCTTTCATTCATTCGTGTTTCATCAATTTCAATACTTTAATTTTGTTCTACTAGTTACCAGTCATTTTACAGCATTTTATATCTTTCTATTAATCTTAGTTTAAGTATATTTAATCACCAATTTCTTTCCAAATTATGATATAATAAGTACATGTTATAGTGTATAATTTACTCTTTTATTCTTGAATGACTCTTTGATGTATGGGTGGTGGATTACTATCCATCTAGGAAATTAAACCAATCTCCTTTGAGTTGTATATGTAGAATGAACCTGAGTAGGTTGTATAATTGATTGTGTTGAATGAGTCTAAATATGTGTAAGAATTATATATATATATATATATATATATATATTAATATATTTAGTTCAATGATGTATCAATTATATAAATTAAAATAGGGCGGTAAAATTTCCACATATTCCATATGAGTACCCTAATTATCTAGAGGAATTTCCACTAACACCATCATCGTTGGTTGTTACACCTAATAAGAATCATTATATGGACTTAGTTACTACATATATATATATATATATATATATATATATAGTAACTAAGTCCATATAATGATTCTTATTAGGTGTAACAACCAACGCTGATGGTGTTAGTGGAAATTCCTCTAGATAATTAGGGTACTCATATGGAATATGTGGAAATTTTACCGCCCTATTTTAATTTATATAATTGATACATCATTGAACTAAATATATTAATACAAGGATCTTGTATATCTAAAGGTTCACTTGTTAATGAAAATATTATTTATGGACCTTTAGTAAATTTAATTTAGGTAGTTATATTTTATATAAAGTTATCTAGTGAAAGAAAATGTCCACATATGACTTAAATGATTACTTATTATTTAAACCTAAAATCTACATTGGGGGTAATATTTTGGCATGTTTTTGCCATTGATGTCAAAAGGGTGCATCATGTAAATCCATAATGGTCATTGATGTTAAATATGTATCATGTCAAGATTGTACTCTCAAGGTTGATGTTAAGATTGATATCAAAGGTGACTAAGGATATATGGTAGTATGTGATATGTGAAAGCACATAAGAGTGTTGCATTGATGATAATTATCATGAGTGTTGTGGGAATAAAAGGTACATGTCATGGAAGATGTTTGAACATAATTAATGTTTTCATAGGAAGCTATGTGACAAGATGAATTTGAAGGCAAGAGAGAATTTGAAGATAACTAATATCTTATGGTTGCATTAAGGCATAGGTCAAGGTGTCAAATATATTCATGTTTATTTGTTGTAAATGATGTCTCCATGTTATACAAGAGTGTTCATTAGGTGTCAAGTATGCTAGTAGTTCAATGACAAAGTGTGCCTTACTGATCATGAATGGACTCTACAGTTTTTTCTTGGTTAGGCAAGATGATGGATGTTGATGATGTGTTGACCATATTTGATAGGTTATATGAGGTGTAATAAGTGCTTGGTGTTCTTGTGGAAGTGAAAATAATTCATTTGATTAGGCTTGTGAAGGTCTAGGTTATCCTAGTCATATTGGCAAAGATTCCTAAGTAAGCATATTGATGACATAAACATTCACACATGTGAAAGAAAGTGGTGACATGGATTTATTCAATTTTGTGCCTAGAGTATGTGTTTCCAATTTCATGCCTTGACATGATGTCTATAAAAAGTTATGGTGGTTCAAATTTTCTCTCCTAGGCATATTTCGTCATTTCCATAGTCAAATTTGCATTTTTTAGTGATTGTTGGAATTCAAATATTTGAATTTTACAAAGGAAAACTAGTCTGTAGTGTTTTATTCATAACTTTTGATGATGATGAATTTGATGATGCAGTAAAAATGAAAGTGGTAAATAAAT
This sequence comes from Torreya grandis, assembly GCA_037957365.1. Classification (NCBI taxonomy): domain Eukaryota; kingdom Viridiplantae; phylum Streptophyta; class Pinopsida; order Cupressales; family Taxaceae; genus Torreya; species Torreya grandis. The sequence continues at coordinate 584,026 of JARHVA010006403.1, forward strand.
TCAAAAAAATACAAGAAAATTAATTAGGAGGTTTTAATAGTTTTACATTTGCATTTATTATGGTTTAAAGTTTACTGAGGGTTTGACTTCCTTCTACAAGTGACCTGAGAAGGGTGTTTATTTTATTCTTGATGGTGTTTGGATGTTTTGTGATGATTTATATATTTAAAATGTTATATACTCCTTAAGGATCATTTGTATGGATTTTTGCGGTTTGACCAATCCATATTCAGTATGAACCATTTCTTAAAATTTGAGTTTTTGTTCATTCATGGTGTTTTCATGTATAAGTTAAATGATTGAAAGGTTTTACATATGTAGATGTGTGTAGTGATGAATTTAATCACTTTATGGTGTCTTATGGGTCATGTGTCATGGAACTATGTTTTTAATTGGTCTTGTGTTCCTATTTTTTCTTAGTGAAGTGTTAAAGGGATGAATAAGTCTCCATGGACCTAAAAGGACTACTTAGGCCTAATTGAAAGGTGTTATTGCTTGAGGGTGATCTATCAATGCTATGGTCAACATATTTGGGTGGTGTTGACATTTTTCCAAGTAGGATAGAATCCTTAAAGGTTAAAGAATGTCTTGTGGCTAACCATGAATATGGTGATCATGAATACTCTATAAAGAGCAAAAATAAAGATGAAGGTTTCTAGAGATCATGAGCAAAGAAAAAAGTAGTGTGGGTAAGATTGGTGGATGAATTGAAGAATAAAATAGTGAGAGGGATATACGTGTCACCTAGTGGTCATATTTATAATGTTGTAATAGTGTTTTATAGGTTTTATGATTAAGGATGAGTGAAGAGGTGTAGGGTGATCTAAAAGGTTATTTTAGATGCATTGTTTATGTGTGAAGGCTTGAAAAAATATAAAGGGTTGAAGAAAGTTGTTATTAATTATTTATCCATCAGATTAGAAGGTAATCAAAGTTATATAGATGTTGATATTAGAGGTGTTATGTGGGTGCTCAATGTCTAGAGAAGGTGGGTGCTTGTTTATTCTTAGGGGTTGGTGTTCCTTGTGAAGTGGGTGCTTCACTAAAGTCTCTTGTTTGTAATATATTATAGGAATATAGTCTAATTGTTTATAGACTTAAGAGTGGGTTTTATCCCCCATGAGGGTTTCCACATAATTAATGTGTTATGCATTTTTATCTTGCATTATTTTCTTGGTTCATTGCAATGGATGGTTATATGTTTCATGAATGCTTATGTTTAATGGTTAAGATTTTGAATAATTATATTTGAAATTGATTTCCTTGCATCACTAATTAACCCCCAGTTCTCAATGATTGTGCCTATAATAATTGATATTATATCCACACCTTATTTACAATTTTAAGCACTTGAAGGCGATCAAAGGTATAATGGGTAGTAATCAAATACAAGGTTGTTTATCTACTAAGTAAGAAACACTATTTAATGGATCCAAATATGATTTTTGGAGTGCAAGGATAAAGACCTACATCATGTCTCTAGGTTTTGACATTTAACAATATGTTATGGATGGTTATTCCTTAGCCCCTACTCCTCTAACTAGTGAAACCTATTATAAGTTGTGTGTGAATAATCATTTATGGGCTATAAGAGGCTATGTTCACCAAGGTTATGTATTTTAAATTTACAAAGGAAATCTAGGATAAATTATAGATAATCTATGAAGGGGATTCAAAGCTTAAGTTGGATAAATTACAAACTTACTAAAGTTAATTTGAGGGCCTCAAAATAAATGAAAAAGATAGTATGGCATCTTATCTTCTAAGGGTTGATGAGGTGGTGAATATGATCAGAAGTCTTAGAGAGGGGATTACCAAAGCTACTATAGTACAGAAAGTATTAAGGTTTCTCACCCTCAAGTTTAATTCAAACAAAACTACTATATAAAAAAGTCATGATCTCACCAAGATTAATATGGATGAATTTCATGAAATCCTTACTAACTATGAGATGAGATTAAATGAGGACAAACCACCAAAGAAGGAAGCAACCTTCAAGGTGATCAAGGAGACAAAATTCAAGAAGATCAAGTTAATTCTTGAATATTTTGATCTTAGTGAAGATCAACTTAAAGCCATGATTGCAAGAAATATGAATGTAGGATTAGATAAATATGAATGGAAGTTTCCTTTTAAATGTTTTTCATTTGGTACAGTTGGTCATTTTGTAGCTAAGTACCTAGATAGAGGCAAGTCTAAATATAAGGAAGCTCATAAGGAATCAATCTCATGAGGATGAGCACAAGAAATCTGAGGGTCTTAACAAGTACAAAACATTATTCATTAAGGTAAATGGCTAGAAGGAGTCATACAAAGGTATTAAGAGTCTTTACCATGAATAAGATAATAACTCATTTGTTGGAGAAGGAAATACATCAGATAGTGATGATTCATCTCATGATGAGAACAATGAGACATTGTTCATGGATCTTGAGGAGGAGGAGGATGATGATGATGATGATGATGATGATGATGAATGTTCTTTAGGTAGAGATTTATTTGGTGGAGATAGGTCAAAGGAAGAAGATGATCAATTCACTTTTAAAGACAAATATCTGAACACCTTGGAAGAGTTGAAACTTTTACGAGGAAAGAATAGAAATCAAGTAACCTTGATCAAGACCTGTGAGGAGTAAATTGGCTTATTTAAAGAAATAATGAGAAATGAAGTCAAATAGTATGATTAAATTAATCAACATATTGAAACTTGGGTTCATACCATTGTTAAAGAGGTAAAGAGTAAGGATGAAGAATGTGTCAAGTATAAATCAGAGATGGATTCTTTATAGGTTAAACTACATCAAGCTATGAGAAAGCTTAAAACACATCAAAAGTTTGATACAAGTAGTAACAAGCTTACCAAGATGCTTGAAAATCATAGAGTGCTTAAATATAGGACTGGTCTTAGTTTCAATCAAGATAAAGTGAAGGCAAATACTATGACAAGCACATGTTTGTTGAATAATACTGTGAATAATGAAAGGCCTTCAAGTGATAGGTTTGGAATTGGGTTCATTGATAATCAAGGATCAAATAAAATATTCATCTTTTAGGCCAATAAGATGGTAAATCATATTAGAGAACCTAATGTTAAAAGGTTCACAAATTCCTTTAATGGTCACTTAATTATTATCATTAGTTTGGTCATAGGATCATTGACTACAAAAGAAAAGTTCCTAATAGGATATTTGCATGGAATTATGAGAAAGATAATGACAATCATGAAGAATATCATCACTCAAGATAGTAAATAAATCCACAAGGAAAGAATAACATCTTATGCTATAAGTTTCAAAGGATTGGTCATATTACAAGGTCTTGCAATGCCTTCATCAAAAAATCAAATGATCAGGTACATGAATGGGATAATGAAAATTCAAGGACTCATTAGGTAGCCCATACACAAGGTATGTATAATCATAGAAACTTAATTTGTTTCAAGTGTCAAGATAGAGGTCACATAGAAAGTTTCTACAGGAACGGTCAGAATTTTACTTCAAAAATTGGCAATCTTACCATGAAGAAAAGGAGCCATAATGAATGGAAACCCAAGGAGGTGAATGAAAAATAGGTTCAAAATGGATTTTTTGTCATGATAGAAAAATGTACAAGTTCAAGTGTCAAATAACAAGCCTTATCTACCCAAGTGGATAAGAATATCAAGCAAGATTTTGAGTCAAAAGAAAAGAATGAAGTTAAGGACCCATTCAAAGTCAATTTGATGATGAGGTAGGACTACAAGTAAAATGAGAGTATGGAGATTTGAGAGTCCCCTAATTTTTGGGACTTTTAGTCTTTTTATGACAAGTGGGTGTCTTTACCTATGCTTCTTACAAGACATCTTTCATAGATAGAAGCAAGTATGTGTGTTCTAGGTGATGTATAAGGTGTTATAATCAGAATAGAGGTATGTAAAGTTATTAATTGCTCTTGAAGACCAATGCCATTATGGTATAAATTTGATGATACTTATTACCTAGCCTTGTGTAAAATAATATAACATCATTGGTTAAGGGGTAGAAACAAGTTTATGAGCTTGCTCTAGAGGTTTGTGATGAAAAGCTTCAAGAGACATGTTTAGGGACATTGGTCCTAAATCCAGTTTTTAGTCAATCTTTAAAACTTGGTCTAGTTGGTAAAAGCATGAAGAATGAAGGTAAGATTATTTTGGAGTGTGGAGAGGACTTATACAAGTGTATTCAATGGGTTAATATGTGTTAAGTTGATCAAAAGAACCATTCATGATGATTTGTTTAATTTGACTAATTTATTCAATGTTCACTGCCTAGTGAGAGCTCATCAAGTAAAATAGGTGTATTTGAGGTATATGAGGCTAACCAAGGGTTGAGGATAGTTGGATTTTATGTGTATATGTGAAAAAGGTGGTATGGATATTTTATAAGGATCCCATGATCCTTTTATGATGTTTTGGCTTAGTAACTACTATGTGAACATGGTCTACATACATAATCATAAGCTTTCCAAGTGTCAAATCAAGATTTGTGAGTGTTCAAGGTGAATTTGTGGCATAAAATGGTGTGCTAATATTATAAAGGTGTGATATATGTTGTTTTAGGATTTAAAGGCCTCTTAAGGGAAATTTTAAGATTTTTGATGGCTCTCACGTATGATAGTCTTTGCTTAATGGCTAGAAGGACAAAAAATATTTCATGGTTATATCAATTCCCAAAGGAGTCATACCTCAATAATTTTTATAATAGTGTTATTTTATGACCTCTAGGTGTGGGAAAAGTTTTAGGAGCTGGCATTGACTGGAATATGCTAAGTGGACCATGTTTCTTATTGATGCCATAGTGATTTAGCTCATGTGGGCTAGTAACCTTCCCAAAGGATTTGAAGTTTAAAGCTTCTTAATAAATTGAAATGGCCAAATGGGTGCTAAAAATTTACTTTACAATCATTTACAAGTGTATAGCTTGTGTTATGGTTGTCCATTTGTGCAAATAGAGGCATAATTGGTAAGTCAGTTTATGAAGGAGATATGGTACATAAGAAGAGTTGAATAATGATTATTGTAATGAATGAGGGGGAATATTAGATTGTTATAAATATGGATTTTAAAGTCATGAAGGTGCATACTTAGGAATTTATGGGCTCTACAAGGTTCAAGTAGGGCTACAAGGCCTCTAGACAAGGTTAGGTGATTAAAATGGAATTTTTGGTCTTTTTCTCCAAAAGACAAAGGTATGGTTGTCCTTGAATATGTTTTTCATTTATATTTATGCATCATGTGTGTTTGAGAAATATCTTGAATGCCCATTATTCATTCTATGGGTGGCTTGTGAGAGAGAATTTGAAGACAACTATGAAGTTTCATCATGGTTGGAGATGGTTTGAAGGTGCTTAATTGGTGCCTAAGATTAGGTGACTTAGGGGAGTCCATATCAATGATATTAAGGTTTTTTAAAACAATTTTTGGTACTTCTATGCTTTCTTGTTCATATAGCAACATATCGTCAAATAAGAGTGTTGTCAATGAATAATTTTGAGGTAGTCATGGTAATAAATAGTATTCACAATGATAGGGGGAGTTTATATCATATCTCAAAGGAGGTACCTTATTTATGTTGGCTTTGAAAACATTTATAGGTCCTCAAGATCAGCAAGTAAGCCCACTTTGTCATTGTTTCAAAGGGGTAGAAAGTGTTTCAAGAGGGAAAAAGAGTATGTACACAACTTTGTATTGTTGTTTACAAATGTTGACACCAATGGCAAAGGGGGATATTATTGAGGTGTTATCAATTATGTCTCCAGGTTATCCAAGAGTGTTCATGAGGTGTCAAGTATGCTAGTAGGTCAATGACAATGTGCCTTAATGATCATGCATGGACCTTGTAGTGTTTTCTTGGTTAGGTAAGATGATGGATGTTGATGATGTTTCATCCATGTTTTAGGGGTCATATTTGGTGTAATAAGAGATTGGTGTTCTTTTAGAAGTGATAATAACTCATCTGAGTAGTCTTGTGAAGGTCTAGGTTAACCTAGTCATCTTGGTAGAGTTTCTTGAATAAGCATATTGATGATGTCAACATTTATACATGTGAACCTAGGTGTCAAAAGAAAGTGGTCACATGGATCCATTTAGTTTTTTTCCTAGAGTATGTGGTTAAAATTTAATTCCTTTACATGACGTATATAAAAATTTATGGTGTTTCAAAATTACTCTCCCATGCATATTTCATCATTTCCATAGTTAAATTTGCATTTTTAGTGACCATTAGAATTCAAATATTTGAATTTTACAAAGAAAAACTAGTTTGTAGTGTTTTATTTATAACTTTTAATGATGGATTAAAAATCAAAGTGGTAAAGGAATTAAAGGTAAATATATTAAAATCGATTAAGATGTTTGATCGATCGTGCAATTGCATTTATTGTAGTTCAAATTTGACTGAGGGCTTGACTTCCTTCTACAAGTGACCTAAGAAGGGTGTTTGTGTTTTTCTTGATGGTGTTTTCAAGTTTCATGATGATTTATCTATTGGAAAGTGTTGTAAACTCCTTAAGGACCATTTATATGAATTTTGAAGTTTTGACCAATCCATATTTAGTATGAACCATTGCTTGAAAGTTGAGTTTTTATTCATTCATGGTGTTTTTATGTATAAGGCAAATGATTAAAATGTTTTACATATGTAGATGTGTGTAGTGATGAATGTAATCACTTTAGGGTGTCTTAAGAGTCATGTGGCATGGACCTATGTATTTTAAAGTTGTCTTGTGTTTCTATTTTTTCTTGGTGAAGTGATAAAGGGATGCATAGGTCTTCATGGACCTAAAAGGGCTACTTAGGCCTAATTGAAAGGTTTTGTTGCTTAAGGATGATCTATCAATGATATGGTTAGTTTATGTGGGTGGTTTTGATCTTTTCTCAAGTAGGATAGAATTATTAAGGGTTAAGTAATGCCTTGTGGCCAATGAAGAATATGGTGATCATGAATACTATATAAAGAGCAAAAATAAAGATGAAGGTTTATAGAGAGCATGAGTGAATAAAAGAGTAGTGTAAGTAAGCTTAGTGGATAAACTGAATAATAGAGTAGTGTGAGAGATATATGTGTGACCTAGTGGTCATATTTATGATGTTGTAACATTTTTTTTTAGGGTTGATGAATGAGGATGAGTGAAGAGGTGTAGAGTGATCCAAAAGGTTATTTTGGATGCATTATTTGTGTGTGAAGTGTTGAAGAGAGTTTTTATTCATTGTTTATACACATATTAGAAAGAAATAAAATTTATGTATATGTTGATATCAAAGATGTTGTGTGGGTTTTCAACATCTATAAAAAGTGGGTTCTTGTTCACGCTTAGGGGTTGGTACTCCTTTTGAAGTGGGTGATTCACTAAAGTCTCTAGGTTGTAATATATTATAAGACCTTAGTCCACATTTTTTTAGACTTGAGAGTGTGTTTTATCCCTCATTATGGTTTCCCATATAATTCATGTGCTACGTGCTTTGATATTGCATTATTTTATTAGTTCATTGCAATGAATGGTTTATATGATTCATGAATGCTTATGTTAAATGGTTAAGAGTTTGAATAATTGGAATTGAATTTTATTTATTTTCATCACTAATTCACCCCCTAATGATTTTACCTCTAATAGTTCAGGTGAATGGAAGAAATATGTTTAGTCATATGAAGGTTGGTCATGTGGTTTTAGGTCTATATGAGGCTGTGGAAGATTATTGTCATCACAAAGAGAATGGTGTACTGATATGAATGTGGTGTAATGTATTATATATACTTGGATGATGTTTTTTTGAGTTCATGACATGGAAGGAATAGGCTAAGGCATCAAATGCATTAGAATCTTGAGTCTAGTCAAGGCATGGTAGAGGTATGAGTTGGTGGCATAATGAGGTGAGTGGAATAAGTTATGTGAGAGGTTGTGAAATTTTTTATATAATGTATTTGAGTAATTGAAACACTCATGATAGTTTCATGGTGATCCTATAGGGGTAAGACCTTTAGTCTAGGTTTGCATCTAAACCTCTATTAAATCCTTCATGGCCTAATGAGGCATGAAGATCGGATTTAAAGGTTAATATGTGATTAAGATAATTGATATATGTAATTAAAGTTTTTAAAATAGTAATCATGAAGTATGAAGTCAAGGTTTATAATAAAATACATGAAAAGTGGTTTTTAGGTCTCTCGAGTGTACAAAATGAAGGTATACAAACCCAAGAAGGACTTTTAGGTGTTTTTTGGCATGTATAACATCTAAATGGTAATTTAAGATATTAAATAGAGATGGGTAAGGTTCATATATAATATCTCCAAGCATTGGTTTTTTATTTAAGGGGAAATCCTTTATGAACAATTGCTAACATTAAAGCCTATGTTAAACCTCCAAAAAAGCCTAATAAGGACATGATATGGAAGATATTGATCAAAATATTTATAATGGTATAAATTCATATAAAAAAAATATTTAATAATGTATTCAAATCTCCCAGGTACCTCTATGTGGTGGTGGTTAGTCAGATGAGAGAGAAAATGTGCAAATATAAGATTATTTGTGAAGAATTTGCTATAACAATCAAAATTTTCATTAGTCAAGAAAATAAAATGAATGGAAGTAGAAAATAGACACTAATAATTAATTCCAATTAATTTTTATGGATATTTTACACCCTTATAATTTTTTAAATTGGTCATCCAAGTTAACCAGTCACTCATAGGCCTAATGGTGTGAATAGTGAAAAACCCAGGCAATATTGAGAAGATGAATTAGAATGTGTTTTCATGATATAATGATGAAAAAAATTACATGTATATGTTTTTTAGTAATTTTAAGATATGAATTTTATTTTAATAAATTTTTTAGGTCATGTTGTGGTGAAAACATTGCTCACTAGTTGACATATCTGGTTCAGAGAAGATAATGAGATATAAGGTCATGAGATTGGTCTATAAGACCAATATTTCCCATTTGACCATATGATATTATATCTAATAATTTTATATTTATATAATAGGATCATATAAATTCATATTAATTCATTTAAAATTTATATACAAGTGTTGGAGGTCTAAGTCACCATGGTTGTGTTTTAAGGTAATCTAGCAGTTCTAAGTAAGTTACAAAGGTTTTTTTGAAGTCTTATATTCTAAGTATAAGTGTATAAAAAATTTAGTGATGACACAAAGTTAATTTATACTATATAAATATACTTATTTTATCATATTTGAGTGTATTAAGTATGTTTGAGCTTCATTCTTGTAAGATAATGTTTTGAGGCACATAGGACTAATAGGGTAATTGTCTTGAAGAAGGTTTCAAGGTATGAATGAAGGATGTAGATATAAAAAACAATGGAGGAGGTCATAATATTTAATTTAATAAGTATTTTAATGGTTTTTAAGTTTTTTATAAATCCATATAGGCCCAAGAGAATCAATTTTTTATAAATCCATAAGACCTAAAAGAGAAATGAGTCCTAATTGAGTCATAAAAAACCAAAAGGGACTCAAATTTTATTTTATTTATGTATAAAATATTTATTAATACCTATTATATGGATGACCTAAGAGGTTAAGGGTGTATGGCTGACTAAGTAGTATATGAACAAGGAAGGGTATATATAAGGTAGTTTTAGGCCTATTTAAGGAAGATAAGAGGAAGTGAATGAAATAGAATTTTTAAGAATATAAATAGGTATTTTATACCATAAAATGGGGGTATATAAAATATCATGAATATATAATATTATTTTTATGTATGAAAATCAAGGTCATATGACCTAATCAGTCTTTAAGAGACCTAGTTGAGCAAAGAAGACTAGAAGGTAGTTTGAAAGGGTTAAGAGTGTGAAGAGATAAATAAGGTGATGATAATATAATATGTGAAAAACACGGTGTTATATATCTTATAAAATAAATAAAGTGGCTAATTTTGTGCTAAATCATCTAGGGGGTCGGTGCCTTCTTACAAGTAGGTGCTTGATAAAGCCTAGTCAAGTAGGTGTTTGGCTAGTTGGGGTTGGTGCTCCATGTGGAGTTGGTGCTTCACTAATTTTTTTTAATCTTATAGGACTATATTAAAGTTGTATTTATCATTTGTTTTTCTTTCCCTTGAGGGTTTCCCACATATTTGATGTGTTCTTGTGTTTCATGCTTATGTGGATAGTTACTTATGCTTGCTAAATCTATATATTTATTTGAATGGTTCATAATTGATTAAGTGTAGATAAATGAAAGGTTTTGATTATGAATTCACCCCATATTTTTCATTATTATTCCAATAATTGGTATCATATTTGGTCTTTTGAATAAGTCCTTATAGTTTTAAAGATATCCATAAATCACAAGCATGTCTAGTCAACAAGTACAAGGAGGTTTCTCAACCAATAAGGATCATCTCTTCAATGGGAATAACTATGAATTTTTGAACATAAAAATGAATACATATCTCATTTCTTAAGTCTATGAAATATGTAAATCTATTATTGATGGATTCATTCCACCTTCTATACCACCGATTGACATGACAAGGAAGAAGACAAGTGAGAACAACTCTAAGGTAGTGAATGCCATCTTGTGTGGTCTTTCAAAAACATAATTTATTAATGTCATGAATTTTGATAAAACCAAAGGGAATTGGAAAATTTTTTAGACCATCTATGGATGAGACACCAAAGTTAAGTTGAAAATTTTTATACTCACCATAGGATGTTTGAAAGTCTATGAATGAAAGAGGATGAAAGAATTTTATCTTATCTATAGAGATTAGATGAAGTGGCAATATCATCAAAGGACTAGGAGATAAATTAGGAGAATCAATAGTATTACAAAATTTACTAATATCCATGACTTATAAGTTTGATTCAAAAGAGTTTGTTAGTAGAGGAGATCAAATATCTTAACACATTATATATGGATGAGATTCATGGAATCTTGACTGCCAATGAAATGAGAAAAAGTGATGGAAGACCTTCCAATAAGGAAGATGCATTCAAAGTTGAAAAGAAGTCACAAGGTAAGAAGGCCAAGGATGATACATATACACTGATGATGACAAGATAGAATCTATGTTTGTAAGAAAACTAGGGAGAGGATTAGCTAATTATAAGGGTAAATTACCATTCAAATGCTTTAACTGTGGTAAGATTGGTCACTTTTCATCTATGTTTCCTAAAAAGGATAAGACTAAACACGATGAATAACATTATGAACATCATGGTGATGATAAGAAGTTATTCAATCTTTAAAAAATCAATAAATATGTTAGGAAGTATGAAGGAAATAAAGGGTCATTCAATAAAAAGAGAAGTTTCTATAACAAAGAAGATAATAGCTCATTTGTTGTAATTGACACAAGTACATCTGATAGTGATGATGACCATAATGAGCATGACAATAATGAAACCTTATTCATGTATATAGAACAAACAATGAGGGTTTATCAAAAGGGAAAGGCCTGATAAGTGATGAAGAATTAGATGAAGAAGAGGCTAAATTAAACCTTGAGGTAGAATTAGTGATTTCTCTAGAGGAGTTGAAGTTCCAAAAAAGGAAGAATAAAAAACCAATATCATTAGTTAAGAGTTATGAGGATCAAATCAATCTCTATGAATAGAGACTAAGAATCAACATCAATGAACATGAGGCAATCATTAAAAAACTAGAAACATAGATTGAAATTGTTACTAAAAATATTAAGATGAAGGAAGAACTGGATCAGGCATCAGTCAAATTGAAGAAACATAAATTGAGTCTTTAAAGGCAGAACTGGATCAGGCATTAGTCAAATTGAAGAAACATCAGAGATTTGAGAAGTGTATTAAATTTTTTGATGATATTTTGAGTATTCAAAGGTCTCTACATGATAAGACAAGTATTGGGTTAAAATAAGACCAAAAAGATAATAATAAGAGTGAGACCTCTGTAGAAAATGTCAAATTTGAGACTTATAGTGATCATCAATAAGTCAAGAATACCAACATGAAAATCAAAATAAATATACCAATTAGGTAGATCGATGTAGTTATGTATTTAAATTCTTTTAATGGTTAATGTTTTAATTTTCATAACTTTTTTCATAGATCAAGTGATTTTAGAATTTGTCTCAAGGAATGAGTTATCATGGGACCATGGGAAAATGAGTGATCAATAAAGAGGTGTGTATAGAAATGTTATTTGATAATTTTTTCACAATATGGAACACATTTAAAAATTATGTCCTAATGGATTTAGAAGGCCCTCAAGACTTAAAAAGGTATATGGAGCTCTTAGAGTGCATGAGAAGAGTCAACATTGGTATGGAAGCCAAAGAAAGTAAAAACTAGTCATATTGAGTGCAATGGTCAAGATGAATTATTTTCTAAGATATAGTAAGGATCAATTATGAAAAAATGTCAAGAACACTTATTATCTTCATGTATTGACAAAGCAGTCAAAGAGAATAATAAGGATGATAATATGGATGAGTGAAATGGTTTAATCAAGACTAAGTGGATTCTAATGAGGTATTATCAGTCTCATGATTACAATATAGCTAAGGAAAGTGGTTTGGAGTTATAGTTACCCCTAAGTTCATGGAGTTTTAAGAGCCATAGGAAAATGGGTGAATCCATTAGGATTCATGGAGACACTTTTATATTAGTAGAATCATGAAGTTATAGTCAAAGGACTCATCTTGAGAGGATTCTAGGTTGTCTGTGTTGCAAGGTATGAGTTGTTTTCTTTGTAGCTTGATTTGTGTTGAAAAGTGGTATTTATATGTTGATACTTGAAGGAGGTTAAGAAAGGTCTCTGAGCCTTGATTAATAATATGATGGGCATAAGATGTGAGGATAAAAAGGGAGATAATTAGATGTTTCATTAGCTTCAAGAGTAGATAAGTAAATGGTCTATGTCAAAAAGGTATACATAAAACATGAAGACAGGTTTAAGAATGTGAAAGACTTATAGCATGTTTATATTATGCTTCATAGACTCTATGATCTTGTTACCAAAAGGGGTAGAGAGATTAGAAAGAGAAAAAGTTTAGAATGGGAAAAGTATCCTATTTAGAAATGTTTCTAAGAATGGTTTCCATCTTATGACTCAAGAGGAGATTATGGAGTTAGGTAGATATTTGTAGCTATGTGTTGTGAAGTAAGAAGTATGGTTTCTTGAGGTATAGCTCAAATGTTCCTAAAGTTGTCTACAATAATTGGTATGAGCTTAAGGTGAGTTTTGGCAGCATTTCTCTATGTTTTTTATTGAAATTTAGGTCCAAGGATCATATGGAGTTTATAGAAAACCCTTTGACATTCATGTTAAAAGAGGGAGAACGATAATATGGGAAAAGTACCATTTTTAAGTGACTTCATTTTTGTAATATATTTTCCATTAATAACAAAGGGTGAGTTTGTTGGCATGTTGTTATTGATGTCAAAAGGGTGCATCATGCAAAGGCATAATGATCATTAATGTCAAATATGTATCATGTCAAGATTGTACTATCAAGGTTGATGTCAAAAGTGACTAATGATATATGTTACTATGCTAGATGTAAAGGCACATAAGAGTGTTACATTTATGATAATTTTCATGAGTGGTGTGAACATAAAGGTACAAGTCATAAAATATGTTTGAAGAAAATTGATTTCTTCATAGGAAGCCATGTGACAAGATAAATTTGAAGGAAATATGAATTTAAAGGCAAGAGATAATTTGAAGGTAAGAGATAATTATAAGGAAAGAGATAATTTGAAGGAAACTAGTGTTTTATAGTTTCATGAAGGCATAGGTCAAGGTGTCAAAGGTGTTCAGGTGCATGGAAGAAATATGTCTAGTAATATGAAGCTTGGTCATGTAGTTTTAGGTATGTTTGAGGTTTTGGAATAATGTTTTCATTAAAAAAAGAATGATGCAGTGATATGAGTGTGGTGTGTGTAATGTCTTATATCTACTTGGCTAATGTTTTATTGAGGTCATGACATGGAAGGAATAGGTTAAGACATCAAGTACAATAGAAGATTGAGTCTAGTCATGGCATGGTAGATGTATGATCTAGTGGAATGATGAGGTAAGTGAAATAAATCATGTTATATTTTTTTAATTCTATTTTATCATGTATTTGAGACATAGAAACAATCATGAGAGTTTTAGGGTGAGCCTACAGGGGTCTACATCTAAACTTTTATTAAACCCTACTTGACATAATGAGGCATGAAGATTAGATTTCAAGGTGAATGTGTGAATAAGAGCATGTATATATGTAATTCAAGTTGTTTCAAGAGTAATCATGAAGTATGAGGTTAAGGTTTGTAAGAAAAGGCATGAAAATGGTTTTTAGGTCTCTCGAGTACATAAAATGAAGGTATGCAAACTTGATAAGGAATTTTAGGTGTTTTTTGTAACATGTAACCTCTTCATGGCAACCTTACCTATTAAGGAGAGATGGGTAAGGTTCATATCTAAGATATCTAAGCATTGGTTTTGGATTTAAGGGGAAATCCTTTAGTAACAATCATTAACACTAAAACTTGTGTTAAACTTCCCTAAAACCCTAATAAAGACCAAATATGGAATATATTGTTAAAAACATGACATAATGGTCTAAAATTCCTATTAAATCTATTTAATAATGTATTAAACACTCACAGTTACCTCCAAGTGGTGGTGATTTGTCAGATGAGTGATAAAATGTGAAGATATAGTCTTATTTGTGAAGAATTTATCGTAGTAATCAAAAATTTCATTGGTCAAGAAAATAAAATGGATGTAATAATAATATATAGACTAATAATTAATTACCATTAAGTTTTATTCATATTTTATACCCTTCTAATGTGCTGAACTGGTCATCTAAGTTAGTTAGTCGCTAAGAAGCCTAATGGTGTGAACAGTGAAAAACCTAAGTAGCAATAAGAAGATGAATTTGAATGTATTTTTATGATATAATGATGAAACCAAGTGAATTAATATTTTTTTAATTAATTTTAATTCTTTAATTTAATCTTTTTAGGTCATGTGTGTGGTGAAAAAGTTGCTCACAAGTTGACCTATCTACTTTAGATAAGATAGTTAGATATAAGGTATGAGATCAGTCTGTAATAGCAATATTTTACATTTTGCCATATGATATTTATATTTTATAATGATATATTAATATCATTTACATGAATAATAAATCATTTTAAATGTCTATATAGGTGTTGGAGGTCTAAGTCACCATGACTATGTTTTGAGGTAATCTGGTAGTTCTGAGTAAGTTGCAAAGGTGTTCTTGAAGCCTTATCTTCTAATTGGAAGTGTCTAATTAATTTTATGATGACCATAAATTAATTTAAACTATTTATATAGAGTTATTTTATCATATTTTAGTGTCTTAATTATTCTTGAGCTTCATTCTTGCAAGACATTTTTTTGAGGCACATAAGCCTAATGGGGCAATTTGTCCTAAATATGGTTTCAAGTTATGAACAAAGGATGTAGAAATAAATAATCATGTATTATGTTATATGATTAATAAGTTTTATAATGGTTTTTAAGTTTTGGCATAAATCTATTTGGGTCTAAGAGAATCAAGTTTTGGTGTTAAGAGATAAACCTAATGCAATTAGGTCTCCATGAGACCTAAAAGAGTAATGAGGCCTAATTGAATCATAACAGACCAAAAGGCAATCAAATTTAGTTTTTTTCATGTTCAAAATATGTCCTAATACCTATTATATTTTTTACCTTATAGGTTAAGGGTGTGTATCTAATTAAGTGGTATATGAATAAGGAAAGGTATATATACAAGGCAATTTTAGGCCTATTTGAGGAAGCTAAGAGGAAGTGAATGAAATAAAATATTGAAGAATAGAAAGTGGTATTTTATACCATCATATGGGTGTATTTAAAATTTCATGAAGATCTAATAGGAGTTATATTTATTAAAATCAAGGTCATATGATCTAGTCAGTCTTAAAGAGACCTAATTGAGTGAAGAAGCTTAGAGGGTAGTTTGAGAGGGTTAAAAAGTGTGAATAGATAAATAAGGTGATCATAATATATTATTTTAGAAACAAGGTGTTATTAATGTTATAAAATCAATTAGATGACCTATTTGGTGCTAATTCATCTAGCGGGTTGGTGCCTCCTTGTAAGTAGGTTCTTGTTAAAGCCTAGTCAAGTGGGTGTTTGGCTAGTTGGGGTTATTGATCCATGTGGAGTTGGTGATTAAATAAATTTTGTTTTTGTCTTATAGAAATATATTTCATATACATATATCATTGGTTTTTCTTCCCCTTGAGGTTTTCTCACATATATGATGTGTTCTTTTGTTTCATGCTTATGTGGATAATTATTTATGATTGTTAGATCTATATGTTTGTTTGAATGGTTCATGATTAATTAAGTGTAATTGAATGAAAGGTATTGAATAATGATTAACCCCCTATTAATAATTTTTCTTCCAACATGATATAAGTTTAAATTAGTAGATATAGCCTAGGTTAAAATGATTGTAAACTATCTCTAGAGCAAGCCAATTAATTTTAAAACTCAATTAAACATATATTGAATTTATTAAGCTAAGATATGCTAAATATAGAAAGTAAAACTATTATAAATATTGAAATGATAACGATAAAATTATACTTATTTTTTTTTGATGATAATATAGATCTAGATTTAGAATACGTAGAAACTATGGTGGATCTAGATTTTAGAAATTATATAAATCATACCTCTTGAGACAAAAACACTTACATCAACCTAGGATAATTGTGTTAATGTTTATATTTGAATTAGATGTAAGTATCTAGTAATAAATACCTAGTAAAAATCTATCTAACAACCTAGATGCTTTTAGGTTCTATGTCACATTCACTCTAGTGTATTCAGATCTAGGTGATGGATTGTTGCTCTTTGTCAAATAGAAAATTCTTATTTCTTCATCTTTGTATTGTCTATGTAAAAATGGGTTAGTGGGATCATGGTGTTGAGTTATCGTAAAGAGACCTCTATCAATTATCACTATCTACATATCCAATACTTTTAATAGGGCCTCATATTTATGTAGTTTTCCCTTATATGTTGGCTTGTGTGTGTATCATGAAATTTGTGATAAGTAAATACATAGAGTGACCTAGATTGTAAATTGGAACATGTGGCTCATGCAATGATCCTTTAGTAATTCAGACCTATAAATATGTTTTCCATATAACTAATATGTAAATAAGATAAAATAATGAATTTTTTATCACTTGAGAGTTTGATTGAGTGATTTTTAGTTTGTGCTACATCTTTTCTAGGTCTTTTCTAGGTGAAGAATGGATGGCGATTGATCTTTTATTTATAAAAATCATTTTATATAATATCTCACATTAAAGAACTTAAGTTAACCATAGGAATACATTTCATTTTTAAATTGGATGAATTTATGATAATTGACACTTATGTCAGGTTAGAACACTTGCATCGATGGAGGCGTTTGATTAGGATGCAAGTTTCTAGGAAGTAGAAAAGCAGGTATAGGTATAAAACTTGTAGACATGGAAAATAAGCAAGTTTAAAACATTTTGGGAAAGATGTAAGTCCTAGGTCATTATAATGACATTATTTAGACTAAGAAATAATAACAATCACATGAATAACAATTATATGAGCCATTTGGTAGTGTGAAAGGTCTAAGAGGAACATCCAAGGTCTATATTTTCCAAATGTAGAAGACCGAGGTGATATATAATTTGTAAATAGTGTCTACGCTTACCTCATATGTGACACCATCATTAAATTCCACTTTTAATGTGGCTAATAAAAAAATAGAATCAAATGTGACTTTTCTATAAATTATCTTCTCCTCTTTTATATTTTTACACATTGATATAGATATACAAACACACAAATGTTTAATATTGAGTGAACAATGTGTAATATATTTTTAGGTTTCCTCTTATTGCCTCTCTCTCTTACATGAGATATAATTTAGTTAATACATAATCATGACTAGACCATATCTTAATAACATATCTACTATTAGTTAACTTTATATAATAAGATTTATTTTTAGGCATGTTGAAAAGGGAATTTTATTTTTACAATATCCTAAAATAAAATAGATATTATCATTTTTTAATAAGGAAAAAAAATATATAGGGAACAACTATAAACACTTCATAGGTTTCTAACATGAAATATGGAATTTTTTTAGGGTCCTTCAAGTTACATAAAATGTTAGGTGTCCCTATTATGTATAGTATGTATGGTGAAGGTTATTTGGGATTTTGATAGTTTTCATTGTTTCCCCAATTTTTTACATTTCATATGGATCATATGTATCTAAACATTTAAATTACTCTTCTCTATCTGTCACCTTCAGATCTAACTAGGTTTTGTTATATACTCCATTTAGACCCTACTAATGTCACTTGTTGTAATTGTGTCTTAGCTGATGCAATGTGTTCCATATTTCCACATCAGCCTACATAACATTATACTTTTGATACCATATTTAAATAAGTGATCTAATATATAATTTTTCTAAATGCTTGTGTCGTTCCTTCTATACCACCACATCACCTTGTAGAGAGAAATATGATACAACATACCACCATAATGTTCCCTTATACATCATACTACATACCTTTTATTTTGTTAACATCATCCTTTATACTAGATATATAGACAATTACTCCAACCCCTATTCATATGTACCATCCACTCATGTGTCTGTCACTCCACTTGCCTAATTACCATCCAAATTGTATGTAATAGATTAAGATAGATCTACAGCTTATCCTATTTATTAAATATAATAATGAAGAAGGTAATCAACTAACATCCATTATAATACCTTTTATATTGGGATCATGACCAAATTGGATACACTAAACCTAACTAAGGAATCACTTATTTCAAAACACTAAAGGAGAGGGATCCAAATACTTTAAGAAAATAATGATATGCAATAACAATATCTAGGTCTAAATACATGAAATAAAATTAATGTAATGCTATCAAAGAATAAGACACAAAGGGAGATAGTTTAAAACAAACAAAATAATCAAGGGATCATGGTAGGAAAATGGGGGCCTAGATCACCTAAAGTGGAAGATGTAAAACAAATAAGCCCCTATAGCTATACTAAGTTTAAGTATAGAGGTAATATAAAAAAAGATTTATACATTTAAAATATATTATTTTGTGTAATATCTATCTATCAAATTAAATAAAAAAAATTAGAGATACTTACCTTTTGAGCAAGCATGTTGAGTCTCAATCTTCCCCTTGGGCAATGGTGATTTGAAAGAGATTTTTGTGGATTTATAAGGATCACACTATATAAATAATCTCTAGGCTAAAATAATCATATTTTTCATCCAATACTTTCCAAAAGACAAGTATCTTCCCTCCAAGGTAAATCTTAAGCAATGAATCCTTTAAATGTAGATGTAATATAATTGTGAGTTGTAATAATGAAAAAATGAATGTTCTTCTCTCTTGGTTTGAATTGAATGTCATATTTATAATATTTTATAATTCCTAACCTTATTATAATTTTAGACGATAAGCTTATCTTTCATAACCCTATTTTGGAAAAAAATATTGTTATACCTTGAAATAGCTATGAAACATGTGGAAAACTTTTGTAATAGGGTTGAATAGGATGAATTAGTATTAAAAATAGGTATTTATATAGTTAGAAGTTATTTTGAAAGGAAAATTTGTTAGGAAGTTGGATAAATGGGGTTTAATTACTTGGGGAGTTGGAAAAGTGGGATTTATTTTCTTTGGGAATTGGATAAGTGGGATTTTTTTATTTGGGGATTGGATAAGTAGGATTTGTAATGGGTTTGGGTATGATAGAGTTAACCAATAATATTGTGAAGCACTAATGGTTTTCCCACCACTTTCCTAGTGTGTCCACTTAGAGAGATTAAAACTTGATAGGTTCCTTTAAGAGATAAAGTTGTAATAAGTGATCAAGTTTAAAAATATTGTGTGTATACATATGCCATACTAAAATATCATCTCTTGTCACATATGTGTAATATGGGATGGTGATTAATATAGAACATAATAATGCACAATGTTAAACTAAAAAATTGTAGTATAAAGTGGAAAATAAATTAAGGTAAAATTTTAAATGTTTGCCTTCACTTAGTATTTTATTGTTGAACAATAATTGCATTAGATGAAAATTAAAATGATATATAGTGTGCCTCATAATTCACCATAACTTGTTCGTAATAAGAGCCTTTTTTATCTTCTTCATATGGATGGTGTTTTAGATATTATCCCTATCTCTCTTAAATATTTGATTTAGGTTCTTGTCTAATTTCCTTCTAAGTAATTTAATCTTGATTATGATTTATCTTAGGCAAGAAAATTGAAAAAAATTTCAATGGAAGATATATCTCAACCTGTAATTGGAAATATAGAGAAGCTAGAATCAGCAAATAATGGATAGTGGATGGTAGTGAACAATCAAAATAAAGGCAAACGAAATAACTCTTTATATATGACCCTAAGATCTCAAATCTAGGTGGATCTTAGTATTGTTTCTTAGTTTTTTGGTGATGTTTATTTTGGTTGGTCTAAGGCTTGTCTGGCCTTGCCTGGTATTTCATGTAATTGATCAATCTATTTTATCTAGTTGTTATACCATTTCAACTTGTTTCTTATATAGGTTTTGTGGCCCTATTTCAACCCCGCTTTACCAATAATAATAATGATGTCTAAGGTGTGGACTAAAATATGGACCTAAAATGAGATAAAATTTAGAAAACTATAGAAATATGTGGTAAACATTAAAAATCTATCTACATTATCAATATTTCATAACTTTTATAAATTTATCAAAATAGCTCATAGAAACAAAGTTATGAACAAAATATGAAATATCTTAGTAAATAATGGAAACTTTTAAAATTTTATAAAATTATGATTTATAGATAATCACAAGGTAAATATGATATTGTTGGGTGTAGTATAATAGCCATGTCATATAAATAACCATATTTTGGGAATATTAGCTAGCATAAGCATGAATGTAAGGAAACATCATCCCAAAATAGGTGGAATATACATGGTTGAAAACTATATAGTGAAATGTAATTAAAGAGCTAAAATTGAATATGTAAAAAGATGAGATTTGTAAATCAAGAACCATGATTATAAAATATATAGAGGAAATCCATAATAAAAAATATATAAATATGCATCACAATTGATAAAATTAAACATGAATATCATAAATTAACAAAGTAAAATTATGAGGCATAATATGCCATCGCAAAAGAATGTGATGATAAATACTAATAGATTTCATGACATACACGGTCAATAACATTAAATAAATCTTTTTATAACTAGAATATAGCCTTAATCATAGTCTTATCTATCTTTTTTGAAAAGTGTAATTCCTAATGTAATATCTATATGGAGAATGTAGGTATGCTATAAGAATAAGGTTAAGCATGTTTTATTTCTTATAAGGGGTAATATATGTAAGGAACTAGTGTAGTAATGTGATTGAGAGAATATTATCTCTAAGATGATGAAGGGGTTGGGAAGGATTATCCTTGGCCTATGAATGACCTTGGGTATGATGTCTAGAAGGTTATAATGTAACACACTAATCCCAAACACAATAAACCTCTCCATGTTTAGGGATGTAATCTAGAAGTATCTTAGGAGGAGGCAATTTATTTTTAGTAGATCGTGTCTTCTTTAGATGAATCAAATTAATGTACTACAAAATATATTGGTAGTATGTATAGGTATATTTGTTCATGCCATAAAAATAATAAGTGTGTTGAGGATTAGTAGATTTTGGAGTCTACTATATGTAATATAGTTAGAGATTGAGGCTTACTATAATGATAATAACCTCTAATATGAATAACAATCCTCAGCCTAATGACTAGAACCCTTATGAAATTCACAATATGGATCATCTTCCATTCATTTAGGTAGGGTTTCAAGCTTAGGAAAATGTAATATTGCATCACCACTAGTAGGAATAGTCATAATAAGATCAAGGGTAGTGTCAAGAGCTATGGTAAAAGATCTAAATGTGGGTCAGTGTAATGTGGCAGACATCTCAGGTGGGATCAAGATCAAAGGATTAGAAAAATTGGTAAATTGATATGGTCCCATTATGGAATGATCAAGAATAATACTCCAAAGAGGCTCAATAGTGACTATATGAGAAGTAGTTTATGTGTGATCCATATCAAACTTGTGAATATCAAGAGAAGAAGAGATAATGTTAAGTGAAGTACAAGGATAAAAAATTGTACTATTTAATTGTAAATAATGTAGTAAATAAGAATGATATCAAAGTACTTATGAATATTTGGCTTGATAAAAACCAACTAAAAATAAGCATGAGTAATGGACTATTTAGTATTTTTTATGATAGTGAAAATATCATCAATTAGTTTTTTATGAGATTGAGGTCATAAAGAATGGGGTAGTTGAGTAATTATGTGTGATGGGAGATCAAAAGTTTTGATTTTCAAATTTATCTCATTGGGTTTTCCATCATTAGTATATAATAGGTTTTGTTTTATGTTTCATGCAAGTTTGGGGTGGCCATTACAACCTCTATTAGAGTTAATGACATAATTAAATCATCAATATTTAGGAAAAATATCTCTAGCTAAACGTTCAAGTGTATGTATTTTAAAAACACCACATTATTGGAATTGTTTAAAATTCTTCCTTAAATCTTATAAATATCACTATTATAAGGGAACTTGGCACACTAGCATGATAACAAGGCTATAGCTTGATGGAAATAAAATTGTCATTGATGTTAAAAGGGACATTATGAGCATGTCATTGAGGTTTAGGACTGAGTATTTTTATTTTAGGATGTATAAGTGATCATATAGAAGGTCAAGGATGATTGGAATGCTTATGTACATGAGTGGAATTCATCTAGTTCGTTATATTGATGATCTATACATTTTGGATCTATGACAAGAAAATATGAGAAGGCAATTTGTTGATGTCACCATTGCCATATGTAAATGAGTCTAGGGGAGTTGTTCATATGATTATGATCACATTAGTCCCTAGTAGTTATGTACTAGATTTGAAGCCATGTTATGAAACACAGTTGAAGATATGGGAATGCAAATTTGGCTACTTGGACATAAATCAATAAGTTCTAACATAGCCAAATTTACAAAAGGGATAAATAGAGATAAGTAAGCATGTTGATGAGGTCAAAATTCACACACAAAGATTTCATGACAAAATGATCATATGGGTTTGTTCATTTTTGTGCGTAGTTTCTATGCACTAAATCTTAGTTCACGTGATATAGTGTAATGAAATATATAGATGAGAAAAGTTGGGCTCCCAATCATTTGAAAGTGTTTTCCCATAGTAAAATTTATAGATTGTAAGAAAAGGTTGAGAAGGCATTTTTACAATGTCATACCCTACACGTATGAATGCTTCAAGAGTAAATGAATACATGGATTAAATCCCTTATGTAAAGGATCTTATACACTAAATTGTAGGTCATGCAAATAGATGTGACAAGAGTTATAAAATAATAATGTTGGCCTTCCATGTAAGTTTTAGGATAGATAGATCTATGGTAGAATAATTTGAGTGATCAAATTAATGGCATTATATCTCACACATGCAAAATCTTGAATAAAAAATGAGCATATGGGTTTGTTCATTATCATTCCTAGTTTATATGGTCTAAATTTTAGAATAGGTAGATGAGCGAAGTAAAAGATATGAAGATGCAAACTTAGCCTTACAAAAATAACTGAGATGGTCCCCATACTTAGTCAAATCTACACAAGGTAAAGTTTAATCTAGTTAGAATTTAATGCTTAATCATATGTTGAATATCCAATTAAGTTTAGTAAATTCAATTTGTTAAAGGGACCTCTAGGTAAATACACTAGTGACAAGTGTCACAATTATGGAGTTTGAAAATTAAATCTACAGTGAAATTAAAATTCAATAAGTTAATGATTAATGTGAGGATGCCAAGTGTCTCAATAGTAGGAATTGATAGCAATGTGTAGAAGACATGTATTAATTCCATGTTTCACATTCATGAGATATCATAAGAGATAAAGGTCAATATTTTCAAAATATATTATGGTGAGTAGGTTATCATGCAAAGGATATTTAATGAAAAGAGTGGAATCAATGGGATAAAGTGTTTGAGGTTTATTGACATAGTGGTGAGTTAGAGACTGAGCAAATTTTGAGAAGATCGATGGAGTGTAAGAATTTGAAAGACTTAAGAAGAAATAATATGGAATAAAAATATTAACATTTAATGTCAAGATAGAAGTAAAGATTATGCTAATTTGAAGATCTAATGGGACATGGGAGATTAGATAAATTTATTTGATGAAGCACATAAACATGTTAGAGATTGATCAACTAGACACATATTAAAGTTGAGTAGATTGAATGAATACCATTATATCATGGTACCAAACTTAATATCAATGGCCAATATTTAAAGATATGATCATGTCAATAGTAAAATGTAAGAATATGTAGGTGTACCATAAATTATTATTTTAATCAATAAAATATATGTAATAATGCATGTGCATCAAAATTAGAGTATAGAAAATGATATAAATAGTAATGAGACCATTAATCATGGTGGTGGTGTATGAGTTCAAGATGAAAGAAACCTACAATTCAAGAGATAATGAACTAAGTCTAGAATAGAGTGTGATGTGTTAGAAAACTAGTTTGAACACAAATAAGATACATAAAGATCAATTGCTTATATATATGACATCTCACACACAAGAAAATGCTACTGGTGTATTTTAAATTATGTAAAATAGAAAAATATAGAGACACAAGAGATAGATGGGTAGAGAAGAGAAAGAAAGAGAAGAGAGATGAAGTGCAAAGCATGAATAGATACAAACCAAACCTATAATAAAGAACAAAGAATTAGATTTATTTATGAATCTACATTGTAATATGGAGTTGTAGCTCCATAGTAGATCTGATTGATTGGTTCCATTAGACAAGCTAAGTTGATGCTCATTTAGAGAGTGGGTGCTTTTTTAGAGTTGGTACTCTTAAATTAGGGGACTGGTGTCTCCTTAGGGTTAGTGCCCTTAAATGTGGAACTAATGAAGTTTTTATTGTGAGGTTGGATTAGAATAGTATATTCTAGTAGCTATTCTCACCATAGTTTTTTCCATATTGGGTTTTCCATGTGTACATATGGTGTCATGTGATTTTAAGTATATGTGATCTCTGCATATATTTTTTAATCTACATATGATTTTTAATCTACATTAAAAATATTTAAAAGGACTATGTTAATCAATATACTAATTCACATGCCATCTGAGAATATAATTTTTTTCGAACAATTGGTATCAAAGTGCAGGTTCCTTAGAATAAGCTCAATCAGCTTAAGTAGATCTTCGATGGTGAACACAAATGGCTAGTTAAGAAGGCTCTTCATCAAACAAATCGCCTCTCTTTAATGGATTAAACTATGTATTTTGGAGCATAAAAATGGAATAATATTTATCTTCATTAGGGTTTAATGTATGGATGTATGTTGTGAATGAATATACAACTCCTGCTATAACTCCTAATGATTAGGCTACCTAGAATGCATATGAGAGCAATGCCAAGGCTAAGAATGCTATTCTATATGTATTTTTTAATTAAGAGATTGTCAAAGTGATGCATTTTCAAAATACACAAGATATCTAGAATAAAATAAATAGTATCTATGAAAGAGATGAGAAGGTAAAGCAAGCCAAGCTACAAAATTACAAAGGCAAGTTTGAAAGCCTCAAAATGAATGAGGAAGAGAAAATTATAGACTATCTCCTTAGAGTGGATGAAATAGTCAATGCAATCAAAGGCATTAGAGATTGTCCTAAGAACCAGTCATTGTCAAAAATGTCCTAAGATCTCTACCATCAAGGTATGACTCTAAAATATCTACAATAGAGTAAGTAAGAGATATAGATAAACTCACTATTGATGAGTTACATGGAACCTTCAATACCCATGATATGAGAATGGGAAAAGTAGACAATTTCAAAAGAGAAGTTACATCCAAGTAGCCAAGTAAGTAAAAGTAGAAGCATCCTCATCTAGATCTAAGGAGACTGATTATGAAGAAGCCAACTTTGTCAAAAGATTGATAAGACGGTCTATAAAGTACAAAGGTAAGTTACCCTTTAAATGCTTTAATTATGGTAAATTAGGACATTTTACTACTAAATTTCCTTATAACAAGAAGGATAACATTGATGAAGAAGAGAGTAGTAAAAATGTGAAACCTTAATATTCCAAGAAGAAGAAATTATTTAAAAATAAGAAAGGCCTATACACAGAATAAAATAGTGATTCAATGGATAATAGTGATAGTTTTGATGATGATCATGATTGTGCTTTTATGGATAAGGAAAATGAAGTCCTCTTCATGAAAATAGGATCAAATTTTATGGATCAAGAAGAAGTTGAAGAATCAAATAAAGAAGAAGAAAGAGAAGTGGATCTAGAGTGTGAACTCATTTGTGCTTTAGAATAAATTGACAATTTGAGAAAAGAGAGTTCAAAATAGAATAAGATTGGATAAAATAAAATTGAGAAAATGTCCAAAATTATTGAGAAATATGATTAGATGATAGTGAGCCTAAAGACACAAGTTAAAGAGGCTAATAGAATAGAAGATGTAGTCAAATTTGAACTATAATTTAAATATGATAAGTGCATGAAGTTAGAAGTAGAGATAGTTGCTTTGAGAAAAGAGCTTGAGAAAGCTAAAGGACAAATAGACAGAAGTTTGAAGTTGATGAAGATCAGATATTCTAGATGAATTGATAAACTCTCAATATCCCTCAAAAGAGAGATCAGGTCTTGGTTATGAAAAAGAAAAAAATTCCATAACTAGTACATTTGTTAACCTATATGATAACTTCAAAGCAGAAGGAGAATCTAGAGAAAAGAAATAGAAATATTATAAAGATACAAATATAGACTCAAACATAACTGATGTGAAGAATGTTGAAAGAGAAAAGAATCCTCAAGAAAAGAAGAAGACAAAGGTAGCTAATGCAGATGGTTACATAAAGGTGAGATACTTGAAGAAGCTAGTCTTGAGAAGACCTCATCCAATAAAGAGGAATGCTATGAACAAGTATTCATCATCTTTCTATGGTTATTTTTATACTTATAGTCAATTTGGTCATAGGGATATTGATTGTAGAGTTGTACCTAAAAGGAGAAAAAAAATTGTAAGTATAAACTCATTTGCTCCCTTGTTAGATACAAATATAATATGTTATAATTTCAATAATTTTGGTCACATAGCTAAATAATGTAGAATAAACTTTATAAGACCAAAAACACAAATTAAGAAGAAAGGCATTCCTCCTAATGTGAGAAAAGGTTCACAAGTCTCTAAAAAGCAGGAAAACAAGCCATATAAGAAACCCAAGGAAATGCATAAAGTGAAACATCAATCTATGATTGTTCAAATTGCACTCCATATCAAGGAGCCAAATTTATGGGTAATAGAAAGTGGATGATCAAAGCACATGACTAGTTACAAGATCAAGTTCATAAAATTGAGAAAATGTAAGGAAGGATTTGTCAGTTTGGGAGACAACACTATAGTAAAAATTAGATGTAAATAAATCTTAAAAATAGATGGAAAACTACCCACACATGATGTCCTTTATGTTGAAGGATTAAAGAATAATCTACTGAGTTTCATAAAAATGTTTGATAATGGATATAAAGTCATATTTAATGTATAAGGATGAAAGTTAAAGAGATCTATAATAATAATTGTAGAAGGTAAAATAACAAAAAGTAATATCTATAATCTTGTTGAAGTGAATGGTAATAGCTGTCTGATAGGAAATATTGATGAGATTTGGTTATGACATAGAATAATGTTATGTTATATTTGATAACCTAGTTAAAGTGATCTCAAATAAGTGTGTTAGACACATGCCCAAGATAACCAAACCTATAAACACTACTTGCAAGGAATATCAACTAGGCAAACAAACAAGTGTCAAATTTCAAACAAATGAGTATGGAACTACAAAGCCTAAAGAATTGGTTCATATTGATATTTTTGGTAATACTAAGACAAGAGGATATAAAGGAGAGATTTTTAATGTTATTTTTAGATTATTACTCAAGAATTACATGGGTAACCTTTTTGAAGGATAAGTCATAGGCATTTGAGATATTCAAAATATTTAGGGACATGGTGGAGAATGAGAATAAATGAAAAATCAAATTATTAAGATCTGATAAAGGTGGAAAATTTACATCAAATGAGTTCATAGATTATTGTGGGAAGAATATTATCAAAATTCATTACTCTATAGTAAGGACTCTATAAAAAGATAGTCAAGGAGATGGCTAGAAAAATGCTAAAAGAATCCATGTTACCTGATGGATATTGGAGAAAAGCAATATAAATAGTATATAATATGTTGGATAGAGTATAAGGTTAAATAGTAATAAAACTCCCTATGAACTATAGTATAGAAAACCTGCCTCTATTAAGTTCTTCAGAGTATTTGGAAGCAAATGCTAAATCAGGAGAAAGGAAGACAAATTGAGAAGTTTTGAATCAACATATGATAAAAAAATATTTATTGGTTATTCCACCTAAAACAAAGTCTACATTGTTATAATAAAATTATACATAAGATTGTAGAGAGCATCAATGTCAAGGTTGATGAAGGCATGAAACATGTTGAACCTAACAAAGAAATCTATAATGAGGAATTAGATTCTAAAGATGAATTAGATAATAAAGAGCATGAGGAAGTAAATGAAAAGGCACCTCCAAGATTTGTTCAAAAGGATCATCCTATAGATTATATCATTGGCAATAACAATGGAGGAGTTCAAACAAGGAGAAGATCTACAATGAACAAGGAGTAAGTAATTTTTTCTCTAGTGTCTAAAATTTAGCCTAAGAGCTATGTTGAAGCTTGTAAGGATGAGAATTGGCTAAAATCCATAAATTGAAAAGAAAAAAACATGGAAATTAGTCCCAAGACATTCAAACAAGAATGTGATAGTTACAAAGTGGGTCTTTAGAAACAAGATCAATGAAGATGGAACTATCATAAGAAATAAGGCAAGATTGGTGTGCAAAGGATATCCACAAGTTGAGGGCATAGATTTTGAGGAAACATTTGACTCAGTTGCTAGATTGGAAGTTATAAGAATGTTTCTAGCATTCTCTATTTATAAGAAATATAAAGTATATCAAATGGATGTTAATTCAACTTTATTGAATGGGAACTTACAATAGGAAGTCTACATAGAACAACCTAAAGGTTTTCAACTTGCATCCAGACTAAAGAAATCTTTGTATGGTCTAAAATAGTCACCTAGGGCATGGTATTCAAGATTAGACTAGTACATACAACAACAATGATTCAATAAAGGATATATAGACAACATTATATACATCAAATTAGAAGGTGAACATATGTTGAATATTATTATATATGTAGATGACATCATATTTAGTGGTAACAATAACAAAATATGCAAATAATTTACTACACAAATGCAAAGTGAGTTTGAGATGTGTATTATTGAAGAACTTTACTTCTTCCTTGGTCTACAAATAACACAAACTAATTAAGGGATATTTATATCCCAAACCAAGTATGCAAGGAAAATTCTCAAGAAATTTTGAATGGAAGACAGAAAACTAGTTAGTACTCCCATGATGACTGGATGCAAGTTAAGTAAGGATGATGAATCCCTTGATGCAAATCAAACTATTTATATATGAATGATAGATAGCTTTTTATACTTGACCACATCAAGACTTGATATCAAGACTATAAAATTTTAAGCTGCTCCTAAAGAGTCACATGTCAATGTAATGAAAAGGATATTTACGTACATCAATATCACAATTCACTATGACTTATGGTATCCTACAAGTGAAGTTTTCACTTTGCTAACATATACAGATGTTTATTGGGTAGGAAGTGTAGATGACCTAAGAAGCACTAGTGATGGTGAAGTTTTCCTTAGAAATAGACTTGTTTCATGCCTAAGAAAAAAATAAGAGTTAATTACTTTTCCTAGAGCAGAAGTAGAATATGTAATAGTAGTGGCATGTTGTACCCAAGTCTTATAGATGAAGTAAACACTAAAAGACATCAAGGTAGAGTACAAGTCACCTATCTCTATTCTTTGTGACAATTCAAGTACTATTAATATGTCAAAGAATCTAGTGATGCATTCTAGAACCAATGACATATAAATCAAGTTTCACTTCTTAAGAGAGAGGGTTGTAGATCAAGAGGTCACAATGGAGTATGTGCCAACCTATGATCAATTTATAGACATATTCACAAAACCTCTTTCCAAGGAAAAATTTTATTATCTAAGACAAAAGTTGGGAGTGGTTGCTCCTACATCACATCACTAGATCCTAGTGATAGGGCATGAGTCTAGGGGGAGTCTCATAGAAGCTTTGTTAATCCCCAGAAGAAGATAGAAAAGGCAACTCAAGTATGCATACTTTTACAAATTTCTAATGAGTTGATGGTTATAGATTCTTGGACAAACTCCTTTATTTTATAAAAGGGGAGAAACATTTGGAAAAATAATTAGAAATATTCCCTTTCCCATTGATGTCAAAGAGTGAAAAGAAGAGAAAATGCTTTCTACAAAATTTTGGAGAAAAAGTGCAAATGTCAAAGAAGTAAAACAAGTGCCCAAGTTGAGTATTAGTAAAATTTACCATTGCCTTTGGGGGAATAAGTTTGGTATGAACAAATTCATTTCATACTCATAAAAATCTAATGCAAGGAATGACAAATAAGGAACAAAATATTATATGATCAGAGCATTTAATTTTCTATCAATGATAAGGGGAGATTATTGGAAATATGATTGTCATTGATGTCAAAAAGGACTTATGATCATGTCATTAATGTTTAATACTAAATATTATGATTTGAGGATGTGAAAGGGATAATATCAAAGGTTAAAGATGATTGGAATGCTTGTGTTCATGAGTGGAATTAATCTGGTTCTTCATATTGATCATCTAAACATTTTTGGTCTATGACAAGAAAATTTGAGAAGGTAGTTTGTTGACATCACCATTGCCACATGTACATGAGTCTGGGGGAGTTGGTCATAAGATTTTGATCACATTAGTCCTTAGTAATTATGCACCATATTTGAAGCCATGAGATGAAGCACAATTAAAGATATGGGAATGCAAAGTTGGCTACTTGCACATAATTCACTAAGTTCCAACATAGCCAAATTTACAAAAGGGCTAAACAGAACCAATTAAGCATGTTGATGAGTTTTGTATTTGCACACATGGAGATGCTAGGATAAAATGATCATATGGGTTTGTTCATTTTTCTTCCTAGTTTATATATACTGAATCTTAATTCATGAAATGCAGCATGACAAAATATATACATGAGCAAAGTTGGGCTCCTAGGCATTTTGATAGTGTTTTCCCACACTTAGTCAAATTTGTAGATTGTATAAAAAGCTTAAGTAAGCATTTTTATAATGTCATATCTTGAACGTATAAAGAATTTAGGAGAAAAAGGATATATTAATGGAATCCCATATGTAAGATGATATTATGCACTAAATTATAGGTCATGTAACTAAGTGCAACAAGAGTTATGTAAAAACAATGTTAGCATTCCAGGCTAGTTCTAGGCATAGCTAGCTCTGTGGTAGAATAATTTAAGTGATTAGATTAATGGAATTATATATTTAATTCATGATAAGTTAAATAATAAATGAACATATGGGTTTATTCATTAGCATGCCTAGTTTATATGGTCCAAATTTTAGAATAGGCATAAGAGCGAAGCAAAAGATATGAAGCTATAAAGTTAGCCTTCCAAGCATAATTGAGATGGTCCCCATACTTAGTCAAATATACACAAGGTAAAGTTTGAGCTAGTTTTAAGATCAATGGTTAGCACTTTATCATATGTTAAATATCCAACTAAGCATAGCAAAGTCAATTTGTCAAAGGGACCTCTGAGTAAACATGCTAGTGATAAGTGTCACAATCATAGAGCTTGAATAGTAAATCTATGATGCAGTTCAAAGTTAATAACTTAGTGATCAATGTGAGGATGCCAAGTGTCTCAATCGTGGTAACTAACAATAATATGCAAAAGGAATGCATTAATACCAAATTTCACATTCACGAGAGCTTGTCAGAGATAAAAATCAAGTTTACTAGAAGATTTGATAGTGAGCAGGTGATCATGTAAAAGAGATACAATAGAATGAATGGAATCAATGGGATAAAGTTCTTAAGGTTTATCAACACAATGGTGAGTTAAATACTAATCAAGTTTGAGAAGATTGATAGCGTGTAAGCATTTCAAAGACTCAAGAATAAGTAAGATGGGATAAATTGATCGATGTTTAATGTCAAAACAAAAGTAAAGATCATGCTAGTTTGAAGATCTAATGGCACATAAGAGCTCAGATCAAATGATCTAATGGATCATGTAAGCCTTTTATATATTAATCAAATGGATGCATTTTAAACTTGAGTATAATTAATGAACACCATCATATTGTAGTGTCAAACTTAAGATAAATGGTTAATATTTAAAGATATGATCATGTTAATCGTCAAATGTAGGAACATGTAGGTAAGCCATATATTGTGATTTAGATAATGAGATTTATTACTATAATTGATTAAATATATGCAATAATGCATGTTCATCAAAACTAAAGTCCAAAAAATGCTATAAATAGTAATTAGACCAAGAATCATGGTGGTGGTACATGAGTTCAAGATGTGGGAAACTTAAAATTCAAGAGATAATGAATTGAGTCTTGAACAAAGCATGATGTGTTAGAAAACTAGTGTGAAAATAAGAAGATACAAAAACCTAGATTAACTACTTATCCATGTATGACATCTAGGACACATGAAAATGTTTCTAGAGTATTATGAATTGTGTCAAATAGATAAATATAGAGACACAAGAGATAAAGGGCTAGAGAAGAGAGATGCAGTACAAAGCATGAATAGTTATAAACCAGACCTATAATAGAGAATATATATTTGGATTCATTTATGAATTTACATTGTAATTTAGAGTTATAGCTCCATAGTATATTTGATTGGTTGGTACCATCCAAAAAGATGAGTTGGTGCTAAGTTAGGGAGTGGGTGTTTCCTTAGAGTTGGTGCTCTTAAATTAGGGGATTGGTGTCTCCTTAGGGTCTATACCCTTAAATGTGCAACTAATGAGTTTTTCACTATGTGGTCAGATTAGAATAGTATATTCTAGCAGCTATTCTCACCATGGTTTTTCCCATATTGGGTTTTCCATGTATACATATGGTGTCATGTGATCTTGTGTATGTGTGATCTTTGCATATTTGTTTTAATATGCATATGATGTTTAATCTACATTAAATATATTTAAAATGACTAAGTTAATCAATATAAAAATTCACCCCCTCTCAATATATAGTTGTGTTCCAACATAGATCTCATGTGTTGTGTCAAAGGTCAATTGAGTAAGATGCTATATGATAATGGGAAATTAAAGATCATGACTTTGATATGAATTGTGATAAGAATAACTCTAATAGGAATGCAAACACATCCTATATGAGTAATTTATCTTTGATCATAGCTGTGACATGTGCTTTGGTAAGACATAACGGTAAATTTAGAATGGCCAAGTATTTTAATTATGTCAAGGGAAGTAACACAAGTGCCAAAACCTTCATCAATTAACACGCGCTTGACTTGGATATCACTAACTTCAACACTAATGAATAATGGAGGATCATACAAAAAAGTAGGATTTCATAAAGAATCATTGAAGTGATAGGAAATTTGAGTGAGAGATAAGTATCTATAGTTTGATCAATGTGTAGAGACATTTATTCATATTAGTGAATAATTATATTTTTAGATCCTTATAAAGTGGAACATTTACCCCTATGTTGAGGTCTAGGGATGTTAATTTAAAAAAAAAATTATTTAATTGATTATGATGACAAGGGGAAATCCTCATGATTTATAGAAAATGAATTTGAGATGGAATGTAGGAAAGTTTGGTTATAGTATCCCATTCATCATATCCAGTTAGGATTATATTATAAAAAGGTGCATAATATTGAAATAAGTTTATTGAAAAGAGGGTATAATTGAATTTAAATTGATGTTTATAAGGAGTTACATTTGGATTTAACCAATGTGTTTTGGACAAGTGTATTTTATTGGGTTAAGTTGGGTAATGTTTTTGGTGGCATAATTAAGTCCATGGTTTATTATTTTGAATATCTGGATGTTTTAGTTGGTGAATATAACATAGAAGTATAGTTGTTTATGGTTTTTGAGTTGGGTAATTCAAAGTTAAGATATGCTTAGTATATATTAAAATTATAAGTTATATTAATTAAAAGAGAATTTAGATCCAAATGTATCATTTGATTGGATAGGTGGGATAGTGGATAAAGGAGTAGATTATTTTCTTATATTAGTTTCCATATGTTCAATTTTTGTAAGTGAGATGGATAAGTGTCTTGAGTAGTATGGAAAGCTAATAAATTTTTATATTTTGAATATGCATTAGTATCAATGTAAGATACTACTCTTTGCATATTATTCATATTGACTACATTATCATAATTAATGAGAGAATTAGGATCAAGGAAATTTTCAAAAATATTAGAAGTAGGAGGTTGGGTAGTACTTAATTGATGATTAGGAAGATGGTCCTTGTAAATTTTGATATTAGTGTTGACTTTATTAAGGACATCATGCTTAATTTTAGTTTCATAAGCCTTATATTCCATTTCATATGATTATTGGTCCTCATAAATTAAGGTTGCATAATCAAAATTAAGGCTAAAAAGATATTCAAGAACAAAGTTTCTAAGTTGGCCACAAGTTTAATGAGAAAAACCCTAACTTTCATGGTACAAAAAAATTTGTGTGGATCATACCAATGTTTAGTGGGGTGAGTAGGGTCAAGATCTCATGGTGAAGGTCTAGGAATATGATTTTGAATTTATACCATGGAAATTGGTTTGTGAGAATCTAAATTATTCACATGGGAAGATGTCGAATCAAGTTGTTCAAAAGGGTTAGTCATATTTTATTGTGAAAGAGAAACATCATTGGAACCACTTGGGAGGACTGCATGAATATTTTTTATGGAATCATAGGTATATATAACACCATCAACAGTAGCATGTTAGTTTTTAGATTTAATAAGCATTTGAGTTTTAGTTAGAGGATGAGAAGGCTCAAATTTTCATATGATATAATCTTGACATTTTTATTCATCTAGGGCTTCTCCTAAATATTTAGGAGAGATCATACTAACATGATATTATAATTTTGGATGAAGAGTGTTAGTGAATAAGTGGAATATATTGTCTTCTATCATGTTATATTCAAATTTATTAGATAAGGCTTTCATCTCTTAATGAAAACATGAGTTATTTTAGATTGTGATTATTTATAATTGATAGAGTGATCTAAACTATTTTTTATGAAGGTCATTAGTTTTGAATTATTGTACCAATGCATTAAATAAATCTTATAAATTGGATAGAGTATAGAGTATGAGATTTGAGTTAAATTATACCAATTTAAAGCATCACCTAAAAAGTTTTTAGCTAAAAACTTAGTGATGGAAAAGGTATTGATCTTAATCTAATATTTATACAAGTTTACAAATGTTTTAAAATAAAATATAAGATCATAAGATCGATTATAAGTGATAGTAAGGACAATACCACCTATGTTAATATTTTTAATTTGAGAAAGTGAGGGTTTGTTTTGTAAGTGTTTGATAGTCTTGTTAAGAAGCGTGGGTTAAGGTATAAGGATACCTTATGAATATCTAATAGGGGTGTAGGTTATTAGTATTTTTCACTCCCCATTTAGTGGACTGAGGATATTTTATAATTACAAAATTTGGTTTTCAATTTGTATCATTTTATTTTTATTATTAGTTTGAAAATTATCCATTTGGTTCATGTCTTATAGTAAAACTTGATTAGTATTAATAGTGTATTAACTAGTATAATTATCATTAGATGTACTAGTGGTATAATTTAGTTGAGTATTAACATGGGAACTTGCAATAGGCCCACTATAAGAAATACCAACCATAGTAGTTGATATACTAAGTAAGGTAACATAAGTAGTAGAGAAAGTTGAAGACATGGAAGAAGAAGAAGGCATGTAAGAATTCATAAGCTGACTTACCCCAAGACATGTATATAATATGTGTAGATGAAGGAAGACACTCTATGTGAGGTCCCATAATTTGATTATAAATTATTATAGTGTCCTTACCCTGATGCTGAAGGTTTTATTTGATGAAAAAGAATAATTCAAAAGTATATTAAAAATCACTTTCATCCTTAGGAATATGCATTTTAGAGGATAATTATGTGGATCTAGACTTTTAGAGTGGGGTGACCCATAGTTTTTAGTTCTAGTGGCCACATGAACATTTGTGACATTTGTATTTTCTATAAAATTATAAGCAAAGTGAAAATGATTATTATTAGGAGGGGTTAATGAAGTTCATCATATCATTCTAATTTTATAGTTTGTCTTCATAAAAAAATGTACTACATGATGAAAGGTGTAGGTATGACCAAGAGTAAATAAGCTAAGAAAAAAATTCAAGATTAATATGGTTGACCTAGTTAGATAGATAATAGTCTATAAAACCTACTAGTCATAGAGTCAACCTAGGTAGACAGATAAGAAGAAACAATAGTCTAGAAAACCTGTTGGGTCGAGCTAGTTGGCCTAGTTTAACATGTAGGTATAAACAATAGTTTAGAAACCTATAGGGTTGAGCTAGTTGAACTAGTTGGAGAAAAAGTAAAAATATTAATTTTTAAAGACCTACTGGTTTGAGTTGGTTAAATTTGATGGATAAATAGGAAAATTAGTAATCTATAAAACCTATTGGGTTAAGTTGGTCAATTTAGACAAACATGAAAAATAATAATCTATAAAAACCTATTGGGTCTAGTTGGTTGAACAAATTGTATAGATAGGAAAAATAATAATCTAGAAAAACCTAATAAGTCAAGTTGGTTAACCTAGTTGAATAAACAAGAAAAATATAAATATGGAAAACTTATTAGATGAAGATGGTTGACCTAGTTGGATAGCTAGAAAATATTTTCACTATAAAATGGATAATGTTTTCTGAAAATAGAGGTAAATAAGTAGAATATAATATACTGAATCAAGATTGGTCAACTTAGTATATTCAAACACAATCAACTAGGTCAATGCTAGTCAATATAGTTGAGTCACACAACATATAAATGTGTTGATGTTGGTCAACACAGTATATAATACAAAAGAGAGAATAAAACAACATGTAGAAATGAAAGTGTATAACTAACTAATTATTCAAAAATAAGATTAGGTAGATGTATTGAAAGGATTTGATTTATTTATATTATCCTAAAGATACTTTATTGTTTATTGGATAGTGATGGTCTAATATTTCAAAGTGATAACTATGGAGAATTAGACATTGCCCATATCCCACTAAACCCATTTTTAAGGGTAATCTAGAAGTAACTTATTATAACTAACCACTAACTAATGCACCACAAGATCAAATAGATGTATGTATTCCTAAGTTTTAATACAAAATATAAATCATAGGAATTTCCTAAATACCATGAGGTACATGAAAACTAAAGACTATGTTTAGCTATGTACTATGGCTATGTGTATTGGGGAAATCCTCTCATGCCACAATATAAACAAAGTATCATGTATCCCTTCATGTTAATAGTTATCGACATATAGTCTATAGTCAAATCAAGACAAAGTAAAAATAAAGGCAAAAAATCAAGTGGTGAAAACTAATTTGTAATTTTTGAAAGTAAATAAATAGGAAACAAACTCTTTTTAAATAAAAAGTACAATTAATTACTATGAAAGGAAGGTGAATTTCCTTGATTATGATAAAAAAAAAAAATACATAATAAGGTTGGCCAAGATGATCTAGCTAGAAGAATAAAAACATAACAAGGTCATTTGGATCAATCTAGTTTATTGCAAAAATAGACCAAAAAGAAAAAAGATTGGCTAGATCAAATTAGTTTGTTTGGTAAGACAAATAGACATATAACTAAGTTGAATAAATGTACTTAGTTATATTTTTTTAGAATAATTAGAAAACTAACAATAATAAAATAAGAATTTAAAGTATTAAGCAATTTTAATGAAAAATAGGAATCACAGACTGAGAAAATTGGCAAAATTAAAGTATTAAGCTAGTTAAAACGAACCTAAACAAGGTTGACTAGGTAGACTTAGTTGGTTGAGTGAGAAAGATAATGATTGAATATTTGTAGGAAAAAAACATGTTTAACCAACATGATCTTGTTGATTAGGACTAAGATTTGCATAAAATGAGCATGGTCGACTAGCTCAACCTTATTTCTTGGACTTAAAACTAAATATTTATAAAAATAAATAGGGTTGACTAAATAAATCTTATTTTCTAGGTAGAAAACTAAATTTTAAACAAAATTAATAGGTTTGACTAGTTTAACCTTATTTCATAGACTAAAAACCTATAGATAGAGAATAAAATTGGGTTGACTAACATGACCTAGTTGATTATATAGATCATGAATCTGCACACAGAGAATAAGACTAGGTCAACCATCGTGACCTAGTTGATTGTAAATGAAAAATTTAAAATGAAAGGGTCAAATTCATGTCAGGTTCACCATAATGTATGTAATATATTATAATAGATATACAATTATCCTACTTAGTAGATCCAATCTTAGATAAGGTAATCAACTAACATTCATTGTAATACATTTTATATTGGGATAATGACCAAATTAGATTAGATAACCTAATTAAAGGAACACTTATCACACAACATTAAAAGAGAGGGTTACAAAGCCTCTAGGAAAATAATACAATTTAATAACCGTAGTTATGTTTAAATATATGAAATAAAACTAATCTAGTGTTATTAAAGCATATAACACAAAGGGGGACAGTTTAAAACAAAGAAAATAATTAATGGATGATGGTAGGAAAATGGGGGGCCTAGATCACCTAAGGTGGAAGATGGAAATAGAATAAGATCCTATAGTTATACTAAGTTTAAGTGTAGAGGTAATCCAATCAAGGAGTTATACATTCAAAACCTATTACCTTGTATAATATCTATCTATCAAATGAAATATCAAAAGTTAGAGATACTTACCTTTTAATAAAACATATCAAGTATCAATCACCCCATTGGACAATGGTGATTTGAAATATATTGTTTTAGATATGTAAGGATCACACTATAGAAATAATATCTAGGATAAAAAACCCCTACTTTGCATCTAAGACTTCCCATAATATTAGTTACCTTCCCTCCAAGGCAAACCTTAAGCAATGGTTCCTTAAAATGTAGATGTCAAATAATTACAAGTTTTAATAATGTAAAAATAAATGTTCCTCTTTATTGTATTGAAGTGAAGGTAGTATTTATAGTAATGGACATGTCATAACCCTAGATTAGAAAAAGTTACTGTTATACCTTGAACTAGGTCAACCATGTGAACTTAATTTTATAACATGTGGTAAAACTTTCATAATAGGGTTGACCAAGCTAAATTAGTAGTAAAATGGATATTTTCTTAGTTAGGAGTTATTTTTAAAGGATAATTCTTTAGGGAGTTGGATAAATGGGTTTTATTTACTTGGGGATTAAGATAAGTAAGATTTATTTACTTGGGGAGTTAGATAATTGGGATTTATAATGGTTTTAGGTATGATATAATTATCCAATAATATTGTGAAACACTAATGGTCTTCCCACCCATTTTATGATGAACACTTTAAGGCATACACTCATACAAATTAAAACTCAATAGGTTCCTATATGAGAGTGATGAGCCCATAAAATGACACGTTATATCTAAGAAATGACTCCATTTTCCCTAAATAATCTTCCTTTTTTATGGATTTAGATGTAAATTTTATAACTCATTAATAATTCAAAATAAAAAATGAGTATTCTACCTTAATTATTCTATGCATGCTAATGTTGCCTATTTTTCACCACTTTATCCTAGCCTTTTACATGAAAATAACTAGTTTTGTGTATACATGTCATCTAGATGTATTGGAAGAAAATAAAGTGTTTTGATAAATTAAAAGGATTTAAAAATATTAGTTCAAACCATCTCTGATGATCAAATAGGATAGCTTTGGAGAACACCAATCTAGCTTTGGATATCACTAGTTTGGATTCAGAGATCATCAGTCTTGCTCCAAATATGTTTTGATTGGCTCTAGAGATTCTTAGAATAGTATTGATGGCTTCCAAGAGTTCAACAAAAGACATTTTGAAGACTTGGCATCATGTTTAAAACCATATTTTCTTGATAAAAAACATCTTAGTCTATTTTTGGAGCATTTTATAGAAGACATATATAAACTTTACAAAAGTAGTATGTATATTTATATGCATAAGTATTTATATATATCTAAAAATAATTATAAGTATTGTAACGGGGTCTATTTTTACCTTATAAATATTTTTGACTGCAAGAAAGATTTGTAACAAGCATAAGCCAAAAATAGAATATGTGAACCAACACCAACACTATTCCACTAATATGTCCTTTGAAACATAGAAATGATGTTGTTATCTTTTTATTTTCAACAAATATGATCTTATTTAGTTGTGTTCTTGTTAGGAGGTTAGTCTATTTTGATCAACTACTATAAAAGTCTTGTCACATATAAACAATGTCTTTTTGTTGATATGGGGGATATACCAAGAGTACATAGAAAATAAATGATTGAAAGATTGAATTAAATTTTATAACATTGTAAGCACTTCTAGAATTAGTAAAGAAATAATTTCATGATATTTATATAATTTTAGTGTGACATAATCCTATTCTAAGGGAGAGCAAGGGCTAGTCAACCAAGGAAGCGAGATTTTTTTGGTTATTAATATGTTTGTTTCATATTTTTCATCTATTATTTTATGTAAATTATTGTTTTTTAATTTAACCTTTAGGTGTGTTTGTTTTTACATGTGTTTTTTAATCAAGTTTACTTTCCACACTTAGAATTTCAAAGCACTTGTATTTCAAATAATTTGCATTTAAGTCACTTATATTAAAAGGTGTGTTTTCATTTCATGTAATTTATATTTTTATAAATATTTTATTTGTCTTTTTATTTTAAAATAGATTCCATTTCTAGAAAAGAGTGTTTTCTTTACAAGCATTTTCATTTTTAGAACAGTGTGTTTACATTTA
Source organism: Torreya grandis (assembly GCA_037957365.1). Classification (NCBI taxonomy): domain Eukaryota; kingdom Viridiplantae; phylum Streptophyta; class Pinopsida; order Cupressales; family Taxaceae; genus Torreya; species Torreya grandis. The sequence continues at coordinate 625,335 of JARHVA010006403.1, forward strand.
CAAACAATAGATTAGATTTTAATTCAAGAAAGTATATCATACCTTTAGGAGTTAATGATCCACAACTCCCCCAAACATACATATATTAGTCACTATTTGGCACACCTTATTTATAATTGCAATTAGACACTAACCCTAGTTTAATATGACATAAACTTAAATCAACTAATTAAACGAGAGGATTGATGACTCCCATCATTTTTTGTGTCATTTATAGGGATTTTTTAGGTGTTATTAGGTTATAATATCCTAAACTAGTAGTTGGTCAAGAAAAAATTCCCAAAAATACAATAAATTTATGATAAACAAAGATATTCAAAGGGAATATATTCCTATAAAACCCTCAACAAAACACAAGCACTAGTAGGTCACAAGAATAAAGTGTATTAGAATACCTTCTAGGAAAAAATATTTAGACTATTGAGGAAGAGCCATTGTTAGCCTCACCTAAAATTTGAAATAATTCCCTAGAGGTAGATGTATCCTTCCAAACAAATCAATTAATTCTAAATAATATCATGAACTAGAGTCTTGATTCCAAATCATATATCCTTTCAGCCACTTTTGATGATTAAAAACATCCTTGTAGAACCTTCTACAACATCTATTGGGAAATCATGGGAGATCATTTAGGAAACAATCCACTAAATAGTGTTTTAGAAGGTAGAGATAAACCTCCAAGGAGAACTTTCACTTATCCTATTATCCTAGATCAATAAGATAATGTTGCAATGAAGAAGTATTGTGTTTTATTTTAACCTTTAGGTCTGTGTGTTTATACATGTGTGTTTTAATCAAGTTTACTTTACACACTTACAATTTCAAAGCGCATGTCTTTAAAATCATTTACATTTAAGTAAATTATATTAAAAGGTGTGTTTTAATTTCATGTAAATTATATTTTTACAAATATATTAGTTGTCTTTTTATTTTAAAATCAATTCCATTTCTAACAAAGTGTGTTTTCTTTACAAGCATTTTCATTTATAGGAAAGTATGTTTACATTTACAAGCAATAGATTAGATTTTAACTCAATAAATTATATTATAACTTTAGGATTAAATAATCCACAACTCCACCAAACATACATATATTAGTCACTATTTAGCATACCTTATTACTAAGTACCATTAGACAACAACCCTAGTTTAATTTGACATAAACTTAACTTAGTTGATTAAATGAGAGTATTGATGACATCCATAATTTTTGGTGTAATTTATAGGGATTTTATAGGTGTAATTAGGCTATAATATCCTAAACTAGTAGTTGGTTAATAAAAATTTCCCAAAAATCAAATAAATTTATGAATAAATAAAGATATTCAAAGGGAATATATTCCTACAAACCCTCAACAAAACACAAGCACTAGTAGGTCACAAGAATAAAGTGTATTATAATACCTTCTAGGAAAATAAATTTAGACTATTAAGGAATAATTATTGTTATCCTCACCTAAAATTTGAGATCATTCCCCAGAGGTAGATGTATCCTTCCAAATGAAGTAACTAATTCTAAATAATATTGTGAACTAGAGTCTTGAATCCAAATCAAGTATCCTTCCAACCACTTATGATGATTAAAAACATCCTCGTACTCTACAACATCTATTAGGCAATTATGGGAGATAATTTGGGAAATAATCCACCAAATAGTGTTGTAGGAGGTAGATCTCAACCACCAAAGAGAACGTTCACTTATCCTATTATCTTAGATCAAGAAGATAATGTTGCAATGGAGAAAATATTCCCATCCATATTTCCTAATTTTAGGGGATTATACAAAAAATACCCTGACCAATTTCTATTTGAGTTTAAAGTCTTGTGTTAGACTTATGATTATAAAATTAAAAAAATCACAAACTATAATTATTTCCTTATATACTCAAAGATTCAGCCATGAGATGGTTTATGGGTTTATGACCAAATTCTATTCATTCATGGGATGAAATAGAAAACAGATTCTTGGACAAATATCAAGATCATTTTAGATTAAGGGATAGAAAATAGGAATTATTTCAAGTAAAATAAAAAGAAGATAAGAAGATGGAACACTATATTGACCGTTTCCTCTTTGCACATAGAGTATTTAGATATGAGTTAGAGGAATATTTAATCAAAATGGTTTTATTAAGGATTAGATGATGATTCTAGAGAATTCTTTAACCTAATGGTAAAAGGAGACATAAATAACCTAGGTCTCAATGACATTGTTGAACTATGTAGAAATTACTCAAGAACAAGAACTAACATTAGAAAATAGAAAATGGGGAAAGGGAGAAATGATGTAAGACAACTCATGGATGAATTTTCAAACATTAAATATAATATTATTTCAATTAAATAGCACACTATATGGATTACAATTAAAATATAGTACCACTACTAAAACTCTAACTATATATTATCTAAAATGTAGATTGAAACATGCACTCTAAGATTTCCCTCTTGATAGGACACATATGTGTGGAATATCTTATATAAATGACCATGATACAAAGAATTTTATCCTCCTACCTATCCTAAATAATCAATTGAAATAAACTACCTAACTAATGGAAGAGCTCAAGTATATTCAAAGATAAGGGAATGATTTCTCTTATAATCAAAACCAAAATCATTTTATTCCTAGAGCTCTTTCCAATCCATGGATGATTCCATGGGATAGAATATCACCTCCACAAACATGGGGATCGCTATGATGTAGAAAAAATAGGCCAACCTTTTGGAGACCATAACTTTTGACCCGTAGCTCCATTTGAGCTCTTCTACATGACAAAACAACCATATCAAAAATTTCATTGTTGTCCTAGGTAGTTTTATCTACATAGAAATGTTTTTGATATTTTAAGGCCATATGTGATCATCTAAGGTTCTAAAATTATGATTTAATTATTTTTATAAGTTTTTTTATATTTTTATAAATTGTATTTATTTGGAACTAGACATCAACTTTAGTTGAATTTAATCCCATGGTCTAATTATAGTGTTTAGGATATTTTATAATATTTTTGGGATATTTTGATTGTTTTTAAAAATATCCATTTTTTTTAGGTTTTAGTTTTTTTGAATTTTACATGTAAACTTTAATTTCTAAGTTGAGGCTTACTTAATCATAATTTGGGTTTGTAATTGTTTGAAGTCATTCAATACAAATCACTATAAGTTATTGTTCATAATCTTGTCCTAGTGGTAATTTTATTTATCTTATTAATTTTTGGGTTCATTATCTAGTATCAAAGCAAGTTTGAATATTGGAGGAGTACATAATGGTGAGAGGATGAGGAGGTGTTGCATAGATGAACTAGACTATAAAATAACTACAAAGGCAAATTCAACAATTAACAGAGGTTATCACCAATCAAAAATAAGATAAGGTGATGATGAGGAAGACATAGATCATGATGAATAAATTCAACAATAAGAAGAACAATAAGAGTAATCACCATTAATGGAATAGAGGATGGTTCAAGATTTAGAAGGAAGAAATGAAGCAATCAAAGTTGATATTCTAGATTATGGAGGTAGTTTAAAACTAGAAGAATTAATAGATTGAATGAATAGCATGGAGAAGTAATTCATATGGTAGATCTCAAACAAATCTATGAGTCAAAAGTTATGGCCTTTGAAAGGTTGGCCTATTTTTTTTGCATCATTCTCCTCTTGTTGAAAATAAATCAGCTCTTGTGAGTTGGCTTGATTATACTACTACCATTTTTACTTATCAATCTTATTCAGCTCTCATTTTATAATCCAAGTGTTGTCTTCTTGCCAAAATATTTCCATAATAACCACTAAAAGGTATTTTAAGGAGAGTTGGTAATGGTTTACTTCAGGAAAGAAAGATTTCTAAAAGGCACATATAATAATTTGAAGTACAAGAAAATTAGACTATGCAAAATTGTGAAGAAAATCAATGATAAACACAACCATGGGTATAAAAACAATAACCAAAAACCATGGATTACACAAATAAATCAATAATGGGTACCTCAAACATTCAATCAATAAAGGAGGTTTCTACCTTAATAAGTTTTGATGCCTCTTCCACAAATTGAACAAGTAGATCAACCTCAATTACCTACATAGATTGTAGAAAGCCTAAAAAATAAATAGGAATCCCATGTCTATATAATTTAACAAGAAGTAACTATGGTGTTCAATGGTATTGACTATAGTAATGTCTAGTTACATTCATGAAAGATATTAACTAGTCCTCCAATAACAATTATAGAACTTCTGATTAGAAAATGGATTCTAAGACCTCTTACTGAGCTAATCAAAGAGAAATAAGATATTCAAGAAAAATAAAAACCTCAAGAAACTACTCCATGAATTCCTTTCCCTGAGAGACTTAAGGAAACAATGAATACAAGTGAATCTGACTTAGTGTAGGAACTAAGGAAACTGAGTATTGGATACCACTAGTGTATGTAATAAGAGATTATAAAACTCAATAAAATCATCAAATGTTTATGCATTAAAAACCCAATAATAATTAAAAAATTCCCAAAACCATATAAGTAGATGGAAAACTTGTTATCCTCTTAAATAAAATTACTTCTATCAAAATATGGAGACCCTAGGAGTTTAGTGATCACTGTATCTATAGGAAAGGAGATACAAAACATGTTATTAGACCTACGAGACACTATAAATGTTATGACATTAGACACATTTAAATAATTCCCCCATCACTAGAGTATAACTAACTACTGTGGTATTAGAGATGGATGATCAATCTATTTCCAAATTGGAGGGAATCATAAAGGATGTCTCAATAACTATAGAATATTGGGAATACCCCATGGATTTTATGATACTTCAACCAAAGTGTTAAAAACCTAGGTTATTTATTGATCCTAGAGAGACCATGGATGGCCATAGTTTTAGTCCTAATAGATTGCAAATCCATAGATATTACCATTTCAATGGATTAAAATCAAATAAAAACTATTTGTATCCACCTACAAAACCATCTCTAAATTCCACATATCACTTATGGGTAGATGAACAAGAGAAAAATAATAATATTATTTCCTCTTTGGCCATGGTATCAATAAAAACCCACATGAATGGGATAGAAGATGAGTTAATGAATTGCATTGAAGATGTTGTTGTAACTCTAGAGACATCTTTTCTAGCTTTAGAGCTATTTGGTTTGACTCTGATAATGGCCAACTTGGCTCTAGAGATGCCTAGTCCAGAGCTAAAGATTATCAAACCATCTTTGGAAGGTTAACAAAATAATTATAAGGATACTCGTGATGAAATTTATGAGTACATACATCTCTAATAGATCATTATTAACTGGGCACACAATAGTCAAGAAATTTTCCTTTTAGCTTTCCCATATCTATATCTAGTGGGAACAATAATATAAAGTTATTTTGGGCCCAATGGCTAATCCAGGTAGAGATTTCCTAGAGCCCTATGCTTTTCCCCTATCTATCCTCTATTAGGTGTGATTTTATAATGAGAATCATTTCTAAAAATAATATATACATTTCACATGTTAGAACCTCATCCTTTCCCCTTGAACTCTCTCATGAGTAAGTTAAAGCAAGTTAGTTCCACCTATCTAGGGACAAAACAACTAGCAGTCTAATTGATAAAATGTTGAAAATTAAAAGTTAGAACCTAAGGACTTTTACATTCTAAAAATCCATACAAACTATTTTGATTTTGAATATAGCAACATAAAAGGTATTCACCCATGTTTTTATAGTCATCACATTTACACGATAAAAATCAAACCATTAATAAAACCATAAAGAAGGATCAATACAACACTAAAGGACATGGTTAAAATAAAATAAGAAAAACTATTACAACTAAGATTCATTTATCCCATATCAGATAGTCAATTGGTCTCACCAATTATAATAATACCAAAGAAATATGGAAAATGCTGAACATTTATCGATTATAGGGATATTAACAAAGCTACCATGAAAGACTACTTCCATTTGCCCTTCATAGACCAAGTTATAGATTACTTAGTAATAAATTATTTATATTCTTAGATGGGTTTAGTGGATATAATAATATAATATTATATCTAGAGGACTAAGATAAAAAAAACTTTACATGTCCTTGGTGGAAATTCACATATAGAGTTCTACCCCTTAGCCTATGCAATGCCCTAGATACTTTTCAAAGAGTAGTCTTATATATATTTTATGATATAAAAATGAGTGAATTTAAGTGTACATGGATGAATTTATAGTTCATGGTGAATATTTTAATTAATCCTTAAAAAATATAGATAAATTTTAACTAGGTGTGAACAAAAAATATTATCCCTAAGCCATGAGAAACATCTAATGATGGTTGATTAAGGAATAGTCTTAGCTCATCACATCTCAACTCAATAAATATAGGTTGAACCTAAAATGATTTAATTTATCTCACATCTAATTTCACCTAAAAATCAAGTGGATATTAGAAAGCTTTTTAGGACATACAAGATACTATAGGTATTTTATAGAAGACTTCAGTAAGATAATTACACCTATGTTTTCCTTGTTCACGGATGATATTTAATTTGTGTATATTAAAAAGTGTCAAAAAAAAATGGAATCAATAAAATAAAAAAATATTTCTTCTCTAATCTTGAGAGGTCCTAATTGGGAGTAGCCTTTTCACATATATAGAGATGCCTCCAAAACTACTATGGGAATAATCCTTGGATAGAAAAATGAGGAAGGCACGATGCAATATTTATTAAATTATCAATAATTTAAATACTACTAAAAGGAATTACACTAATACTAAGAAGGATTTATTATATGTTATCTACACCATGAATAAATTATGTCATTATATCATTAGATATAAAATATTTGTATACATAGATCATTCATTTATAAATTATCTAATGAAAAAACTAGTGGTAGGAGGTAGGATCATTATATGGTTACTACTCTTACAATAAATTTGATATCAAAATAATTGATAAGTTAGGAAAGGCTAATGTAGCTTCAAACTTTTTTTCAAGGTTAAATGTTTTAGGTGAATATAAGACATTATAAGATAGTTTTGTAGATGATTAATTTTTTATAATTTCATCACACACATCATGGTTTATTTATATGGACAATTATCTATAAATAAGAAAATATCCTTGTGATTTCACTCATAAAGAAATAAATTATCTAATTAGAAAAAGTTCTAACTATAGATGGATTAATAATGTTTTGTTTAAATGTGGAACTGATTTAGTCCTTCGTAGGTGTGTAAGAGAAGATGAAACTTATGACATCCTAAGCACTTACCATAATGAACCTGGAAGAGGCCACTATTCATCTAAAATGAATATTAAATATATCCTTAGGGATGGATAATATTGGTCTTTACTTAAAATAAGTGTGAAAAAATATATTTGGCAATGTGGTTCTTGTAAAAGGATGAGAAAACCCACATTTTCTTATGAGATGCCCCTTCATTCTCAAGTAGATTTAGGACCCTTTGAGAAATGGGGGTTGGATTTCATTATTCCTTTTGATCCACCATATCAAGGAAATGATTAAATATTAGTATGTACTAATTATGTCACCAAGTGAGAAAATTTTTAATCTCTACCATTTAATTGTAAATAAATCATTATTTATTTCTTGTATTATAAGATCATGCAACTTTTTTTAGCACTTAGAAGAATAGTATCAAATCAAGGCCATAAATTTTCATCAAAATGATCAAATCATTCTCATAAAACTAAAAAATCACTGATTGGAATTCATCACCATGCCATCATCAAGCCAATGGTCAGGTAAAGGTTACCAATAAGGAACTCGAAAACATTTTTACCAAGTTAGTGAGAATCAATAAAAAGGATTGGGTAATCAAGATACCTAAAGTAGTATGACCATACAAAACTACATGTAAAACCACCACATGTTTTTCCCCATATAAAAATGTGTATGGAAAAAATCCATTACTTCCAATTGAGCTTGAATTATAGATACTAAGAATAACAATGGATATAGGCAAAGATCTAGATGAAGCACAAATATATATAATTATTCAACTAAATGAAATTGATGAGATGAGACTAGAGGCATTGAATCAAACAAAACTTATTCAAAATCATACAAAGGCATGACATGATAGTCACATCAATTAAAGTACATTCAAGGAGGGATATTTGGCCTTGTTGTTTGATTCAAAGTATCAACATTTTAAAGGTAAACTCCATACCAAATAGAAAAGACTTTTGATGATGGATCAGTTTAATTATTATTAATTGATGGGAAAAAAAAACCAATCTTGGTAAATGGACATAGGTTGAGGCTCTATCATCAACCCCCAAATAAGAATGAATTATTTAAATAGTTTCAATCTCAAAAATAATTTGGATATATGTAATAACTTTGTTTTTCCATGATAACCAAGGAATGATATTTTGAGTCCAATAAAGGAGGGGGATTGAAAAATATTAAAATTTAGTCCTCTTCAAAAAATATACAAAAAATAAATAAAAAATAAAAATAAGTGAAAAATGTAGAAACCAATAAATGACAACTTTTTTGGGAACAAAGTAATAAAATAATACTCCTAGTTGACTTCTATAAAACCCTGAATTAACTTATATGGTATTTTTTATCATAGGACTAGTGGTAGAACCAAAAATAAATAAAAAACATATATAATTCAAGGTATTTGTATTTAATTATTCTATGAATGATATTATTTATGAGTTTTAGATGTCATTAAATTAACCCTAAAAATCTAGGTATGGGGGATATAGTGTTAAAAATATAGAAATGAATAAACACAAGGGTGATAAATAGATCTATAGTAGGCCAATAATTTTTGAAACTTAGATTAAAAATATACTAAATTTATTATAATACGATATGGTAAAATGGAAAGTATAACTATGTTAAATATTGCAATGATAATGAAAATAAGTACTTAGCTAATTTTGATGCTAATATAGATCTCGATCTAGAATAGGTAAGAAGGACTCTATAAAAGTATTATAGAAAAGTCACCAAGTTCTATATTTAGTGATTATATATCTTTGGACACTTGTGTCATCCTTGGAATGTTAGGCCAATGTTACTATCTGATTTGGACATAATTCTCCAGTATATAATATCTACTGAAATAAGATGCAACAACCTGAATGCTTCTAGGTTTTTCATCACCTTCACTTTGGTGCATTTAGATTTGGGTCATGGACTATCACTAATTTTAAAATATCAAAACCCTAGTTCTTCCTCCTCATAGTTATTATGTAAAAATGGGTCAGTGGGTACTTGGTGTTGAGATACCCTAAAGACTCCTTTATCAATGAGCATTTCCTACATATTCAATACTCTAAAGAGGGACTCAAAATTATGTGGGTAATAAAATATTAATGTTTGATCTTATATTAATATAAATCCTTTTGTAATAACTTACATTAAAGTACTTAGGCCAATCACAAGGATATGTTTCATTTGAAAATTATGACTTTAGGGCTTTAGACACTTGCATTGGAGTAGGACACCTATGTTGATGCAAATGTCTATCTAGGATGAAAGTATCCAAGGGGTAATAAAATAGGTAAGGCTCAAAACTTTCAAAGGCATAAGATAAATATTTTTTAATAATTCTAGGAAAGATAAAATGCTTTGGTCATAACATAAGACTAGTCAGACTAAGAGATATGACAAGGGGCACTAGAAAAAATAGATGTGAGACTTGAAGAAGTGGGAAAACATCTAGAACTAAGAGGATAAACTAAGGTTTTCAAAATTTATAATACTAAGGTTATATATAATTAATAAATAATGTATACATTTCCCCCTTTAATATAATAATGAAATTACTAGTTTAAAGGAAAGGAATGTGTACCTAGGTGTGTATAACACACCTTGTCTTTACTTGAGTCTATCTTGACTACTTTACTGGGGACTGACATACAACCAAGAAAATGATATAGTAAATAACTAGTACATATAATCTGAAATTTAAAGAATTTGAAATGATTGAAATTGAAAGAGTAAGGTTTAAGAGTACACATATGTATTGATGTAACCACCTTACTTATTATTAATTTGATTTAAAATATGTATCATTATGAATCACTAAATTTGATATTAAAACAAATATTTAAATCAATAAAGTGAATATATCTAAGTATATATATATATATATATATATATATATATATATATATATATATATATATATATATATATATATATATATATATATAGAGAGAGAGAGAGAGAGAGAGAGAGAGAGAGAGAGAACATGCCCCCAACCTTAGAGTAAATATCAATTACTAGCTGGCAATTAAGACTAACTCAACCATGAAACCTAATTATAATTATAATGTAGTGAATTTTAATGATCCAAGTAAACTCAAACTATCAAGCTAGTGAGGTTTCATGATACATTCAAGTCTAACTTAAAAACTTGGCAAGATTGAGTGATTTGATCATCTCAACCACACCAAAAAGTGAACCAACTATTGTAGTATATTGGCTCAATATAGTTCATAAAATTATGACTTGGTGGGTGATGATAGTACTTGAAAGTGTTTAAAATTTGAAAATATTTTGTATTTTTTAATATTATGAATTTTTTTATAGCATATACACCTTAGATATGTCTCATGCTAAAATTGTGTATAACAATGGTACCAATGTATAATTTTTTTTTATAAATGTGAATTTGAATCATGTAAATATGTGCTTTGGTCAATTTAGAAACCATGATAAGTTTAAAGAACATGATTATAAATCATGACCCTACTATATATGGATAAATATGAAAACTAATATAAGTGCTAATGTGGATAACACGTTTAAAAAAATGTGCCCACTATAATCTGGGTATGTTGAATAATGAATAAGTGTAAAGAACATGTTTATAAAACATGCCTCCACTATATATATGAAACTTTTAATGTGTGGAATCTATGCCTTTATGACATTCCCCCTATAATATGCCCCCAATTTTGAGGTGAGAGAAGAATAGAAACTAGCAGTTACCTCACCTCTAATATATTACTATGATGTAACATATAAGAAAATATTTCTAAGTAAATATATCATTGAAGTGTATAGAGTGTGATCACATCAAGGCCTAATATGCATGATAAAAATCATGGAAACATCTAGATAGTAATATTACAAGCTCAATAAGAAAATAAAACACATACATAAGAGCACTCAAAATCAAGTCAAAAGGTAATGGTCTAATGAGACCATAAATAAAGGTCATGTGCAAATGTCATACAATAAAATGGACATAACTTATTCAAATCTCCACAAAAATAAGAATGACATATTTAAATGTTCATACAACAATCTATGACATTTTAAATGTCAAATAAGCAAATAAAGTCACATGGGCCACACACAATGGAGCATATTCAAATTTTGAACAAATAAGAGAATAGAAAGACAAGACACTCAAGGAAGTGCATACAAGGAATGTCATAAACATATCATAGTATTTCATGGCTCCAACATGTTATAAAAAATGTCAAGTACATAACATATCCAATAGATTGTATAAGTTATAAGCATGGATATATGCATATGTAAGTACATATATTATCTCAAAACATGATAATGTAAAGTGACCATATAATGATGAAACCTAGAAGTATAGTTATCATATAGGTGGATGCCCGCAACATCCAAATGGTGTGAGTAGAGGGAAAGTCCAACATCCAAATGGTGTGAGTAGAGGGAAAGTCCAACATCCATAAGAGTATAAATATTATGTCTATGTATGCCTATATCAAACTCAAATATAAGTTTAAAACACTTGTATATAAAGTAACTGATATGCTATCCATAAACATAGAACTAACACATAAATTTCAAGGAGCCAATAAAATATGTAAATGCTGAAGATATTTTTAGATTTTTATTTTTTTTTAATTTTTGGTATTTTTGAAATATTTAAATTTTTTAACCTTAAGTTATATATTTGACATTATTTTAATTGGTTAGATAAGTTAAAATGGTCAATATCATTTCCTCCTCATGTTTTACATATGTTAAAGAAGAACTAATGCTATCATTTGTAATATTATTAATTTTCCTTCATGAGAAAAAGAAATACCTTGCTGATTTGGATAATTTTTAGCTTCCATTTCATATAACCCAAATCTACCTAATGTAGATGAGTGTAACAATGTATGTCGTAAGATCCATATGTAAGGATACCATGAAGCCCATAAGTAATAGTAATGAAAAATAAACCTAACAAATCTTTCCATTTCCCCTTATCACATAGACATTTGACATGGTACTAAATTTATAAAAATTGGATTTCATTACAATAGTTCTTGATTTCATACTATAAATTTGGTTATGCCAATATTAATTACCACTCACAACTAAATTAATTGTTAAATCATGGTGACATGAACTCTTTTTGTGTTGTTCCCCTTGGAATTATTACATAGGATGTGGACCTTCAGTTGGCCCCATGTTAAGTAACATTGTAAACTGATCATATAAACATTAGGAACACCACATTTTTATTCATAATGCCCCTTAGGTAATTTATCTCCTTCCTTTGTGTGAGGGATAAAACTTTTGTATTTGGAGGGAGATATGTTAAGTTCCTTTGGATGAGTAATTAAGAATGAAGCATATGTGAACATCATTATTTAAATGGGTAGATAATTCATATTGTTTATGCAATGTTATTTCATTTAATAAGGAAATAATGTCTCTACTAAAAATAAATTGCAATTTCAAATCCGAGGGCCTAAATACCAACTCATATGATGTTATTTTGAATCAAAAGTATAATCTTGAAGGGATTCATCATCATGTTGCTTTAAATTTTTATTTATTTTAATGTTAGTTTTGGTACCTCATGGGTATTGAAATCCATAAAGAATACATCTTTTAATTGTAAAAAAGTGGTTTAGGAACTTTTTTCTAGGTTATAGAACCAATTTTGAGCCTCATAGGAAATGCTCACATGGAATAATTTTAAAAATATTCTATCATATTTTTTCCATCAACCAAAATAATATACATAGTTAATCATGTAGTTTAAAGGGTCCTTACGACTAAAAAAGAGAGGTAAATCTAGTAGTTCAAAATTTTGTGGATAAGGATATTCAAGTATATATTGTGTAAGAGGTTTATTGTTGAATGAATTCATATTTGCATTAGGATTGTGGAAAGTCATTTGCATTTGAAGTATAAAACCCTATTTTTAAGATCCCCAATAGTGGTCATCATAGAAATAAGATATTCCATGGGAACAATCATTTTTTTCATATGTTTTATACTTGGTTCCAACCTGCCACATTTTTTGAATCTAGGCATATGAGTATCATCATCCTCATGGATAATAATTGCAAGTTTATAATCACTCAATTTAATATATTTTGGTAGTGGTATTGAATATTGAAATCTTGTTACATTTGTAATATCATTATAATGAATTACTTAGAAGATCCATATAAATAGAACAATATATCATAGAATTAAGAACATAATAAGTAGATCCACAACAATAATTGGAAAAAGAGGAGAAGACTTAAATATTATAACTGAGCCACTCACTTTAAGGGGGAAAGCTCCATAATAATACAATAAGAACATAATTTTCAATATTATGATAAAATACTAACCACTAAATCATATATACTCTAATTATCCATTGTTATTCCATACACTCACCATACTAATAACATCAAGAAATCCAATAAGATAATATGAAGGTATGTAAGCCACAAGTCAGCGACACATATCTATAGATGCATTATACATTAAGGGTGTAACTTGCCTCTTCCCTTTAGAAAATCATTGTCCTCAATGTTAAATCAAACAAAGATATTTATGTAGGAACACTTCATCCTCCCATGTTTCATCTTCATAATGCAAATTATTCCATTTCATCAAATAATCCTTAATCACTCGAGTCCATAGTTTATTAGAGTGCATGTGAAAGATATATTTAGGATCCATATGACTTAGACTTATTCATCTATTTAAGGTAACTCATTTTGAGTGGAAAATATATGTCCAATTACCTTTTTTAAGTAAGTTACATAGAATATCAAATGTATGTGACTAGATAGGGGCAATTTCAGCTTGTAGGTCACACTACCAAATTTATGCAAGATCTAATATGGACATAATACTTAGGGGACAATTTTTTATCCTTTTTATTTTAATTTAGAGAAGTGTTCTTATAACGATGAAAATATAGAATACCTAGTCACCTATTTCAAAATGTCACTAACGACTATGTTGATCTACTTGTTATTTGATTCTATTTTGTACCATTGCTAAACTATCTTGCAAACTAACTAGTACCTCTTGTTGATGGTAAGTATGTTCCTCAACATATAAAACCTTGGGATGAATATTAAAGGCTGAAGTGATGGATGGGGGCTAATACCCATATAATACCATAAAGGGAGGCATTTTAGAATATGTGTAAAAATAAGTATACACCACTATTTGATAACTGGCAACCAATGAACCCATTTGTCCTATTTTTCATAAAAAAAACAATCAAGATACCATTATATACATTTATTGACTACCTCTATTTGAACATTATATTGAGGATGATAGGATGATATATGATCAAATTAGGTACCCAAACATGCAAATAATTTAGTCCAAAAATTACTAGAAAATATGGGGTCCTGATCACTTACAATGATATTTATTCTTGTTGTTTTCTACATTCATTTTGTTGTTAATTTATCTTCTCTATCCTCATTATTTTTCCTTCCACCATTTCCAAATATCATTTCCACTTTTTGCTCTCTAGTTAAAATTATAATAAAAAACCATAAAATACACATTTCTTATGAGGAATACATCCCTCTCAATTGTATATGAAAATAACCATATCAATGGTGATTTATCCATTTTTTGATTAATTTGTGTCACTTTAAATTGGGTGAGTCATAAAACCAAGAAATAAAAAAACAACCCAAATTCCCATCAATAGGTTTTTGTTATTCCATTAAGGATGGAAATGTGCCTTTGATCTCTATAATTTTAAGGGAATCTTCCCCTTAAAAAATAATACTAGTGAATATATTGAAATGATACTTGGAAATGATGGAATGAAACCCATGCTTCTAATTTGTTGATTTTTGGTATCATTACCCATGGTTTGATTTTTTTGGCTACAAGCATGAAGAAATTTCAACTAAAAGAAGAATATGGATACCTTGGAAATACTGGGTGGCAAAAATAATAATAAATAAACAAGAAAAATAATTTGAAATATATTGATTTAAGGGATGATTATATTTTTACAAATGATGATATATCGAGAAATGATTTTCTCTTCATATCATCCTTCAAATATAATCCATTTTTTGAAAGATGTCTATGAAGTTTTACAAATCAATCAATTCAAAATGTTATCATGATGGATAAAATACAAAAAGAAAAAGTTTTTGGTGTTGGATATGAAATTGATGGTTCAAATTCCATTATGGTGAACACTCCAATAGATGATGAATTGAATTATTTAATTTTATGCTCTAAAGAAAATCTTGAAAATTCAATGAAAGAGAAAGAAGTTAGAGGAAAACATAATAAAAATTTAAGCCTCCTTCCAATAAAGTGAGATATGTCATGAAATTAGTGAGATTGAAATTAAATATAAATAGGTATGTGATGATTTTGAGTATGTGCACAAATAATATTTTGAATAAGAGACAACAAGCAATCAACAAGAATTTTTTAGTCATTTTGAGCACCATGAGGTTCTAGTCCCAAACTCAACTTTGGATATGCCTAAAGGTGATTCAATTCAACCATTCACAGATAAAGACCCATAAGAGTAACCACAAATTAAATACTTAGGATGTATGATTCATGTTTTTATTATTCCAAACATCAATTTGACACATATTCTTTCTATTCATGATAAAATTATATATGTTCAACTATTTCATTACATATTTGTCTTCCTCCATGCACCTCTTTATTATCCCTTAGATATAGTTAAAATCATCTTGTTATGGTTTTTCATGTCTTTTCAAAACTAATATCATATTTTAATAAATTTATTTACAATATCTCATATTTTTCCCAACTCATGAGTATTCATGTTTATTCATGTCATCCCTCATTCTCCCTTACAAATAGTATATTTTTATGAATAATTTATGGCTTGTGTTTTTCCTTTTTTTATTGTGTGTGTGTTTGTCTTTAATAAATGAATCTTGTGTGTTGTGTTTTTTCCCCCTTACCCATATTGAAGTTGATTTAAAAACACAAACCCTTATTAAATTATCATATTCATCATGAGCTCTACCAAGATCTATTCTAGGTAACATTACTTCTAAAGGTATTCAAATAAATCCACTTGTGTTTTTAAATACAAAGGAAATTTGTCCTTGTATATCCTCCCAAGCATATAAAATTACCATAATTTTAACTTGGTCAAATGTGTGGATATTTTAATATGATGATTTATTCTGATAATTCATGTTAATTTCCCAAGCAATTGGGATAGATGAATTAATTTTTAATTATTTAGATTAGGACACAGTGTATTCTACACATTATCTACTATGAATTCTAATATAAAAATGTGTGGATATTATAAGGAAATGGTCCTTCTTGATAGTACATGTTCATTTCCCATATGATTAGGATAGGTAAACTAATTTTTAGGTGACCAAATCATGATATGCATGTGCAATACATACTATTTAAAATGTGGATAATGCATTAGTCACCAAAGAATCTAGACTTCTCTTGTATTCCCCTAAGGAAATTAGAGCCACTATTGTATCCAAAATTTGAATTCATTAATATTTTTAAAATTTCGGTTTCTATTTGAATAAACTAGAAGTCTTGCACTATATCAAATAAGCCTCATGGATGTTTTAGTTATTATTCATGTTTTATTTGAGAAAAATTTATTTTGGAGAAGCCATAGAAATCAATTATTATTCACACCTCAAATGTGTATAAAGTGTAATTTTTTCATATTGTCATATCTTCCACAACCATGCTCCATTTTGGTTATCATTTGATACATTAAACATATATTATCTCATGGGTATTTTTTTTTTTTAGATATTAGAGTCCTAAAATGCATATAGTTTTTGAATTGAAGATCTAAAACTTTAGAGTCTAGTAAAACGAAGGAACATCTAGCTGAATTTAATTTATTTTGGCATATATTTCACATATAGACTCTTTTTTGGTTCTTATTTGATTTTTTTGAAATATATTTTCTATAGGATCATCTTTTATTCATATATCAAAGTCTAAAAGTGCATATGTTTTTCATATCCAAGATCTGAATATTCAGATCCCAAAAGGACCAAGGGTGAGCTAGGTGAAAATTATCTATTTTGACATATATTTCACATCCAAACTCTATTTTAGTTTTATTTTTATGAATTTTAATTTTATTATCCTAAGTATAATCTTTTATTTAGATCTCAAAGTCCCAAAGTACATATATTTTTCATACTAGAGATCTGAAACTTGGGAGCCACTAGGGAACAAGGGCCAACTAGGCACAAAGTATTAATTTTGGCATATATTTAACACAAAAACTCTATTTTCATTTAATTTGATGTGTTGTAATTATATTTTCCTAAGGATCATATTTTATTTAGATCTTAGAGGTCCAAAGTTCATATATTTTCCATACTAGATATATGAAACTTTGGAGCCAGTGGGGACCAAGGGCCAGTTAGGTGTAAATTCTTCATTTTAACATATATTCCACATATAGAGTTTATTATTTTTTCTTTTTTATGTGTTTAATAACTTAAATTTATTTATAAATGATTTATCATTCTTTTTATCCCTTTTTACCATTAATGACATATGCATTTAAATAACACTTATTTCACCAATTTATACTATTCTAAGCATAAGAGAAGACCTTATTTCAATAAAAGGCCATCTAAAATCATCTACAAAAATTATTTTACTACTAAAAACATATTTATTAATATGTATACTTTGAATTAGACCAAAAAATGAACATCTTTCCTTAAGGGAAATTAACGCCCAACATGATAGGAATGCATGGTGTTTCTATCTTATTTATCAATCACGTCCTTCCATTTAAAAAATCAAAGTTTTAAAAAATAAAGTATCAATAGGGTCACCCTTAATATTTATAAACTCTAAAATGGGTGTCTTTCTCACTTGAACCCTTATAAAATCACAATCAATTCATTTATTTAGGACATCTTTGCAAGCTTATCAATCTTATCACAAGAGCCTATTTAAATGTGCACAAGATAAAAAAGTTCCTATAATTTTCAAATAAACTTTTAATTACTTAAAGAATCCATGATCCAAGTATATATTTATTTTTACATATCCTTATCCAAATCATGATCAATTATTCAAGATAAATCTATATGTATTCATATATTCAAAGGATCACAATTAACAAAACACTTAGGTGAGAGAATTACATGGAAGTTTTATCCTTACTCATAGTATTGGTACATAGGCAATGTTCAACTAGGTGGGGTGTTTAGTTCTATAAAAAATACAACCACTAAACCAATTTTACTCCTTCACATTTGTTTATATCTTTGTGGCATAAAACTAGGGTTTGTAACTTTAATAATGCATATATAGGTCTTTGCACCATTTCTAAATATAAAATCAATTACAAAAGCCTTGATTTTCATTCTTACACTAACTATTCTAGAAGTTCTAGTATTATAAAAAATATAATATCAACCAACATGGAACCAATGACTATCACACTTATCCTACTGGGTGTTCATGTCCTTTAAGGCACTCAAGTTGATATTCTAGAGGGATTTTGGGTTTTAAGAATTATTTTTTTTCCTGCATTCTATTTTCTTGTGTGGTCACCTGATGATTGAAAAAACTAAGTATATATCTATTTTTCATAGTTTACCATTTTTATTTCTATTTTTATTTGTCTATTTTAATAATTTATCTTTAGTTTTTCTATTTAGGACTATATTTACAGTATCTTTATTTACTATATTCCATTTATATGAATTAGGATTAATTGTAATATAAATTCCAAATTAATATAAAACATTTGGTGAACCCATTTATTGTATGAACATTGTCTATCCATGTGTCTGACTTATGGTTCAAAACTTATAAGGTTTCAAAATTTTGGTCCTAGGGTTTCAAAAAAGATGTCTCAGGGTTTCAAATATTTCTCTTTGTTTTTATGCATATCATTTTTTCCTTTCTTGAAATATATTTTTAATATCTTTTAAAATGGATGATATTGATATTTTTAATGATTATGATAAGATAATTTTCCAAAATTTTACACATGCCTAATTATGTAATTTTTTATCATGTCAAGTATAACATAGGAATAAGAAAAAACTTTAATTTAAGATGTTATAAAGCCTCATCTTACCTCTTAAGATGGTGATAGATACTATTCCTATAAAAATATTCATGTTATCACTATCCCAAGAGATAAGTTGAGAAAACCTATAATGTCAAATGAATGAAATTAATATGTCCTTCTTCAAACCCCTCCACTTCCCACACATCCTCTTACTGGTGTTTGAATGAATCTTTAATCATAATTACCCAAGGTTTTTTCTTGTGAAGCTCATAAAGATAAAATCATCATTATGGGAAGGTCCATAGAAGATCTAAAAATTAAAATCAATTTTTGCTTTCAAATACCAAATCATGGGAAATCCATATCATATTCACCAATAATATATATTATGATAGTGTTAATCATGTGTTTTCATCTTCATCTATCTAGTATGTGCCTTTCAAAACTTCATATCAATATTGGAAGCCACAACAAAGTACATATACAACTAGTGATTCAAAAAGTGAACAAAATACTACTAAGGTTTCAAGTGAAAACCTAATATAAGTCCTTTGAAATAAAGTGATCAAATTACCTCATATATACTCTCTAATAATATAAAAATACTATTTTGAATATCATTAAATGTATGGGCATCATACAAAAAAAAAATTGCCTTGAAGAAAAAAATACAAAAGACAATTGATAGTGGTGATCTTATAATTGATACATCAATCAAGAAACCCACTCATATCAATACATATAGATAATATGGATACAAAAGGAATAAGATGGAAAATCAAGAGTATAAAAATAATCACTTTCAAAATAATATAATGAAAAATCCCAATCACAACAAGAGAAATTAAAAAAATAGAAACTATGTCAAGATAAACAAAAAAGGCCTCCACAAGCTAATGTAAAAGTGTAGTTTCAAAATAGAAAATTAAAAATAACTATTCAAATCAAGAATCTCTCACTATCATTGCTCACATAGATGGCAATCCATGTATATATTTCAAGATTATAGACTATCAAGAAATAATTTTATGTTCTATATAATTTATTATATATTTTGGATATAAAATTAAATAACAAATCAAACTAAGTCATCTAAAACATGTTTTTGATCAATAAGGTTGAGAATATTGTTTACTTAAAAAACATGTTAACTTATGTTTTATGTTATTTATCATCCAAATGAATATGATTTTTTGATTGGTATATTATGGTTAAAATGAATAGGAGCAATGATCAATACAAAAAAAATTGTATTTTCTTTGATAAAAAAGATAAGGTCAATTCTACACCTTCAAGTCAAGATGATCAAAATGACATATCAAAAGTTTAAGTATGACCTAAGAAGTTAGTATTTTCTTATGATGACTATGATTCCATAGAATATGATTGGAATGACATAACAATAATGTTAGATGAAAATGGAAACCTAATTGATGGTTATAACACACATGATACAACACCTTCATAGAGGCATCCCCTGTATGATATCCTTGGATTTTAGTAATATAAACCTAATTGTACATAGTTTAAAATTGTTACATTTGTTTTCATTTACAATCACTTGATCTATTATTATATTATGATATATTTCACTAAATTTTTGGCCTCTTGTCCTTTCTATATTCCCTTATAGGTCTAGTTAGTCTAAAAATAGTGTTCAATCTCACTATACAGTGACAATTATCTACTCTCATGTATATTTTTTTATAGAATTTTCTTAGTTCCCCATTGGATAAAATCAACCAGAACATGAAAATAATGTTGATTACTACTATCTTATTGGTAGATATTTTAAGTTTTCTATATCTAATTAGACACTAGATTTCTATAACATAAATCTTTAATTATGTCCATTTCCATATTATTCATGTAGTCTCAATATGTAACTTCTAGCTTTTATGCAATATTTCTTATTTTCAAACTCTATTTTTCATACATGATATATTTTGTCACATGTGCATTTGACAAAATGAGAATGTTTAGTCAATTACTTGAACATATATTATTTAGTCTCCTATAGATTAGTAACTTTTCCAAATCACATTTTGTATGATATGAATTCCTTCTAGTGAGCCATTCAACTCTTTGCTAGTGCACATAATTCATTGACACTTGTTGTGAATTATCTATATTAATTTCCTTTATTTTGTTTTGACACCTTAATTCATTTCAATTTCAGTATTGGCATTTCCTAAAAATGTCAAAATATTAAAAAATATATCAAAAAACTACACAAACATTCAAATATTGTCAAAAATCTAAAATAAATACCTAAACATGTTATCAATCTAGTTATACATTTTAAATATTTTATTTATATTGTTATTAGTAGATTACATTTTATTTCTATATCACACATGCATTTCATGGGTATCTATGAGGTGTTTTGCAAGACATATAATAATTTTCACAGATTAATATGTTGGATTATCCTCTACCCATTGGCCTTATTATGTTGGTGACATATTATTCATAGGTGTTAGTATGTATGTTTTATCATTATACAATCCCTATATTGTTAAGATTCAATTTTATACATATGACTTGCTAACATTTATAACTTAGATAGTGTAAATAAACATACTCTTTCTAGGATATGATTACATGACATATGCATAACATAGATTAAATTTTTTAATTATATGTTCCATTAATGTTGCTTACTTGTACATAGTAGATTAAAACTCTATTATTCTATTTTTTTACCCTTATCCCTTATGTGACATTATTTTATTTATGCATATCTATGAAATATTGTGTGGTGTGCAAAATTTGGCCATGTCCTTGATTTGGCCCTTGTCCCTATGTGTGGAGTATAACATTTAAACATATCCTTTTTTTGGCCCTTGACCCTTGTATGTGAAAGATTTGAAAATGTCACTTATTTTAACAGTCCTAATGTCTAATCATGTTCTTTAGGACATTTTAACATGTCCTTGTCTTTTTCACTTAGCCCATAGATGTTAATTTTATATCATTTGTGTTTGTTGTGTGTGTGTTTGTTGAGTTTGATGAGTTTGATAAGTGCCATAATCCATTTCAAGGAATTATAACATACAAGATACTAATTCAATGAGATTCAATGAAACATTTAATAAGACTTACTCTTAAGTTATATGCACAAATTTAAATCTTATTATGCTAATAGTTTTCCATACGCTATAATTTTCAATGATCATGTATTAATATGCATGTTTCAAGTTAATATTTATTTTGAGATTTGTCTTTTTTAAGAACAAATTATCTCACCTCAAAATGGGGGAAATTTATTGGGTTTTTCATGCATGAGATTAACCATTTTTAGAGAGAAATTATAGTTTTAAAATCATTGTTTCATTGTTTTAAGTTGAAAATTTAGTTATTGACACATATTATGGGGTCATATGCCATTACATATAAACTCCTATTTTCATTTTCAAGAAGCGTTCACATATAGTATCAATTCTATATTATAATGGGGGCATGCTAATATTTTTATGCCATAGTTTCTATTTCATAGAATATGATAGGATCATGGGTGTAGTCCATTCTCTTTTGATCATGTTTATTTATACCTAGATATATCAAAACATTACCAATATTTTTAAATTGAATCTACAAGCCAGATGCAATGGTTGATTTAGTTTTTTTGAATAGTGGATGACTTAGGGTCACTAAGCACTCTATCATTATGTTTGTGATTCCATTAGGATTACAACCATTTTACATATTTGGGACACAAATAATCAAGTTTCAACATTCTTCAATGAGAAATATTTTCTCTTCTAAAAGAGAAAATGTAATTTGTAGTTTTATCACCCCTAATTTTCTCCAATGATTTGGCTAAAGAACCATATTCTCCAAGTTCTTCATGGAGGGAAAAAATTAACTAATGCTCAAAATAATCATCATTACCAATAAAACTCAAAAATATCATCATTGATATCACATATACGTGTATTCATTTCATACTCCCAATTAACTTTTCAAAATTTTGTTGGGTGAAGAATAGGGCTTACTAAAATCTTAAAGTATAGTTGATGAGCATGTGAGAGAGTTTATCAATATTTTATTTTGTATAATATTTTGTATGTATGCAACATTTGTAAATAATAGGGATATATGACATAATGTGAAGAGTCACTTATTTTGGGCATGTCAAAAGGCTAGAATATGAAGAGATAGTGCTGAGTAAAACTCTATATGTAACACTCATGTGTAGTTGTATATGGTTTTTAATGTGATAGAGATTTAAAAAAAAATTCTAAAATGGTTTTGATAAATATATTTTACATTTTTATGTGCATAGTGAGTGATTTATTTTCCTTAATCTATTTATTATATAAGTATATGCTGACTATTAAGACTTTAATAAACATGTGTTCCTTTGTGTATCAATCTATTTAATATATTTAATGAATACCATCAATATGAATATGTTTTTAATGGTGTATTTTTTAATCTTTGTATAAGTTATCCCTAAATTAGTATGTTATGAAGAGTTTCTAGGAACCTATGCTAACAATGGTGTGGTAAACATGGAAAAGTTTTTGAACATGTTGAGATGGTTTCTAGGATAAAGGCATATAGAGAGATGTATTAATGAAAGGATTCAAATTTTTTTTGAAGAGGATGTAATAAGAATAGGCAAAACTATGAAGGAAATTATTGAAGATCATATCTAAAATAAAATCTATGAAATATTTTGGTGCAAATTGCTTGAACTATTAGTTGTTTGGTTATCCATATTGGAGTACTATTGTTTCCAACCACAAAGGATGGAACACATAACCTAGTTAGAAGAAAAAATAGAAAACATACATAATTTAGACATTGATTAGACTCATGTATTAGATTATTGGACAAAGACTACTATTTATAGATATATCACTAAATTTGATGTTTGAGGTTATTTATCTTTTGAAGTTGTGCAATATCAATTTGTCAGGGGAATATATGGGAAGTTTCTTTAGTGACTACCTACTCTATCTAATATGTTGGTTGTGTAAAAGGCCATGATGCCCACTCTTGCCAACATGGAGTAGTCAATTTGGTTTTTATAGGGATACATGTGATGTAGGAGTAAATGATGAGGATTTGAGTAGAGAAACTTAAACCCAAAATAATAGAGGATGAGAAGATTTAAAGTGAAAATAAGATTTTGGGATTACAAAGAGAATTGTGAAAATAAAAGAGATGGAAAAAATCAACTAATCTATACTTAACTGCAAGTAGGAGTAAGAATAAGGTAGAAGATATTGGAGAAAGGGAGTCCTAGAGATAGGCTTCTTGAGGTGTGGGAAATAGAGTATATGTAGATGAAAAAGGAAAAGGCCAAAAGAAGAGGAAGATGGGGTTATGAGTAGAAAGGATATGGAGCAAAGTGATGGAGAAAAAGAAAATAGATTAGAGTAGTTATAATAGAGAATTAGTTTACAGTTAAGAGGGAATATGCTTAAAGTAGTGGAAAAATAGTCATGAGAAGAGATTATGGATAAGCACAAAAATATTATAGGTTAAAGATAATATTTGTAATAAGACTAGGATAAAGATCATTCATTTATAGATTACGCATCCCTCCAACCTATTTTTTCTTTAGTTAAAACACCAAGAGCAAAGGAATGTATGAGAAGAAGTTGGTTTGAGTCATTCATAGATAATTTGGAAAGCATAAGACAAAGATAAAGAATTAATTTGATAATATGAGGTTGGAAGAAATTAGATTTAATTTTAAAACACCAGTAAAAAGTTCACAGAAGCCTATGATCATAGTGATCATTGAAAAATAACCTACGATTGCATTCAAGAATGTGTAGTAGTAGTTAGTGTTATCCATTATAAGTAACCCAACTATGAATTATAGTTCAATAATGCTTTTTGTCTTGGTCCCATATGATGGGTCTACAGACCCTTAGTAGTAATTGTCAACCTACAACATGAAGTGGTAGGTCAGAGGAATAACTACCAATGTTATGAAGAAGTGTGAGGTCATAGGAGCTTTATCAATTAATGCATTTAAATTTGTTTTCAATATAAATATAAATAGATTATAAATCTTTACATATAAATTAGAGTTAGTGGTATAATTAAAAATTAATGAGTATGAAAGTTAGACTATTTAGGACCTAAAGGATATCAAGTAATGTAGTGGATAATCTATGTGGGACTATGATCATAGATTCTTAGATGTGATGAATAAAATTTAATTTTCATGGAAGATTAGGATAAAGCTTCCTAGTTCATATAAGGCTTAACTCAATAATCAAAGTTTATATTACATAGTCTTAGTTGACAACAAAGGTTAAACACTTGATCCACTACATTGAGAGTAGAGCAAACTAAAGATTATGGAGATTTTCTATTCAATGGATCTAAAGTGGATGCAAGGATATATGCTTTCATAAAGAGGATTGATCAGATTCATGAAAATAATAAACCCAAATTGGGTTTATGGTACATGGAGTGTGGGTAAGAGGGACATCATAGGAATTATTTACCTAAGATAAAGTCAAAATTCTATAGACACGTTAGAGTAATAGGACACACAACTAATGAATGTCATCTATTAAAACAATATAATCAAAAGAATCAGAGTTTGTAATGAAATTTTTGTAAGTCAACTAACCATGACAAAAAAAGATAACCAATCCTTGTAGGAATTAAAGGAAGATATTACTAATAATGTCATCATAGTTGTAGTGAAGCAATTACTTGTTACAAAGTAAGAACTCCTTGGTCTAAAGGTATAAATTATGAGTACAATAGAAGGTAGTCTCACATGGGTACCCTCATCACCTCAGTATCAATATCAACCCTAGGGTATATATTTTTGAATGCCATCATACCCAAAATACCAGTACCAATATTCATAGAATAATGTTATCCCATAGTATCAACAATCAAATTATGCTCCTACATCACCTTAGCATCAGTATAATGGATACAATGCATAGAAATAGTAATAAAGAGTATTTGGTGTACATAAGTCACATGATTTAAGCTATCAATATAATAGAGGAGGCTACAAAGAAGGATAAAGAGGGAAATATTCAAGAGGCTATGAAGGTGGTTACAATAAAGGTAATATATAAGCTCATTATCCTATCCAGATTTATTTGTGTGGTGAGTATAATCATTGTTCATGAAATTATCCTACTAATCCACAGAGATAAGTATATTGTGTGTATTTTAGATAAGAAGGGTAGAATAAAAAAATTATTTATCAATTTTAGAGAAATAAATAAAAATACTAGTGCACAATGTGAATATGATTAATGTGAAGCACAAATAAAATGTATTTATATAAGTAGTAACTAGGCAACAACACGTAGATCAAAGATTGTCTACATTAGAGATGCCAAAGGATTAGGAAAATAGAAAGGTGTAATGGAAAAAATAACCTGACCCTATGATAGATAAGGTTTTGATATACTAAGATGCGTATGTCCTCCACTACATACAATAACAAAGTGTAGTAGAAGGAGATTCTATAGCCATAGATACATACATGTTTGGCTAAATTTTATAGATCATGAAGTAGGAAGGTGTTATGACAACACTCATAGACTTATTAAAATTTCTTGTCACAATATGCAATGAATATTTCTCCTAGAATATTACAAACCTTTTTCATAATCTTCTAAAGTGAACACAAAGGGGACAATAACATACTAACAAGGTCGTTTGGTATGTTGAAACAAAGAAACCATGGGATGTAGATTCATGAATAGACATTGAGCTTGAAAGATACAAAATACATAATGTAATATTTGACTTTAGGGGTACTATAAATATTATCTTGAGATATAAATGGGAAGAAATTTGTAGGCCACACTTGATCTACAGTCTTTTCACTCTCAACCTTGTAGACTATAGGTGGGTAGAACTGACTGTTGCCACAAGGATGTAGAGATTAGAGTAGTTGAGGTAGGTCTACATGATGATTTTGATGTAATTGATATGAATATAGTCAAGAACCATTACCCTTATTTAACTGGTAATAAATGGGCTTATGATGGTCAAATGACTATTAACATAGTGCATAATCATCTAGAGGTTCATCAAGGAGATGAGATAGTTATCATCCCTTTGAATAAGATTTACTTAATTCTAAAGGAAACAAAGTCATCGTATACTTACAATGACAATATTGGGTTTAAAGTTGGTATAGATACATAAAAGAATACATTATGAGCTATTTAGTGTAATTTTTTGAACCCATAGATAGAGAAACCATAGATAACAAAGCAACCATGTTATAAGCCAATGATAACAAAATATCTATTAGCCCAATTTCAACTCAAAGGTTTTTCCTATCTATCAGTGTGATTTATAACTAAGTCAAAGGTGTATTTCATATATAATACATGTGTAACAATAATGAAATATGGAAAACCTACTCCAAAGGGTGTTTTACCTTTGGAAACAACATCTTCCATAAGTGGTGATTCAGAGACCCATATGTTTAATTGGGCTAGGGGAGATCATGATATATGGCCTCTACACATGATGTTCACCATAAATTTTAATTGCCTAAATAATTTGTAATAAAGGATATGAATCCATTAATTTTAGGGTTAGAACACCATGTATCATAGGTGGATAAAAGAGTAAACATATTCAACTATGCCCTAAAAGGAACTATTGTGACTTGGTGGGTAGTTCATAGAGATCCAAAAATACATTGGGAGGAAACAAGTGAGTTTTTTCATTCTTGGTTTCAATTACCACCTAATTTGAAATTAAAATGGCCATTATTTTAAAAACTCCAATGTCTTGAACTATACATTCAATAATGTGTATATATATGGTTTATGTAAGGAGTGGCACCAAGGTAGTGGGTACATATCTATAGTCATACACTATCACCACTACCAATGGCTTGGTACATGCATCAAGAGTGTAGGAGAGAGAAAAAACATTGGGAAAAAGTGTAATAAAACTTCATGTAAAATTTTGTGTTTGAGTGTAATAACCCACTGATGCACAATGCATTGTAGAAACTAAATCTTTCTATGTCATGCACAAGAAGGTTTGGGAGCTATAATAGAGTCATCATCATAGTAGGAAGAAAATCATGATTTGAATTTGGTACTTCATAATTACAAGGCCAATCAATAAGAATAATATCTTATTAAGCCTTATAAGAGAATAATAAATGAGATGAAAAAATATAGTGATAGTTATAGATATTTGGATTTATAAGGCTTCATTGAACTAGAATGGGAAGCTAAACCAACACATACCCAAAGTGTAGAACAAGTTGAAGAGGAAGTATTGTGTAACATAAACATTCCATAATTGGAAGGGGAGCACATGTTTTAGGAGGATCTACCTATTGGATAAAACAAAGTGTATCAAGAACCCTTGAAAATATTAAACAAAAAATTAGAATAGAGTTAGTTCCTAAGCATGTGACTATGGGAGACTATTTAGGGTAGGAACAGATGTCAAAGGAATTATAGTTTCTATGAGACTATCAAGATGTTTTCATGACCAAATTATATAAATTAAAAGGTGTAGATATGTTGTTTGGGAAGATTCACAAAGATTTTAATGAGTGCATTTGACCCAATAAAAAGCACCCTATAGATTGTTGTTCCCAAAATCAGTTACACTCATTTTATGGATAACCCCT
This sequence comes from Torreya grandis, assembly GCA_037957365.1. NCBI lineage: Eukaryota > Viridiplantae > Streptophyta > Pinopsida > Cupressales > Taxaceae > Torreya > Torreya grandis. The sequence continues at coordinate 654,232 of JARHVA010006403.1, forward strand.
ACAAAACTTGTCTATTTCATAATCTACACTCTAAGTTCTTCATTCGAGATAAGTTTCTCTTGATCTCAAGTGAAGTTTTTTGACATATTATGAAAGTTTAAAACATTCCCTCACCATGATTTCTCAAAAATCATGAAACATGTTGTAATCTTTATCTGATCAAAATGTAGTTTTGATCATTTCTAGGGTGTTAGTGAATTTTATTTTTATTTATGCATGGGTGGCCTTTTTTACTTCCCTTACATGTTTTTTTAATCTACATGCATGGGTGGAACTTTTTGTGGCTAATGCATGATCTAACCCTGGCACATGTCAAGGCAACAAATTTTGCCACCTGATCAAAGATTTTCAAAATCTCAAATTTTGTGTGGCATTTATGGCTGCATGCACTAAGTTTTAAAAGCTTGTTTTGAGATTTTAAATGCATTTTTTTTTCATTTATTTTATTTCAAGTTTCTTAGACCCCTCTCTACAACTGCTCAATCGTACGAAAGAAGGAAGAGTTTGAATTCACCCCCACCAAGCTTAGGGTTTTGAACTTGTCAGGTAAGTTGTTTTCAACTTTTAGCATTTTATTTTTTGAGTGTTTTCTACTTAAGTTTTATTTTTCATTTTGCCTTGTCTTGTGTGTCATTAACATTTTTTTTTCTTTATTTTTCCCTAAGTTTTCATTATACATATCAATTTAGTGTTTTGACCCGACTAAGGTTTTTCCCTCACCAAATCTTGTTGAAAACCATCTACAAATAACTTAGTGATGACAACTTTAATAAGCCGCTCTCACACTTCCTATTGCAAACAAATGAAATGCATCAGTAGTTATTTTTGCAACTTGAAAGTTGTATGAAAATGTATAAATAATAGTGTAAGGGTAGTGAATTTTACCATCTTATCCTAGTCAAAACTTAACAACTAATACCATATGTAATGTCAATGAAAACTACCACTCAAACATTTCTGCAATACTGGCTATTTTTGCCACGTGGACATCAAAACCTCCATTTTCTTACCATATGCCTTGTCAACATTTTTTTCAACTCTTACATGAAAACAACATGCATCAGAGGTTATTTTTGTCACCTCTACATGAACACAAATTTTTCCTTACATGTAACCGATGCAAACATCCTCTTGAATTTTTTCTAGCTCTGGGATATTTTCAATTTTCCTTTTCTGAGCACACTTTTCTCTAGTTTTTTGGCATGTTTGCATTTTATCCCTTTCAAGTCCATCTCCATATTCATGATCATCGACATGCAATTTTCATAGATTCCTAGTACTTTCCCTAATTTCATGATCATAACTTTTTATTGCAGTTTAATCTGTGGATCTTCTTTCCTCATTGACATCCTTTCGGTAAAATATCTTTCAAATGACTAAGTTTTCTATGAAGAAGTCAAAAGTGATGAAGTATAAATATCAAGGTGTTTTTCCAATTATCTCAGTTACTTCTAATGTTAATGACATTAGAGATATAAAGATTGGTCATGTGGACATGGCTGAGTTTGTGGAGAGAACTAAGTCAAGTAATCCCAGCTCTAAAATGAAGAAGATAATTGACAACAACATTAATTTGGTATCTTCTTTCTCGGTAGTAACTCACAAAACATAATTTATTATTCAGTGTGCTCAGTTTTATAATAAAGATACTAGGGTTGTGTTGATGCTAGTGGCAGTGTGGTAATTAGACTAGATCCCAAATTCATTGATAAAGTGTTTATGTGCCCTCTTACTACAGAAGTGATAAAGCTCAATTTTATTGAAGCACAAAAAGAATATGACAAAAATCCTAAAAAAGCAAAGAAGGTAATCAATAATAAACAGCTCAAGATGTCAAGGGAAAATTTGACAAGGTGGCCATAGAGTTTTCTGGAAAGTGACTTTATAGAAGAAGTTGGTGATCTGATAACTTTTCTCAGTAGGGTAAGAGCTTTGCCCTCTTCCTCATAGTTCCATGAATGGATGTATCATTTCATCAAGTCAATACTCCAAGGCAAACAAACCATCTTTTGGGGAGAAAAAATTAGTAATTCTTTGCATGAGTAATTGATGAAGGTATCCCCTACCTTCAAGTTATATATGACTTCTTATCTAGTGTATACTACAGCTTCAATGAGAATCTTTCCAGGTCTAACATCAAAAGGAGATAGGAGAGTAATCCCAATGTATCAATACTACTCTCAATTAACATTGAAGGGTTATATTCATCATTTTAGAAGGGTAAATGATGCTTTATTTGTAGTATTCTTATGTCTTTTTGATCCTCAACTAGAACAAAGAAGAGTGTCAGACGAGGCTTGAACAATAGTAAATGATTTTGGATACATGTTCTTACAGTTTCCTTCTTTCTCATACCTAAGGGTTGGCTTTTTCTAAGGTCATCCTTATATGCTTCCAAGATTTCTCTTAGACAAATAGGTCTTAATGGAGCTATGTAGACAAATGATCATCATGCATAATAAATAGATGGAGCTCAAGAAGCCTGATTTCAGATTCCCAGTTGAAATTGGCAGGTATTTAGTATTAACTATTGTGAGGGCTAGAGTCATGTAAACTAAAATGCAGCTTGTAACCATGAATTAATTCAAGAGAAGAACAAACTTTGACTATAGGGTTATGAAAGACATAATAGAGAGGAAAACCCAATTCCATGAACCTATGGTAGAAGATGTTTGGGTAGATTTGAGGACAGAAGAAGATATCCAAAAAATGGACTACAATAGGTTATCAAATATTTAGGACTTGATTCTATTCTTGAGAATCTAGTGGAGGATGGAGAGTTTATTAATGACAAATACAATGCTGAACAAATTGTTAATGCCCCTCTCCCTCCAATCTAATGGTCCCAAAAAGATCTGACCTCTTTGAGGAAAAGATTTGAACCTATATCACAAACACCAATAATTAGCTAACAAATAAAGGAATTGATTTGAAAGAATTCTTCACATGATCAAAAGTTAAGATTCAAAAGGAAACAAGAATAAAGGTAGAGAATAGGATGAAGAACAAAATTGATGTTCCTTCTTCCTCCAAGCCACATAAGCCTAAGGTCATATTTGTGACAAAGAAGTCAAAATCCATGGGAAAAAAATGAAATAGAAGATATGTAAGTTGAGAAATAGAGCACTAAAGAACCAGAGATGGAAGAGATGGAGATTGAAGATAGGCCTAAAAATCAATAAGAGGAGGAAAACTTGTCCCCACAAGAGAATGTATAGTAAGAAATGGGAGTCTCTTCTCCCCTACCTGACACACTTATTACAGCTCCTTTGTCTATTTATCCTATTAATATTACTTCTTATGAATCTCCCTCTCCTTCCAAAATAATTTTTGACAACCCTCAAAATAATTTTGAATATGTTCTCCATTCCTCAGGGTCTATTCTTAGTTTGTCCTCCCCATCTTTTGATATTAGAGATAGTTCTACTTTTGATCACTTAGTAAAAGGTGCAGTTTTTACTAAAAATCCACCTATTATTTCCACTACCTATGAAAGTGTAGCTCTGGTGATGCCAAAAATGGAGATAGATCTTAATATGAGTACTTCTATACTTTCACCATTGTTTTCAGCTTATACACCTAAAAAGAAGAAACAAGCCATCTCTCCAAATGACTTTGATTTTAATAAGCTAGTGATAGTAAAAGCCAAGGCCCCAAAAAACTAAAGGTTCTTTCAAAAATGCTTGGGGATAAAGGACATAAATTTCTAGAAATTGCAAGACCTACATAGGATGCAACCATTAAAAAATTTGATATAAATGATTACTCTATCTCTAGAGTTGAATTAGGCAAAATAAATCATGAAAGTACCTAGAGTGATATGTAGTCAGCCATGGACATCCTGATTCAAAAATTTGATAAGGAGAAAGAAATGAAAGATCACTACAAAGCAGGTGGAACAGTTGACTACAGTGGTAAGGAGAATCACTTTGACTTCAGAAGTAGTAACTCTTGAGGGCATTTCTATAGAAGACCCCATCATTTAGAAAGCAAACAAGACTCATCTCAAAGGAAAAGTACTTGAAGAATGCTTGGATAGGATGCATGCACAAGGAATTTCCCTACTCATAGAGTTATTTGAGAAGACAAATAAAATGAGGAAAATAAGAGCAGAACTTGATGATGTCATTGATGTTGTTTCTCAATATATTGAAAGCATAGAAAAATATCTTGATAAATGGGTGGACATGAGAAAACTAAAGATAATCACTCTAATATCAATTGGAATCATTACTGATAGGGACTCTTATACTAAAAATAAAGAGGCATTGACATATAGGAGTCATATGCTTAAAGATCTGATCAGTAACCTTGAATCTATAAGGAAACTTAGTGAGCAAAGTGATGTCAGTATTTTACATAAATTGGAGGATCTACCTTGCAATCTTACGTCACAAGATAATCAATTTCACTCTATAGAAGAAATGATTAGAGAGTTTTAAGATATGTTACAGAAAGAATTTGAAAATAAAATATTTTCTATAACCTTTATGGACAATATCCTAGATAATCAGTTGACTCTAGATAATTGTAAAACCATGTTAACTAGTCATGCAAAATCAGTCACCACAATAAGAGATGCCATAGTTAAAGCCAAGATGATTTTTAGGAACACTGTTAGTCCATACATTATCAAGATGCAAGCATCTTTCACTATGTATGATAGACACATGAAGAAGGATGGTGATACAAATTGAAGCAATATCTTTTCCCTTAGTTTATTTTCCATTTTTTAGATGTACTTTTCAATCAACTTTGGAAATTTTTACATGTACTTTTTTCATATGTAATTACATGTAAAAAATAGGAAGTCCCAAGTCAATAAGGACTCTTATTTTTTAATAGGTCAAAGTAAATTAGGTTTTTCTTAAATTTTCTCAAGGCCTTTCCCTATAAATAAAGAGGGCCTCTTTTGTAAATGGATCTTTAGTTATTGAAATAGATCTTTGCCAAATTGAAAAGCATTTTGAGACTTTGAGTTCAAATCGTAAATCAAATTTTATCAAGTGAATGAGAAAGCAAGTGATATTTCAAATTTTGTGTTGAAATAACTTTTATTTTATTGGAAATTGTTCTTATGTCCTTTTCCTAATATGATCTTATCTATTTGATTAAATAGTAGTGTGAGTGAAAATAATCTAGTAAATGTTCTAAAATTGATTTTGGAGACTTTGTGTTACAATAATTATCTTTAGTTTGTGTTTTAGTGATTTAAAGCAAGATATTGGAAAGGCTTTGAACTAATATTATCTTTTATGATTATATATTTTGTTGTAGTTTTCGGTGAAGACTTTGGCCTACACCTCATTCTGCTATGTTCTAAGTTATAAATCAACAAAAGAAATAATGATAGACTTTGTGTTCTTGTGGGTTTCTTGGTTTTTTAGTCAAATATCAAGAAAGTATTTTTTATTTTGTAAACATCATTTTTGAAAAAAGATAAATAGTATTTAGTTTAGATTAGTTTGTTATAGTTTATAGGGAACCTCCCCTTGCTGAGAAGAGAGATTTATCTCATTACACTATCGCTGATATAACCATGTTGCCTTTAGTTAGTTGATGAAAAAATATTCACCCCACAATTTTTGGTGACTCTGTTAGGGATTGAACATGCAATTCAAAGCCTCACACTCCAAGTTGAAGCATTTCCAGTTATTTTCCATTCTACATTCTGGAAGATTCATAGTATACATGAAGCCAGAGAGCTTAAGGTATTATTGATCTTGTATTTGAGTTGATACAACAAAATAATTTTTATCTCTTCCCTCTATGATCTCACCTTCAGTGAACCAAGAGTTTTCCTCCTACCAATGTTAGGTCTCCAATACCAAGTGAAGCTTCTAGTTCTAGTGCTAGTAGAGTTTTGTCTATTCATACTCCACAAAGGTTTGTTATCCTACCTTTTAATCATCATATCATGGTAGCCCAAGGCCTTTGGGGTAATACTTTTGTTCCTTTAAATTTAACCCCACCTTTGCATGAATTAACTCATAGTTTGAGAAATAATTTTCCCAAATTTTATGGTGACAAAAAATTTCACCCTAATGAACACATTGTAGCTTTTTGCATAGCCTATGGTGTGATAGGTTATGAACATGAAGCTGTAGCAGTAAGGATTTTCATAGAAACACTTCAAAGTGTTGCCATAGATTGGTTTTATCATCTTCAATCTTAGACTATAACACACTTAAGACCAAGTTTGAGGCTAGGTTTAAACCCATAGAAGATGCACATGCCTTATTGGCTCAACTTACACATATGAAGGACCCTCATGAGCCTATGAGAGACTTCATCACTAAATTCAATAAGCTGAGAAATAGGATTCTTACATTTGCTTAGCCAACATCAAAAAATCTTAAGTGCTTCTTTATCAATTCTCAACTTCTCGAATTGAGTTTTCTGTTAAGGTAGGCTGGCCCTACAAATCTTCCTACCACTAATATTTTGGCTACCAAAGTTGAAGATAATCTTATCCTTGCAGGTAAGATAAGAAGAGATTCTAATAAAAGTATATTTTCCTCTTCTACTGAAAATTATTCCATAAGCACCACTGACCCTATGGTGCAAAAGTTAGCAAACAAATTACTAAATTTGAAAAGGCAAATGTCCCAAGGTATGTTTGCTCCTCCTTATTATTGAGATATACCCAGGAGGATGTTTCCCAATAATTCATATCAAGGCAACACTACTGAAAATTAAGGGCAATCCAATCATTTTCCTCCTACATAGGGGAAGCTTGCCATTGAAGCAACATCGGTCAATTCAGCAGTTGGTTATTACAAAGCCAAACATGATCATTCTTTCTAACCTAAGTTGGACCAAGAGAATGATGATAATATCTTTACAAAAAGAGAAGAATAATTAGTTGGTGACTCCACCATTAATTTTTTGAATTACAAAGTTGAAGCTAAAAAAGAAAGAGAAGTGTATGATGAAGCATATGCTATTTTTACTAGGTCCCAAAATTAGTCAACTTAGCAAGTTGATAAGGTAAAATTAAGAGAAGAACCTCAACCCGTGATCTCAATTGATAAATTGGGAACTTTGCTCCCTTTCGAATCAAAGGACCCGATAAGTAATAAGCAAGTAAGTACATCTAACAATCATGTATCTTCTACTTCCATCCCTTAGACCAGTACCACATCAAATAAAAATTAGAATGATGGATTTCCTTCTTTTATTTCTAGTTCATTCTAGCTATTAGACATAATAGATCATTCTAGGAAGACTAAGATCCAAATGTCTAAAGTTGAGTATTTACAAGCTAATCCTAAATAGTTTGATAGGTTGGCTGAATACATCAAAAACAAAACTATCCCTATAGGACAAGATTTTCCAAAAGTGACTCATGATTCCTCAAAGAAAAAATCTACCCAAAATAGTCTTGTCACTACTCCCTTTGTTGCCTCTAGAAAAATAGAACCTTTATATGTTTCTTTATTAGTAAATGGTCACAAGTTAAGCATTGCATAATAAATTTTAGAGCCTCTGATAATGTTATGCCTGCCAAGGTAGCAGACTCCCTCGGTCTCACCTTAACTAAGAATTTTGGGAGATGTTTCTCCATTAAAATTAAGCAAGTACCACTTTTAGGTCAAATCAAAGATGCTCAATTTGTATTTGTGGTTTTTCTAGATAAGAGGATTAAGATGACAGTCCTAGTAGCTAATGTTATAGTTTCTTATGGCATTCTGCTCAGACATAATTTTTGCAAGGATGTAGGTGGGAGTTAAACATGGATCTATTTGAAGCAAGGATACCTATTAAAGGCATCATGCAAAAGTTGCTTCTTGAAAAAGAGGCAAAATATATTGTTACCCAAATGGAAAATCTTGAAGCTCAAATTTTGTTTGAATCCTCAGAAATGGGTAATTATTTCCTATCCACTGAAGATGTTTCTACTGAACTAGAAGAGTTTTTAGATGAAAGTTTAGGTAAAGGAATAATAACACCAAATTCTTCTCTCACTGATGAAGAGGAATCTTCTGATCAAAGAAACTTCAAAAAATCAAATTTTATTGAGGTTTGGATTTTAGAATTTGATGGCAGTTGTTCCTCTACCAATTTTGGAGCTAGAATTGTTTTTATATCCCCACAAGGAGATATTTTCCATTGCTCATATAAGTTGCAATTTGACAATACCAACAACACCATTGAATATGAAATATTTTTGCTCAGGTTGAAAGATGCTTGTGCTTTACAAAGGTGTTAAGATTCTTCATGCCTGAGGAGATGCTGAATTAGTGGTTTGTCAAGTGAGAAATTTGTATTAAACTAAAAATAAAAGATTGTGACATTACCACAATCACGTATGGTATTACATTGAAATTTTTTATTCTTTCAATATCTCTATTGTACCAAAAGAGTTTAATGATCATTCAGATTCATTGGTTATCTCCACAACTCTCATTATTCCTCATAAAGATTTCAAAGGAAAAAAATATACTATTGAGCTGGTCTTTTGACCAAGTATACTTGATAATGTTGATCATTGGTAGGTGTTCAATGGTGATAATCAAATTATTGCTTTCCTAAAAAATATAGATAGTTTTGATGAGCTCTATTTTGAAGGTAGTGAATCTCCACCATGGGAATCAATTTCTAAAATAGATTCACAAACCAGTGAAGAGTTTCTTCAACTAAAAGGGAATAAAATTATAAATTTTTTGGTTTCACTTAAAAATCTATTTTATAAGCATGATAGATATATTAAACAACAACAACAAATGGATTCAAGTTCTTCTATAGAATTTGAGCAAGTAAATTTGAGTTAGGAGGCAGATCCCAAAATGGTCAACATCAGGGAATGTTGCACTGACAATGAAAAGTTCAAATTCATTACTCTCTTCCAACATTACATTGATGTTTTGGCATATTCCTATGATTATCTAAAGTCCTTCAGGCTTAAATAAATTCAACATGAAATTTCTCTTAAAGCTAGGTCATTACCTCACAAGCAAAAACAAAGGCAATATAACCCTAAAATACTAGATACTATCCTTTCTGAGATTCAAAAGATATTGAATGCAAGGATAATTTTTTCAATCCATCATTCCACTTGGATCGTGAACATAGTTCCTATAAGGAATAAGAATAGAGAAATTTATATTTGTGTTGATTTCAAGAATCTTAACCAATCTTCTCTAAAGGATAAATACCCCCTACCCATCATGGACCAAGTATTGCAAATAGTAACTAGTTCAGAAATGTTGTTTATGTTAGATGGTTTTTCTAGGTATAATCAAGTGGAAGTTAATGAAGCAGATTAGTATAAAACCACTTTCGCTATGCCTTGGGGTACATTTTCATATCATAAAATGCCTTTTGGTCTGATCAATGTTGGCACCACATTCTAGAGAGCAATGGACCTTACCTTCAGAGATGAAATAGGGAAGTTCATCATGGTGTATCTTGATGATTTGACTATTTTTTCCAAACATCATCCTGATCATATGCATCATTTATGACAAGTGTTGGAATGCTGTTGGCAAAATAATATTTCTCTCAATCCTAAGAAGTCAATTTTTGGGGTTACAGAAGGTAAACTTATCAGTCACATTGTATCCTGAGAAGGCACTAAAATTAATTTAGAAAGCATCAAATTTATTCAAAGTCTTATTCTACCTACTAGTAAGATTGTAGTTCATTCTTTCTTTGAAAAGGTGAATTTTCTATGAAGGTTCAATCCCAAATTTGCAAAGAAAACCCATCACATCATGAACATGATGAAGGGTAAGGCTACTTTTCATTAGACTACAGAAGGCAAAGTGGAATTTGAAGATATCAAGAAGGTTATTTCTCATGTTTTAGTCCTTGTTTGTCTAGACTATACCAAAGATTTTATAGTATACAGCTACACTTTTAAACATACACTTTCAACCATTTTGGTTTAGTAGAATTAAGGTGTGGAATCTCCCATATCATTTATGAGTTATCCTCTCAAATCTCATGAATTGAAATATTTAAACATGTAAAAACATGCTTATGCCATGGTTAAAGTAGTAAAGAATTTTTTATTCTATATCTTGAATTCACATACTATTATTCTGGTGTCTGATACAATAGTAAAGTCTATTCTAACTCAATAAGAGTTCATTACTAAAATGGGAAATTGGATTGCTAAGATCCAAGAGTTTGATCTTGATATCAAACCTACTAAGCTTATGCATTGAAGAAGTTTGTGTCAATTGATTGTTGATAACGTACCAAAAGAAAAAGGGGATGAAGAAGCAGAAGTTGAGGACATGCTAATAGTTCTTTTTATCACTACTACTGATGAGTGGTATTCCAATATCACTCATTTTCTTACCTATGGTGATTGTCCACCCCATCTGTCTTATAAGGAGAAAATAACTGTTAAGTTTAATGCTACTATGTCCTATGGGATAATAGTTTTTACAAAAGAAGCCTTGATGGAGTATTTCTTTGTTGTGTGGATAAAGTGTAAAAAAATAAAATTTTGAAGTTTTTCCACAATTTGGCTTATGGAGAACATTTTTATGCACTCATGATGGCTCACAAGATCCTATTGGATAGATAATATTGGCCTACACCATTTCAAGATGCGTACAATTGGGTACGTAGGTGTGAGTTATGTCAATAGTTCATTGGGAAACCTAAGTTAGCCATATTAACTCTCAAGCTGGTGGTGATTGAAGAACCTTTTCAGTAATGGCATATCGACTTCATTGGCATTATGAATCAACCCTCAAGTGCCAGACATGACTATGTCCTCATGGTGATAGACTATTTTATCAGGTGGGTGGAAGCCATCCCAGTTAAGAATGCTACTTTAGAAGTGGTATGTAATTTCCTTAAGTAAAATATTATTTCCTGATTTGGAGTTCCAAACAAAATTACAGTAGACAATGCCACTTGTTTCTCTTCCCATGAGATTAATGACTTTTGCTACAAACATGGTATCATTCTTTCCCACTCTTGAGACTATTATCCATAGGAAAATGGTTAGGCATAATCAAGTAACAAGAATTTGGTTACTATTATTCAGAAATTGGTAGATGACAATTTAAAAACATGACATAAAACATTGTTTGATGCTTTATGGGTAGATAGGATTACCCCTAAGAGGGAAATAGGTATGTCACCATTTTATATTTTGTATGGTCTAAATGCATAGATACTGATTGCCTTAGAACTACCAGCACTGAAGTTGGCAAAGGTAGTGGAAGATCAAACTTTTGAAAATTCTATTGATAAAAAGATCATGTACCTAACTAAACTAGAAGAGTAATGAACTATGGTAGTGGACCATATTATTGAGCATCAAAATTAGGTAAAGAAGTTCTTTAACAAGAAAGAAAGGATTCATGAGTTCCAAATTAGAGATCAAGTCTTGTTGTGGGACAAGAGGAGAGAACCAAAATGAATGCATGGAAAATTTGATTCCTTGTGGAGAAGTCCATTTACCATTCATCAATTCTATGGTGGAAATAGCTTCTTGCTAGAATATCAAGATGGAACACCATTCTTACTACCTCATAGTGGGAAACATGTAAAAAACTTCAATCCTTGAAGTATCAGATAAGTTCATTTGTATATTTGTATAGTTTTATGTTTTTATTTTTGTATTTTTTATTAGTTATTTGTGTCTTTTTATTTTTGATATCTTGACTCTATAGCCGAATGACATGGATGAAGGCACTTAGAGACTAGAGTCTACTCCCTTTGACTATTTTAAAGTTTAATTGATGGAAGTTCCCCAACTGGAGCCAGCTATTGTTCCCAAAATCAGCTACACTCATTTCGTGGACAACCCCTACAAAACTTGTTAGTTTTGTAATCTACACTCTAAGTTCATCATTCAAGACAAGTTTTTATTGATCTCAAGTGAAGTTGTTTGACATCCTATGAAAGTTTACAACATTCCCTCACCATGATTTCTCAAAAATCATGAAACTCGTTGTAATCTTTATCTAGTCAAAATGTCAATTTTGATCATTTTTAGGGTATTAATGAATTTTATTTTTCTTTATGCACGAGTAGCTTTTTTCACCACCCTTACATGTTTTTTTCTCTGCATGCATGGGTGTTACTTTTTTCCACTAATGCATGATCTAGCCCTAGCACATGTCAGGGTGGTAAATTTTACCACTTGAGCAAAGATTTTCAAAATCTTGAATTTCATGTGGCATTTATGGCCATGCACACCAAGTTTTAAAAGATTTTTTTGAGATTTTAAATGTATTTTGTTTTTCATTTTTTTTATTTCAAGTTTCCTAGACCCCTCTCTATAACCACTCAACCACACAAATGAAAGAAGAGTTTGACTTCACCACCACCAAGCTTAGGGTTTCAAACTTGCCGAGTAAGTTATTTTATACTTCTAGCATTTCATTTTTTGAGTGTTTTCTACTGAAGTTTAATTTTTCTTTTTTATTTTGATTTGTCTTGTGTCATTGACCTTTTTTTTCTTCATTTTTCACAAGGTTTTTGTTGTGCATGTCAAATCAGTGTTTCAACCTAACTAAGGTTTTCCCCTCACCAAATCTAGTTGAAAACCATTTGTAAATAACTTGGTGATGATGGCTTTAATAAGCCACTCTCACACTTCCCATCACAAATAAATGACATGCATCATTGGTTATTTTTGAAACTTGAAAGTTGTATTAAAATGTCTAAACAATAGTGTAAGGGTGGTGAATTTTGTCATCTTATCCTGGTCAAAACTTAGCAACTAATACCATATGTAATGTTCATGAAAAATACCACTCAAACATTTCTACAATAGCGGCTATTTTTTCCACTTGAACATCAAAACCTCCATTTTCTTATCATTTCCTTGTCGACATTTTTTCCACTCTTACATGAAATTGACATGCATTAGTGGTTATTTTTTCTACCTTTGCATGAACACAAATTTTTCCTTGCATGTAAAAGTGGTTAATTTCACCGTTGATGCAAACATCCTCTTGAATTTTCTTAACTATGGGATATTATCAATTTTTCTTTTCCAAGCCCACTTTCCTCTAGTTTTTTAGCATGCTTACATTTTATCCCTTTCAAGCACATCTTGATAGTCATGATCATCGACATGTAGTTTTCCCAGATTGCCAATACTTTCCCTAATTGCATGATCATGACTTTTTATTTCAGTTTCTTTTATGGATCTTCTTTCCTCATCAACATCCTTTTGGTAAAAGCTCTTTCAGATGATTGAGTTTTATCTAAAAAAGTTGAAAGTGATGAAGTATAAATATCAAGGTGTTTTTCCAATCACCTTGGTTACTTCTAATGTTGATGACATTAGAGATACAGAGATTGGTCATGTGGACATGGCTGAGTTTGTGGAGAAAACTAAGTCAAGTAATCCTAGCTCTAAAATGAAGAAGATAATTGATGGTAACATTCATTTGGTATCTTCTTTCCTGGTAGCAGCTCACAATATAAAATTCATTCTTTAGTGTGCTCAGTTTTATAATAAAGATACTAGGGTTGTGTTGGATGCTAGTGGTAATGTGGTAATTAGAATAGATATTGAATTCATTGATAAAGTGTTTATGTGTTCTCCTACTATAGAAGTGATAAAGCTTGATTTTTTTAAAGCACAAAAATAATATGACAAAAATCTTGAAAAAGCAAAGAAGGTAATCAATAATAAATGGCTCAAGATGTCAAGGGAAAAGTTGTCAAGATGGCCATAGAGTTTTCTGAGAAGTGACTTTATAGAAGAAGTTGGTGATTTGATAACTCTTCTCAGTAGGGTAAGAGGTTTGCCCTCTTCTTCATAGTTCCATGAATGGATGTATCCCTTCATCAAGGTAATAGTCCAAGGCAAACAAACCATCTTCTAGGGAGAACAAATTAGTAATGCTTTGCATGAGTAATTGATGAAGGTATCCACTACCTTCAAGTTGTATATAACTTCTTATCTGGTGTATACTACAGATTCAATGAGAATCTTTCCAGGTCTAACATTAGAAGGAGATAGGAGAGTAATTTTAGTGTATCAATACTACTCTCAATTAACATTGAAAGGCTATATTCATCATTTTAGGAGGGTAAATGATGATTTCTTTATAGTATTCTTATGTATTTTTTATCCTCAACTAGAAAAAAGAAGAGTGTCAGATGAGGCTTAGATAGTAGTATGATTTTGGATGCATGTTCTTCTAGTTTCCTTATTTCTCATACCTAAGGGTTGGCTTTTTCTAAGGTCATCCTTATATGATTCCAATATTTCCCTCAGACAAGTTAGTCTTAATAGAGAAATGCAAACAAATGATCATCATGCATAATAAATAGATGGATCTCAAGAAGCTTGGTTTAAGTTTCCCAATTGAAATTGGTAGGTATTTAGTATTAACTACTATGAGGGATAGAGTCATGGAAACTAAGATGCAACTTGTAACCATGAAGTAATTCAAGAGAAGACCAAACTTTGACTACAAGGTCATGAAAGCCATAATCAAGAGGCAAACCTAATTCCATGAACCTATGGTAGAATATGTTTGAGTAGATTTGAGGACAAAAGAAGATGTTTGGAAAATGGACTAAAATAGGTTATCTCTTGAGCAGATTGAATATTTAGGATGTGTCGATGTTCCTAAGAATCTAGTGGATGATGGAGAGTTGATTAATGATAGATACAATACTAAACAAATTGCTAGTGCCCCTCTCCCTCCAATCTAATAGTCTCAAAAAGAGCTGACCTCTTTGAGGAAAAGATTTGAATCTATATTGGCAAACACCAATAATTGGCTAACAAACAAAAGAATTGCTTTGAAAGAATTCTTCACAGGATTAGAATCCAAGATTCAAAAGGAAACAAGAAGAAAGGTAAAGAATATGATGAAGGAAAAAAGTGATGTTCCTTCTTCCCTCAAGCCACATAAGCCTAAGATCATATTTATGATAAAAAAAGTCAAAAACCATGGAAAAAAAATCTGAAATAGAAGATATGGAAGTTGAGAACTAGAGCACTGAAGAACTAGTGATGAAAGAGATGGATATTTAAAATAGGCCTACAAATCAATAAGAGGAAGAAACCTTGTCCCCTAAGAGAATATACAACAAGAAATGGGATTCTTTTCTCCCCTACTTGACAAACCTATTGTAGCTCCTTCATATGTTTCTCCTATTAATGTTCCCTCTTCTAAATCTCCCTCTAATTCCAAAATAATTTTTGACAACCCTCAAAACACTTTTGAAGATGTTCTCCTTTCCTCAGGGTATATTCCTAGTTTGTCCTCCCCATCTTTTGATATTGGATATAGATCTAGTTTTGATCACTTAGTAAAAGGTGTAGTTTTTACTGACACTCCACCTATTATTTCGACTACCTATGCAAGTGCATCTCTAGTGACACCAACAATGGAGATAGATCCTAATATGAGTACTTATTTACTTCTAACATAGTTGTCAGCTTATACACCCAAAAGGAAGAAACAATCCATCTCTCTAGATGACTTTGATTTTAATAAGCTAGTGCCAGTAAAAGCCAAGGCCCCAAAAAAGCCAAAGTTTCTTTCAAAAATGCTTGGGGATAAGGGACACAAATTTCTAGAAATTGCAAGACCTACATAGGATGCAACCATTGAAATTTTTTATATAAATGATTACTCTATCTCTAGAGTTAAATTAGGCAAGATAACTCATGAAGGTGCCAAGAGTGATATGCAATCAGTCATGGACATCCTGATTCACAAATTTGACAAGGAGAAAGAAATGAAATATCACTACAAAGCAATGATGGAATAGTTGACTGTAGTGGTAAGGAAAATCACTTTCACTTCAGAAGTAGTAATTCTTGAGGCCATTTCTATATAAGACTCCATCATTTAGAAATTAGAAAAGACTCATCTCAAAGGAAAAGTACTTAAATAATACTTGGATAGGATGCATGCATAAGGAATTTCCCTACTCATAGAGTTATCTGAGAAGATAGATAAAATGAGGAAAATAAGAGTAGAACTTGATGATCTCATTGATGTTGTTTCTCAAGATATTGAAAGCATAGAAAAATATCTTGATAAATGGGTGGACATGAGAAAAATAAAGATAAGCACTCTAATATCAATTGGTGTCATTACTAATAGGGACTCTTATACTGAAACTAAAGAGGCATTGACATCTAGGAGTTGTGTGCTTAAAGATCT
Organism: Torreya grandis; assembly: GCA_037957365.1. Taxonomy (NCBI): domain Eukaryota; kingdom Viridiplantae; phylum Streptophyta; class Pinopsida; order Cupressales; family Taxaceae; genus Torreya; species Torreya grandis. The sequence continues at coordinate 670,347 of JARHVA010006403.1, forward strand.
AATCAGTGACCTTAAATCTATAAGAAAACTTAGTGAGTAAAGTGATGTCAATATTTTGCATAAATTAGAGGAGATACCTTGCAAGCTTACATCACAAGATAATCAATTTTTCTCTGTAGATGAAATGATTTGAGAATTTGAAGATATGTTCCAGAAAGAATTTGAAAATAAAACATTTTCTATAACCTCTGTGGACAATATCCTAGATAATCAGTTGACTCTAAATAATTTGAAAACCAAGTTAACTAGTCATGCAAAATTAGTCATCACAGTAAGAGATGTCTTAGTTAGAGCCAAGACGATTTTTAGGAACACTATTAGTCCAGACAGTATCGAGATGCAAGAAACTTTCACTATGTATGATCGACACATGAAGAAGGATGGTGATACGAATTGAAGCAATATCTTTTTCCCTTAATTTATTTTCCATTTTTTAGATGTACTTTTGAATCAACTTTGGACATTTTTACATGTATTTTTTTCATATGTAATTACTTGTAAAAAATAGGAAGTTCCAAGTCAATAAGGACTCTTATTTTTTAATAGGTCAAAGTAGTTAGGTTTTTCCTAAATTTTTTCAAGACCTCTCCCTATTAATAAAGAGGGCCTCTTTTGTAAATGGATATTTTATTTATTGAAACAAAACTCTGCCAAATTGAAAATCATTTTGAGACTTTGAGTTCAAATTGTAAATCAAATTTTATCAAGTGAATGAGAAAGCAAGTGATATTTCAAACTTTGTGTTGAAATAACTTTTGTTGTATTGGAAATTGTTCTTATGTCCTTTTCCTAATATGATCTTATCTATTTTATTAAATATTAGTGTGAGTGAAAATAATTTGGGAGATGTTCTAAAGTTGATTGTTGAGAATTTGTGCTACAACAATTATCTTTATTTTGTGTTTCAGTGATTTAAAGCAAAGGATTTTGGAAAGGATTTGAACTAATATTATCTTTTGTGATTATATATTCTATTGTAGTTTTTAGTGAAGACTTTTGGATGCACCTCATTCTACTATGTTTTAAGCTATAAATCAACAAAAGAAACAATGATAGACTTTGTACTCTCATGTGTTTCTTGGTTTTTTAGTCAAATATTAAGAAAGTGTTATTTTATTCTATAAACATCATTTCTAAAAAAAGAGAAATGGATGATGTGGTCTCACCCCTGAATTAATATTTAGTTTAGATTAGTTTGTGATAGTTTATAGGGAACCTCCCCTTACTGAGAAGAGAGATTTATCTCATTACATTATGGCTGATATAACCATTTTGCCTTCAGTTAGTTGATGACAAAATATTCACCCAACATAGACTAAACCCCAACATGAAGATAAAAGTAAAGATTAAATTGGATCAAATTAGAGAAGTTGGAATCATTTATCTAGTTGAAAAAGTTTAATGGGTGAGTCCCATAGTGATACAACCAAATAATTCTAGGGAAATATACATTTTTGGAGATTATCACACACTCAATGATGCTTGAATTAATGATCCATTTCCAATACCATTCATGGATGAACTCCTAGAGTCAATTTCAAATCATAAAAGGTACACATTCATAGATGGATTCAATGGGTATCGTTAAATTATGATCATATAATAGGACCAAACTAAGACAACTTTTCAACTGAATGGGTATCAATCACATATGAGGTAATTCCTTTTTGTTTGAGGAATGTGCCAATAGTTTTCACTAGAGTTGTAGTATTTGCATTTAAAAAATTCATTTATGATTTATTATAATTATATTTGGACAACTGGGCTATCTTTTCCTTGTTTAAATATCATAAATTGAAACTAAAATTAATGTTCTAATGGTTTTGAGCTTTATGTATTACTCTGAATTTAAAGAAGAGATTATTTTTCACACCCTTTAGTATTATTCGAGGCCATTTTGTATGTAGTTAAGGAATTTTAGTTTACCAAGCTAAGATTATTGTGATATAGGGATGCCAGCTCTAACTAAATCTACAAAAGTGCATAACTTTTTTGGGCATACAGGATACTATAAATTTTTTATCAAAGGATACACAACCATATATGCACTAATGTAAGATTTATTTCACAAAGATAACAAGTTTGAGTGGAAGTCATGATGCCAAACAACATTTTTTTATCTTAAACAAAGGTTGGTAACAACACCTATTTTAGTTTTTCCTGAATAGAATAATCCATTCCACATACGTGTGGATGTTTCTAGTATTTTAGTAGGGGTTATCGTAGCACACCTAGGGGATGGTGGGTTGGATCATAAAATACAATTTGCTAATGGGAAGATATCAATAGCAGAAAAGAACTATACAACTATAAAAAGAAATGCCTTAGCTATAGTATTTGTATTTTAAAAGTTTCAATATTATTTTTTAGCCATACCATTTAAAATTTTCACAAACCACCAGGCATTACAATACTTGGATAATAATCCAATGTTGGGAGGATGGATCTCTAGGTGGCTAATGTTGTTTCAAGAGTTTCAATTTTGAATCAATGTAAATCTAAGTTAATCAAATATCAAATTGGATCATTTTATTAAAATAAAAAATGGTAAAGAACTAGAAGAAATAGAGGATGAGTCCCTAGATGTGCACTTATTCAAGACTGCTATGAGCTCAGATAATATGGAATACATTTAAAACTTTTTTTAGCAAGGAAATTTCCCTATGCATTATATAAAAAGGGATAAAAAGTAAATGGCCACCCAAGCTATTACATATAGTCTCATTAATAGATTTTTATACAAGATTGGGAAATATGATGTGTTGTGCAAAGTCACATTAGAACATTATTGACCATATCTTATTTAATAAGTAAAATAAAGAATTATAGGAGGTCACTTTGTAGGTGAATCCACTACAAGACAAAACTTATAGAGTGGTCTTTGGTGGTTAACCTTATTTCAAGATGTACATAGGGTAGCCAAACATTATGGTGTGTGTTAGAAAATGGGAAACCCCAAATAATGCGATGAGTTGAATTTTCTACCAATATTCATAGAACAACCATTTAAATAATGGTTATTTGACTTTGTTGAACCTTTAAGTCCCTTAAGTAAAAAAATTCATGTGCAGTACATTATTATTACAATGGATTACTTCACTAAGTGGGTAGAAGATACACTTCCAAATTATTATATGAAAATATCATTACAAGATTTGGATTCCTAATCAAGTTGGTCAGTGATAGATGAACTCACTTTCTCAATAAAATAATCAAGACTCACACTAATGATTTTATGATTTTGCACCAATAGATCACAACTTATCACTTGTAAGCAAATGGATAAGTTGAAGTGTCAAATAAAGTATTGGGAAAGAATCTAATGAAAATATGTTATCTAAAATAGGATGATTGGGAAGATCACATTCTTAGAATTTTTTGAGTGTATAGAAAAAATTACAAACATTTCATAGGCTTCACTCAATTTTAGCTTGTTTATGGTCTTGATGTATTAATGCCTATGGACTATGTTATTCTAATTTTGTGCATTGTAATGGTTACCCAATACTCTCTCAAGTAAATATTAATGGACTTGGTTAAAATGTAGAAAAATAGACAAAGGGAATAATGGATGAAAGAGATCCACAAGTTAAGATAGAAGGTATGACATGATCACAACTTTCAATCTAAAAAATTTAATCAAAATAAGTAGTACTATTATATGATATTAAGTTTAATTTAATCCTGAGAAAAATATGCATCAAATAGAAGAGATCCTACACTATTCATTAAATATCACAATAAGTTACCATTATGTTAAAATATTTTTAGGGAATCATATTGCCAGGATGTGTTTATTATTGTAGACTTAATCCTTATCATTATTAGTCTCTATCATTCTTTGATAAAAATGAGAGAGGGTATTGAGTAGTACCATGTAGTTAGGAATTTTATTTAATACTATTTTGTGTTTTTGCTTTTTATTAGGGTTAAAAAAAATTTAAAGTGTAATCTTTGGATCATAACACATCAAAACAAAGTTGGAATATATAACATCATAGACTATGATCAATTCATAAAAAAGAGCTTGAAGGAATGAAAACTAGAAAAAATTACATGGTGGTCAAAAAATAAGCCCAAGAAGATGACACTAATAATATAAGTATAATGAAAGGATAGAAAATGGTCATTCAATATTGTTAATGACAAGGCACTTGAATAGATTACATCTTTCTCAAAGTAGATCACATGGAAGAATGACAAGTGGGGTCATAAAATAAATGGGATAGATGAAAGGATGTAGTTTCACATTATCTACATGAAAATTCATGCATCAAAGAACCTACATGGAAAAGGGTAATCATAATATCAATAGTATCTAGTTGATATTAATTTAGTAAGTAAATTCATGCATAATTAGTGCATCACATTTAAACTAGTTGACTATATGGATTTGGGGATCAAAAATTATATAATAAAGGGAATGGATAACATAAAGACATTATATAATCATCACAACAAGTGAACTTTATGATCTAATTTTAAAACACCTTCTTGCGCATATATTACATACCAGATTTGGAATAAGTAAAGCAAGTATTTAACCCAAGACACAACAACAACCACAAAGAGAACTCAATTATTGATTCCAATATCGGAAGCACAAAAAGAAGAAATGGGGATTGGCCTAGGTCTATGGCAACCTAGATAATAATATCCAGACCAATTTGACATCATTGATGTATCATAAGCTACTTTATTTGTGTAAGAACAATAATAATAAGCATAAGAAGATACTTAACTCTAAAACATCCACTGCAAGGCTTAGATGTAGAAATATTGATCAAATTACCTAAATTTGGATAACTAGATGAGGTAATTCTCACTCTTATTAGTAGTTACTATGAAGGGGATATTAAATTGTCCTAAGATGTTAAAATATTTATCACTCATCAGACCATGGCACGATCAATGAGTCTCCCAACTCAAGGAAAATCCCTATTACTTTATAATTTCATCACTCTACTAATTCACATTGACACTAGGGAGAAATACATGACAAGGGCAAGAAGAGGCATAACCATTAATTTGATATATGATTATTTGGTACACATCTTAGTTGAATGAATTACTAAATGTTTTGGGAAAATAATAAAGTAAGTGAAAAAGGTGTGATCAACATTGTGTATCATATGATATGCCTCCAAAAAAAATTCAACTAACCCAATTTTATTACATCTGAGTTAACCACCAACATTTAAAATATCCTCACAAGCACGTCACAAACATTCAAGTATTAGTTTTTTATTTTTATTCTTTATTTATATAGTGAAAATCATCATCATGATCGATTAACCTTGTTATGGATTTTTATCCTGATGTTACATTCACAAACATCACATGGATAAAAATAGGGTAGTATTATGAGTAATTAGGGAGGTTTAATACATGGTGGATAAAATCCCTAAACATGATCTAGTCACACCTTAGAATACCCTAGGATGTCATGAAATATATAGGATAATATGCTTCAGTTACAAATTTATATGATGACATATAGATCAAGATACACGAGTTACCAAAATTAATTTGATTTCCCTTCTATTTTTCAATATTATGTTGAATGCCAAGGAAAAATTTTTGAGGCAAAAATCACTAAGTTTAAGGTTGATACCACACTATAATCCATTCCCCTAGGTGTGCAGCCATTAGTATAACCACAAGCATAACCTCAATAAAAAAAAATTAAACCATAACAACAAGCACAACCATAAGCATTTCCACAACCAATAATGGATCTAGTAAAATCAAACAAAGGGAAGATAAAAACACCAACATAGTGAGCCTCACCACTGCCACCAAAGAAGAGAAAATGATAAATTAAGTCCTATTTGGAGAATATCCATGTACCTAAAATAGAATCTAAGTGTGACTTAATTTATTTGGGAATTTAAGAGTAAGAAGTCCTAAAGTTTATGCTGGAAGACATCAATGATAATGTGTATGATCATGAGGAAGGGAAGGAATTATTCTTCTAAGAAGTAGTACACACCTTCTAATTGTATAATTAGGTAAGGCAATACCTTTGGGTTGACATAACTCAACTTCCCACTATATCATTATTGACACTATAGATAAATAAATGGATTGATAAAAGTTGAAGGCCAAAATATTCCATAGAGATCTAGCTACAGGATCCTCTATTGCATAGATAGAAGAACTACCCACATAAGAAATCTTTACACCAACATTATTACATAGAACTTAAACACATGCCCCCATTCAAACATATCTAATGATTAAGTATAAAATGGTGTCCTTCGCATGACTAATAGATTTAAGTGCATCACAATAAGAATAAGAGACACAACAACAAATTTAGAGCTAGACTATCAAGAGGAAAAATTAGGGCCTCCATCCTCCTCCAACATCCTGAAAAAGATAATTTTGCATCATAGTATGCTTATGGAATATTATAATTTAGAATACTCATAATTACTCATAATGTTAGACTCCCCATCCCCCATGTAATAATCTTAAGAAACCAATGTACCATAGTTGAAACTATAACAATAAGTTGCATAGGAATAGGAGGATCCTATAGAAGAATAAAAGGAGGTAGAGATGAGAGTGAAAAAGCAAGATAAAAAGATAAAGAGAATATAAATCAAATAAAAAGGTATCTACACAAGAAGAGTAGAACCAATAATAAGTTGTAGAGGAAGAGTGTAAGAAAGAAGCTAAAAAAGTAGAGGCTTAAAAGAAACAAGATAAATAAGTAGAGGAAAAGAAAAAATAATAAGAAGAGGTAGTGTGAAAACAAGTGTAGGCTATACAACAAAAGTAGGAAGAAGTAAAGGCATAAGTAAAGTATCAAAAAGAGATAAAGGCCAAAGAAGAGTAATGTATTAAATAATAAAAAGCCAAGTGTGAAACTAAAAAATAAGAAACCAAGGACAAACTATGGCTAAAATTTAAACCAATGTGAAGGCTAACATAGAGGCCAAAACTAATTCTAAAGTAGAAGTTAAAGACAAAGTTGAAGTTGAATCTAAGGCTAAGGCTCAGGTATAAGCTAAATCCCAAGTTGAGGTAGATGTTAAGGATAATGCTAAAGATAAAGATAAATCTATAGAATAAAAAGAGACCAAATCCAAGGAAGAAGTAGTGAATAGAATTGTATAAATTAGTTACACATGGAGGTGTGTAGGAGGAGTCTTTCTAGCCAAAACCTCAAATCACTAGCTTGTGGTTATGGGATTTCCCCACATCATCCACCTGGTTCACCACCTTTTCCATACCATTTGCCCAATTCACATTAGCTCCCATAGTGACTTCAATCACATCTATGTCTCTTGCTACCACTATACTTGAAACATCTTTGGATGTTGCCCAATTTTTTTAACCAAGAAGATTGAGGGTGCAACTATGTTTCAAAGAGTCAATATCATAAAAGCTTTAGTCTTGGAATAATATGTCTTCCAACCATAATATGATAATGAAAAATTGAGCCACCAATTTGAAAATGTGTGCTAGACTAATAATAGTAATTATCCCACATTGGTCACACAATTCCTAGGTGACCAAGTGATGTTTGAAGAAAATAAGATTACATCTTTATTAAAACAACTCATAAAGGATTAGATTATTGCATAATAGCTAAAACCATTGAGATCATAGGGGGAAAGTATAAAATCAAAAATAGAGAAAATCCATGAACTTATTAAGGAATATGAATAGGTTTTGGATACCACTATGTAAAAATCAAAGAAAATAACATAAGGGATGTTGAACTTGATGAAACACCTTAAAAATTCATTGGCTACCTCTAAACCTGAGTTTGTAATAGAAAATAAAGCCAAAGATATAATGGATGATCAAATATCTACTTTTAATGCAATGAATAATTCCCTTAAGCAATTGTTGTATTTAAGGCATATCACTATACAAAAACTCTAGTATGTCATAATGAGACTCTACACACTAATTTTCTAGCCTACAAGCTCAAAGGTATGTAGATTGATTGGATGAGTTGTTTTTGGACATCCAACTCAAGGTATAAAATTTTAAAGAACTAATCATCATCACAAAAGATGAATATGTGAAAAAAATTGAGGGTAATTCATATATTATTGTGTATATTGATTACTATGGTGTAGGAAGTGCTAATAGATTGGAAGATGCTTAATCAAGATCTTTCCTAGATTGATCCTTCCATTACCTGACTTTTGGATAATCCTAAATTAATTTTAACATAATAACTCTAATAAATCCTATAGTAGAAGAATATAGTTTTGAAGACAAAATCAAATATACAGTAGAAACAACAACCTCCACCACCAAATTATGTACAACCAAGTAATTCATCTGTAGTGAAAGCATAACCAAAATAATAGTAACCTATTACATAGCCACTTCAAAGTATTCCAACATCCCCTTAGTAGGTATTATTCACTCTAATTTTGTATTTTTCACAAGTTTTTCATATTTTTGTAGGATGGCCTTAAGTATTAGGAGTAGGGCCAGGTTGGTTGAAAACCCATAAAGGGTGGCCACCTAGTTAAGCTAGTCTATTGGAAACCTAAAAGGGTGGATAATTAGTATGAAAAGGGTAAAAACTAGTAAATATCACCTAGAGTGATAATCATGACTCTTGTTTCTAGTTTATTCCCTCAACTTTAGAACAAAATATCTTGCTAAGACTTTATCTTGGGATAAGGTAATGGTTTAAGTTTGGGATAAGTGTTGGGTGAAGAATGGGGATTACTAAAATCACAAATTATAGTTAATGAACACATGTGCTAATTGATCTATTTTATCTTTTGTAAAATATTTATATGTACTCAACCCTTTTAAATTATAAGGATAGATGACAAAATGCAAAGATACAGTTCTTTTAGACATGTCAAAAGAATAGAATATGAAGAGATAGAGCTGTGTAAAATTATATATATTATGATCATGTGTAATTGTGTATGGTTGTGAATGTGATAGAGATTAATAAAATTATTCTAAAATGGTTTTCCTAAATATCTTTTATCATTTTTATATTCATAGTGAGTACTTTATTTTCCTTAATCTATTTATTATATAAGTATATGATGACTATTAAGACTTTAGTAAGCATGTGTTCCTTTGTACATCAATTTATTTAATGAATACCTTTAGTTTAAATATGGTTTTGATTATGTATGTTTTTTATCTTTGCACAATCTATCCCTGAATTAGCATGTTCTAAAGGGTTTCCAAGAACCTATGCTAACAAATTTTTAAATACAATTAATTTTAATTCAAGAAAAAGTCATTTCAAATTACAAATTGTCAAAATTCAAGTAAAGTTTCAAACATTCAAATTCAAGTTTTTAAAAGAAAAAAATAACTACTTCATGCATTTTGTAGTGTTTTCAAAACTATATTGTGCCTTTCATGATTGAATTATGTAGCTCAAAAACAAAGTGTGTCATTACATTCTAAAGTATGGTTTTCCTTTAATCTAGTAATTTCATTTCTAGACTAATGGAGGTAGGTGGGTATGTAGTAACCTAATTATGGTCATGAATACTTGGTCATGATTTTTTTAATCCTTTTTTACCATTAGTCAACATACGCACTTAATTGACTCTTATTTTTCCAATTTATCCTATCCTAAGCACAAGAGTAGGCCTTATTTCACTACAAGGCAATCTACTATCATCTAAATAAATGATATTATTGATGAAACTATCCTTAACACATTTATATACTCTAGCTCAAACTAAAAATAAACGTATTCCCTAAAGGTATAGGAATTCACAATAAGATAGGAGTATTTATCATTCATGTCCTATCCATTGATCCTGTCCTTCCAAATAAATAGTCAAAGTTACAAAAAGTAAAATGTCTTTAGAGTTGGCCTTAATATTTATAAATTATCTAATAATTATTTGTACCACTAGAACCACTATAAAATCAAAATCAATTCATTCATTAAGGACATCTTGAAAATTTTATCAATATTATCATAAGAGCTTATTTACAAATGTGCATAAAAGACAAAAATTCCCTATTCTTTGTAAATTAGATTTTAAGCACTTCAAATAGTCATGAAACAAGGTCTAATTTATTTTTATGTAACCCTATCCCAAAAATGATCAAGTATTCAGTCCAATTTTAGATGAATTCATATATCCAAAAGAGCACAATTACAAAAAACACTTAGGTGGGAGAACTACATGGAGGTTTGATCTATCTTCTATCTTCAGAGTATTGGTATGTAGGCAATTCTCAACATAACGGGGTGTTGAGGTCTATAAAAATTCTAACTTCTAACCCCTTTTTACTCCTTCACATATGTTTATCTTCTTATGGAACAAAACTAGGGTTCAAACTTCAAGAAGTCATTATAGGTCTCTGCATAGTTTTTAAAGATAAAATCAGTGCCAAAATCCCTAATGTTCATTGTCATATAATTTCTTATCTTCTAAGAAAAGCAATATCAACCAATAGGGACACCAATGACTATTAGTCCTATCCTACTGGGTATTCCTTTCTGTGAAGGCATTCATGCTCATCTTATAGAGATATTCATGGTAATCTACGTTCTTTTTATTCCTGCATTGTGTTTTCTTGTGTGTTCACTTGACAACTCAACAAACTAAGTATGCATCTCTTTTTCATAATTTACCCTTGTTAATTTCTATTTTACTTTGTCTATTTTAGTCATTTATCTTTAGTTTTGTTGTTTATGACTATACTTATAGTATCTTCCTTTTTTATATTCCATTTATATGAATTAGAATTAATTGAAATATAAATTCCAACTTTAGATTAAAAAAAATATGTTGGAAATACATTTTCTTAAGGATCATATTTTTTCTTACATTATAAACCCAAACGTCATAGATTTTTCACACTAAAGGTCCAAAATTTTGAATTTATTTCATCCAAATAGGAACACAAAGCAAACCAGGCCCACATCCTCATATTTTTCATATCTAGATTCCATTTTTATTCTCATTTGATGCATTGGAAATATATTATCTCTAGAATATTTTTTTATTACGACATCAAAGGCCCAAACTTTATAGATTTTTCATACCTAAGATTTATAAAATTTAAGATGTTTTGGCCAATAAATTATCTATTTTGGTATATCTTTCACATATAGACTCTGAATTGGGTCTCATTTGATTTTTGATAAATATATTATTTCAAATATCAACTTTTATTCAAACATTAGGGCTTCAAACTTCATATTTTGTATGAAAAATTCAATTGAAGATTTAGAAATATTGAGGCTAGAGATCTAGATCTTGTAAGGCCTTCTATCCCAATCCCATGGGCATGCTATATGTTTAGATGTGCCAAGTTTATTGATCCCAACCCTGTGGGTGTGTTAGACATGTGAAATTTCCAAGTCCTAAAGGATAAAATTCATTTTCATATTTTGGCCATAACTTTTGAATCTAGACTTTATTTTGGCTCTCATTTGAAGATTTTATAAGGGTATTGAAATAATATATCTAATGAAGAAAAATATTTGATCCTTTAATGAAAATTTTGGATGGAAGAAAAAGAGGGATTAAAAAAATTATGATGGTACATCATGGATTTACTAGGCATGTATTCTCTATTTTTCCATATCTTTCACATCCAGAATTCATTTTTGTCTCTTGTATAAGCATTAGAAAGTTATTGAAGTAAGTAATCCAATAATATAAATAATTTTATTTTCATAGAATTTTTGATGTGTTCAATTATTATTTTTTATTAGATTCCCCTTTTTAGGATCTGGTTTCATATGTTGATGTGTGTAACATACTATTTCAAGACTCCATCACCTAATGGACAAGGCTAAATGGGCTTGCTTTTGATTTATTTGAGTCACTTTATTAAAATAAAAAAATAAAAGTAAAATATAATAGGACAAAATGAGAATATTAAAGGTCAAAGTGAAAATATAAAAGGACATTTCATGCTCCTATGTGTTATAAATATGAGGGATGACAATTGTAAAAGGGTTCTTATTTGTTTCAAGGTCTTTGGGAAGAGTTGCCTATAACTTTGTGTGTGGGCTATGTAATTCTCAATATTTGAGCAATCGAATGTAATCAAGTATGTGATATTAATATTTATTTTTATGGATTTTGATGCTCTTTTTTGTGATTTTTAAAATTCTATTCATAGATATATAATTCACTAAAATTATGCACTTTTCTTAGTTTTGTTCAATTCCTAGTGTTTACATACTTTATGTTGTAAACCTCATGTACGGACTTTGTACCAAGTGCACCCAATCTAAGTTTTGAGGAGACTTTTTTATTATAGTAAATAATTATATTCACATTATATATGTTTACCATAGGTTAATTTTTGTGTGAGAGGAATAATTTATATCTTTTTTATTTAATAATAAGTGATTAACCCTAATAATCTAGATTAGGTAATCTAGGGTTAAAGTGGATAGATATAGCCTAGGATATAAGGGTAATAAATTATCTTTATATAGAGATAATTATATGATAAAATCAAATAATAACATATACTAAATTAATCAAACTAAAATAGACTAAAAATAATAAGTACAACTATGTTAGATATGGAAATGATAAAGAAATAATGTACTTAGCTAGTTTTGATGATGACATAGTTTTGGATCTAGAACAACCAGGAAGCAGACTAGAAGAATATTATGAAACAATCTCCAAATTCTATATTGGGTATCTCTAGAGATTTCAAAACTAGCATCAACCTAGGAAGGTTATGTTTATGCTACTATATGAACTAGATGCATGTGTTCTTTACAAAATACCTACTAAAAAAGGATTAAACCACTTAGATGCTTCTGGGTTTTTGTTTTATTTTTCTCTAGTGTATTGGGATTTAGGTCATGGGATATCACTTCTCATGAAATTACAAAACCACATTTATTCATCTTCATAATGACCTTGGGAAAAAATGGATTAGTGGGATATGGTGTCGAGCTGACTCCAAAGACCCCTGTATTAGACTGATGTATTTCTCCCCTACATGTTGGATTATGTGTGAATCAAGAAATATGTGGAACACAAGTACAATAATGACCTTCATTGTATCTTGGAAAATATAGCTCTTGGGTTGATCCTTTAATACTTCAGACCTATGTATTATCTTGATGATTGATATGAAAATAAAATAAAATAGGGAAGCTTTAATTTATTGAATGCTTTCATAATTTCCCTTGGGTATTTTTTGGGTGTATTTTAGGTGAAGAATGAATGAGGAGTGATTTTGAATATATACCACTCCTATAAAGAAATATATTGCATTAAATCACTTAGGTTGACCATTAGGATACATTTTATTTTCATATTAGATGAATTTAATGAACTAAGCACTTACAATAAAGTAGGACACCTGCATTAATACACATGTTTTTCAAGGATTCTAGTGTCTAGGGAACATGAAAGTAGGTATAGGCTCAAAATTTCAAAGGCATAATATATGTATATTTCAAGAATTTTGGGCAAGATAGAAGGTCTAGGTCATTAACATAAGACTGGTCAGACTAATAGATAGGCCAAGGAGCATAAGATAGAGAGTATTAAAGACTTTTAAAAGCAGAAAAGGTCCACAATTGATAAGAAGAGATAAGGTCTTAGTTTTATAAGTGGAAAATACTATGGTATTATATAATATATAAATATCATATACATACCCCCCACTAATATATTAATGAAATTATTAGTTTAAAAGAGAATAATTACAGAACTAGGTATTTATAACACAACTTGCATTTGCTTGAATGATTTTTTGGTGAGTAACCTACAACCAAGACCATGTTACATTATATTATCAATTATATAATCTAAAATTTAAATCATTTTAAATGATTAAAATTGAAAGAGCAAGGTTTAGGACTACACATGTGTACCGATACATTTGCCTTGCCTATTAGCAACTTGATTTGAGAGATGTATCATTATAAAGTTATGAATTGAGATTAGGAAAAATATATAAATTTGTAAATTGCATATATTTAAGGATATAGAGAGATAGTGTAAGGCACATGCCCCCAACCTTAGAGTAAATGTGAGTTTCTACCCAATAGTTAAGATTATCTCAATTATGCAACCTAATCATACTTATAACATGGTGAGCATGAGTGAAAAGAGTCAACTCATACTATCAAATTGATGAGTTTGGATGATACAATCAAGTCTAACTTGAAAACTTTGCATGATTAAGCGATTTAATCACCTCAACCATACCAAAAGTGAACTAACTAGTATAGTAGATTGGCTTAATACAATCCATAAAAGTATGACTTGGTGGGTGATGAAATTCTCTAAGAGTGTTTTGAAATCTTAAACTAATTTGGATTTAGTAATATTAGGTTCACATTACATATCATATTCACCTTAGATATGTCTCATGTTGAAATTGTTTATAATAATGGTACCAATGTATAGAAATTTTCCATAACTATGAGTCTAAATTATATAATTGTGTTTTGTCATATTTTTTATTTTTTCACAAGTGTGGGTAGCATGTTACCATCATATTCCCCCATTATATATGGATAAATATGAAAATTTAAATAAGTGATGATGTGCAGGACATGTTTATAAAATATGCCCCCATTGAATTCAGGTGTGTTGAATACTAAATAAGTTTAGACAACATGCTTCTAAATAATTCCCTCATTAAGTTTGAAACTATGAATGTCTAGAATCCATGACTATATAACATAGCCCCATTGAATTTAAAAATTGTTCCAAATATTAAATAAGTGTGGAGAACATGATTCCAAATCATGCCCCCACTGAATCTAAAAATTGTGCCAAATGTGAAGAACACTACCTTTATGTCATGTCCCAACTGGTATGCCCACTTTTTGAGGTGAATGAATAATATAAATTGGTATTTACCTCACCTCAAAATTATAAAAATAAATGAATAATCCATTAATGTAACCACGTAGCATATCAAATAACATGTCTAGGTAAATATAACATTTAAGCTCATAGAATAATGTGATCACATGAAGGCCTATAAATAACATGGAAATGTATATATATTAATATTAAAATATCATCAATAAAACAAGCACACACATGATAACACTCAAAATTAAATCAATATAAAATGGTCCAAGGAGACCACAAATAAGGGGCATGTTCAAATGTCGAACAATCAAAGGGATATGATTTAGTCAAATTTCCATAATATCAAGAATAAAATATTTAAATGTCCACAAAAAATATAATGACATATCCAAATGTCAAATAAATCGCACATAGTCATGGATTCCATAAATAAAGAGTATATTCAAATGATCAAACAAGCAAGACAATAGTAAAGTACAACACTCAAGTGCATAATGTAAAACATAAGCAACCAACATAAACATGTCATAATAGATCATGGATAAAATAAGTTAGTATAAAAAATCAAATTCATAGCATATCAAGTACGCTATGAAATATATAATAATGGATAAAGTCATGTGTAAGCACATATGAGATAAAAGATGATAATGAAGAGACCATAAAATGATATAACTTGTGTTTATCAAGATCAAAGAATTAGATGTGCCAAATGTGCGCATGACATTAGTAGAGGGAATGAAAAACATCCAAAAGAGGAATATATCATGTATATGTGTATGCTTTGATCACACTCAAGTAGAAGCATGACATACATCTATGGAAAAGTAACTAATATGTCATCCATCAACATGGAACTAACACATAGATGTAAAGAGTTATTTATGATGAAAATATTTTTGGATTTTTTATTATTTTTTATTTTTTTAGTAATCTTAGAATATTTGAAGAGTAAATATCATCCTATGATCCCATCCAAAGAATTGTCATATGAATCTCCTTGCTCATAAGCTAGTGCAAGGAGTTTATGGTACTACTAATGAGCATGTATAGGTGTAAGATATATCATTATAGTTTTTTTGATTCTCTATGTATGTATAATAGTAATCTAAGGTTATGAAGTATAATAAAATTAAAATGGGTTCATAGAACCCATATTTATGTGTTGTATGGTTTCTTTAGAATAACAATAGTAGAAACATCTAAATATGGTGTGTAATAGAAGGTGAGGATTATGTGGAATACATTGTATGTCTTTAATGTAATGGTGTCTCAAGTACTAGCCACTTATTAAATGTGATTGTCTATTAATTACCCTTTCATGGTGGATTAACCTTAATATATTTGGTAATTAGGTGCCTGGGTATAATTCTTTATTGTTTCAGAGGATGTTCATATGGGATTTTAGGAATTTAAATTACCTCATTGGCATGAATGTATTTAACATACCCATGTAATTTATAAGGTATTATTCAAATTATATGGATCCAAGGTCTTCCCAATAACATATCAAATATTCTTTTGGAAGGTATAATTAAAAAGGTAGTGACCATATGTGTGGGATAAACCTATAAAGGTTGGTCAATCTCCCAAGAACTTTCTTAGAGGTCCCATAAAATACTCTAATTGATCTGGTATAAGGATGAAAATCATGATGATTATAACTTAGATTCACAAGTAATTTCATGGTGATTTTTTTTCCACTTGAACCATTATCAATCATAACACTATATATAAGCTAGTGATCAAGAAATGCTATAATGAATAAAGAATGAAGATCAGATTTGTCATCCTTAATCTTAGTGTCATTAAAATTAATAGAAGGTATCTAAAACATAATAGGTATATGTTAGGTATAAGTAACAATAATAACATCTAACAGGTGCTCATAATGTGATGGAGGAGGATGTAAATTATATGCTATTTTTACTTCCTATTCTTTCTTAGAATGGTCTTGCAAAGGATTGTTAAATATTTTCTATTTATAGTGATCACCATGATGTGAATTATATTCCTTAGTGGGATCATCAAAGTTAATAATTTTGTCATTAATGAGGTCTTGGATCTTATATTTTAAGTTAAAACATATGTTCATAGAATGTTTTGGTCCCTGGTGATAATAACAATAAAAATTTGCATCATATCCTTTGGGTAGATTTCTATTCATATCAACCTCTATAGGATGAGGGAGAGATAAAATATGGTACTCTAATATCCATGGGAATAATGAATTTGGAGACTCAAATAATCATGTAAATTTTCTATATGGTACATTAGATAAGACAAGTCAATTAGGCTAATGTGAAATTATGTTAACTATGGTGGTTACTTCATTTTTAGGTTTAGGAGGTTTGACCTTATAACTTGATTTGATTTTAAATTTGGTACTAGATGTAGATTTAGATGGTTTTTTTACTATATACTTAATATTATTCAATGAAATAATATTCATTTCATGGTCTCATACAACATGGTATAAGTCATTAAAAGATTGGAACTTATTGAAAATAATGGAATCATGTAAAAGAGAAATAAAAATTTATTTGAATATGTCTTGTAACTCCTTATCCACCATAGGATTATTCATTTTAACCAAGATTTTATTGTGCATTAAGGAATATTCATTAATAGATTCTTTTTTTTTTTTTTGCAATTTCAGCATAGGAAAACTTTTCAAAAATATTAATGGAAAAGTGTGACAAAACCTGATATGAAATAGGGTTGAATGATTTCATAGATTGTAGAGGTAAATCATATAACCACCATAAAGCATAGTACTTGAGGCTTCTTGGGAATAATTTGGTCAAAAAATTAACATTGGAGGCATAGTCAAGGCTTGTCACATAAAAGGATTGAATATGTTGTTCAAGATCACCCTTTTCATCATAAAATGTGAACTTGGGTAAAACAAAACTAGTTTTAAAATGGCAAAAATACATATCAATTGTAAGAGGGTTATGTAACATATCTTGGGAATCAAAATAACACGGGGAGAATTTAAAGCATTTTGTTCAATGTTTTGTAGCATTGTCTTCCAAGTTCTTTATAACTTGAAGGAGTGTTTGAATTATGGACCCATTGGGATTTAGATTATTAAGCTCAACAGTCTCTAATAGGGATGTAATCATGGTTTGAATAGGCATATAAACTATTATTAGATTTGAAACATTTGTTATCCCCATGGTAAATGTAAAAATAATAGTTTTTGGAAACAAATTTTGAAATACATATCACATTCCCCCATTAAAAGTATTAGGTTAATTTTTTTAGTGGGAGGGTTGTTGGTATATGGGGATGACCCATAATTTTAATATCATGATCAATAAATGGACCTATTTAGTCATCTTTTTTTTTCATTTTTTGTTTCTAAAAAGGTTTCTAGGATTTCATCAAGATGTTCAAGGTTTTAGAGAATACTCTCACAAAATAATGTAATTGATTTCAATTGATCATGATCTATTTGCTCTTGTTCATTGGTTTCATTGGACTCATGGTTTTCATTATTAGATCCTAGGGTACAATGGTGATAAACTATCTCTATAGTGGAATAGTTAAATGATAAACTTAGATATAACATATACTTAATTCATTAAACTGAGATAGGTTCAAAATAATAAGTACATCTATGATAGATATGGAAATGACAAATAAATAATGTACTTAGCTAGATCTGATGCTGACATAGTTTTAGATCTAAAACAAGTAGGAAGCATACTAGAAAACTATTTTGGAACAGTTGGTAAATTCTAGATTGGGTGCCTTTAATGCTATGAATACTAGTGTCAACTTGGGACTATTATGTTGACACTACTATCTAAACTATATGTATGTGTATTATAAATAATACCTACTAAAATAGGATGTGACCACCTATATGATTCTGGGTTTGTCTCCTCTCACTCTAGTATATTCAAATCTAGTCCGTGGATTGTCCCTCCTTAAGAAATTATAAAACCATAGTTATTCATATTCATAGTGACCTTGGGGAAAATGGGTTAGTGGGTGCACAGTGTCAATATGACCCCAAACACCCCTCTATTAATGAGCACTAATTACATAGATAATATTTTGAAGAGGGTATTTGTCAGATGCAATTTCCACCTATGTGTTGGCTTGTGTGTGAATCATATAATATGTGGAAATCAATTATAATAGTGACCTAGCTTATAACTTGAAAAATGTATCTCTTGGATTGTTTCTTAAATAATTTATATCTAGGTATGTGTTATCCTTATGACTAATATGAAAATAGGGAATATTTGATTTATTAGGTGCTTGATCAAAGGCTTTGATAAGTTTCCTTAGGTTGTTTTTGGGTGTATGCTAGGTAAGGAATGAATGAGAAGTGACTATGAATATATATCACTCCTATCAGTAAATATATCACATTTAATCACTTAGGCTAACCATTAAGATACATTCCATTTTCAAATTATATGACTTTAGGTCATTGGACACTTGCATTAGAGTAGGACGTCCACCTATGTTGATGTAGGTGTCTATCTAGGATGCTAGTTTCTATGGAATACAAAAAGGCACATGCTTAAAACATGTAGGGGCATAATATAATTATATTTTAAGCATTATGGGAAAGATAGAAGGTTAGGGTCATCAACATAAGACTATTCAAACAGATATATAGGCCAAAGGGCATGAGATAGACTAGATACAAGACTTATGAAAGTGGAAAAGGTTTAAAACTAAGAGGAATAACCAAGGACTAAGTTTGTCAAGTGTACAAGACTAAGGTGTTATATAATCCATAAATAACATCTATATTTATCCCTCCCCTTTTAATATAATAATGAAAATTATGATTTAAAGGAAAATAAATGCATGTGTGGGTGTATATAGCACAACTTGCCTTTACTTGAGTCCAATTTGAGTCTTTAATGGTGATTGACCTTTACCAATAGCATGTTATAGTGCATAATCAATATATAATCTAAAATTTAAAGCATTTGAAATGATTGAAATTTAAAGAGAAAGGTTTATAATTACACATGTGTATCGATGTAACTACCTTGCCTATTAGAAACTTGATTTGAAATACATATCATTATAAACCTCTAAAATTGATATTAGGACAAATATATAAATTTTTAAAGTGCATATATCTAAGGAGATAAAGAGATATTAGAAGGCACATGCCCCCAACCTTGAATAAAATGTGAGTTTTCACTTAGTAGTTGAGATTAGCTCAACCATGCAATCCAGTCATATTTATAACATGGTGAGCATGAGTGAAAAAAGTTAACTAATGTTATCATACTAGTGATTCTAGATGATACAATCAATTCCAACCTAAAAAATTGGCAAGATTGAGTGATTTAATCACCTCAACCATACCAAAAGTGAACCAACTACTATAGTAGATTATCTCAATACATTTCAGAAAAGTCTAACCTAGTGGGTAATAATAGTCCCTAAATAATGTCTTGAGATATGAAACTGAAAAATATTTATTAATATTAGGCACATATTGTACAACATATGTACCTTAGATATGTCTCATGTTGAAACTATGTATAACAATGGTACTGATGTATATAATTTTTCCACAACTATGAATCTAAATTATATAACTATGTGTTTTATCTAATTTTGAAAGCATGTTACCATTACATTCCCCCAATATATATGGAAAAATCTAAAAACTTAAATAAGTGCCAATTGGAGGACATGTTTCCAAAACATGCCCCCAATGAATCTAGGTGTGTTGAATACTAAATAAGTGTGGAGAACATGATTCCAAAGCATGTCCCTATTGAGTTTGAAAATTTGAATGTCTAGAAGCCATGCCTATATGGCATTCCCTCATCAAATCTAAAAATTGTGCCAAATATTGACTAAGTGTGAAGAACATGCTTCTAAAACATGACCCCAATAAATTTTAAAATTGTGTTAAATGTGAATAGCATGCCTCTATGACATGCCCCAACTAATATGCCCCAATCTTAGGTGAGAGAAGAATATAAAGTAGTAGTTACCTCACCTCAAAATTATGAATAATCTATGAATATAACCATGTAGCATATAGAATAACATGTATAGGTAAATGTAACATTAAATCACATAGAACAATTTATATGTAATGAGAAATGCAACATGTCTACAAATCAATCCTAGTGCATAAAAAATGTATATGTACCAATCCTTAATCTCTTCCTTGGCCAAGGTGATTCACAAACTATTATTGTGGTATGAAAGGATGACAAGGATGACAAACTATTCTTCTCTAAGCTACACCATTTATCAATGCATCCAAAAAACTTCTCTACAAGACAATATTTATGTCTCCAAAAAAATTATGAAACCCTAAGCTTGATCTTCAAGTAGAATGGTGGATAAGTAGATGTGTAATATATCTTACTTATTATTTTATTATTTTATAAATGGTGAAATGAATGTGTTTATATAGGTGGATTTAACCCTAAACATTTCTATAAATTTAGGATGATAATATCAACCCAATTGACCTAGTATTGAAATTGGTGAAAATTAACTACATTATGAATTATGTCGACCATAGCCAACCTAATTCTTAGTAATATTTTATAAATAAAAATACAAGGTCGATGTCACCAACATAGTTATGTAATATGCCAAAAGGGGTTTAGGTTAGGGAAAGGGATAATGAAGGTGGTAAAAGATAGAGGAGGGTGAAAAATAGGAGGCAAATATTATGGTAATGGCTTTTAGGAGACAAGTGTGTAGATAGCAAGTGTCAATAATGAATAAAAATCCTAATAAGTACTAATGGTCTACCCACCCCTTTCTAAAATTACCCCTTAGGCTATGAACTCAAAGAGATTGAGAATCAAAGGGTTCATGTGATATATAAAGTGTTGGTAAGTGGTAAAGTTTGAAAATATTATGTGTATACATATGGCTCAGATGAATCTCATCATGTGTCATGTGAGTGTAATAGTAGATGGTGATTTGAGAAAGACCATAAAAACACATGAAACTGAGATAACTAAAAATTACATATGGAAAGTAATGCTAAAATGAAATAAGAGCAAATAAAAATACCATATACATACCTTAACTTACCTTTCCTTTAAATGATTTCATGTAAACATCCTAATTTTGATCATGGAGGGTGTAATACCTGCATTTGAGAAACCATATGGATACAAGACTAAAAATAGAAGTAATGCATGTGTATTTAGGATGGTTAAAGTAGTAATGAGGGACTTAGAAAAATTATAAATTTGAGATTGTTAAGGTAAGTTTAAAATATTTAAGGCAAATGAATGGTAAAATGATAAAAAAATGAATGACAAATGATTTTAGAAGACACTAAATCACATTGAAAATCATGTAAAACATAAATGGCAAAAAGGAATGGAGAACATACTAAATCATGTTGGGAAGTATTTAAAACATAAATGGAAAAAAAGAATGTCAAACACAAATGACAAATGAAATATCAATGCAATAAAAATTTAACCAAGATATGTAAGTGATAAGTAACCCCATGTAAGATAAACATGTCGAATCAAATATAAAGAAAAATATGAATGACTAAAAATGAAATGTAAGTCAAGATTTAAGAAAAATATGAATAAAAATATAGAAATATAAACATGTGAGAATGTCAAATGTCATATCTAAGATAAGTAAAGTCCACAAAAATAAAAAAAGAACATGATGGATAAATGAAAATCAATAGCTCTAAAGGATGAAAACTCAAACTTAGTGCTTGTTCTAAGATACAATGTAAGAAAACAAAAACATATAAGGACTAGTATGATAATGATATGGTGTGGTAAATAAATGGTGTAAAGGTCTTAAAATACAATTCACAAACTATAAACCAAGAGGCATAATAATGTAGATGTGATCAAGGAAGTGATAAGCTAAAAGTAATATCTAGCAAGGGGAATATAAGGAAAATATGATGTGAATAAGGAGTCTGAGGCACCACATGGGTGATGTAAACATCCTTATCAATAATGAGACACATTAATAAAATGAGAAAGGCTAATAACTATCAACACCAAGGACGTAGGACATTTTGACTAATGAACACAAAGCTTGGGCTAACAGGTGAAGTACATAGATCAACCCATGAAGGCTATCTGCATGAAAACTAAAATGGACCTACCTTCCCAAAATGTGTTCCCTATTCCTCAAGACCCCTTATAGATCCATTTTTCCACTATAAATATTAGGTACTTGTATGATAAATTAAGTGACACTAGATAGTATAGATATAATGAGACATCCTACCCAGTCTACTAGCCTTCCACACCTAAATAAACCTTAGATATATCATGAGGCCAATTATAGAATTTAAGATTCAACTAAGATAGGATATGTGCCAAATATATATCATGTATTTTAGTGTGATATGAATTTTAAGATTGTTTTTTCCATTGAATTACTGCCTTTTGTTTATATTTTATGATTTGGATTTTAACTTGTTTTGGATTTCTCTATTCATCCTCTTCCATACAAATTTAGAGAAACAAAAATGAGTGAAATAATTAAAAAATACAAGAGAGACTACACTTGGTCATTAGAGAAACGGACCTAGAGACCAAGGTGTTTAAAGACTCCTAGACTTGCCCATATGTAAGTGTGCAATCTCAAAACTGATCAATGTGTGCCTCAAATGAAAGGAAATATGCAAAATATGGGGATCATAAGAGATGTTTCTATGTAATAAGTGATATAATGATGAATATGCTCATAGTTGATCACAAAGAGATAAAATAGTATTATGAAAGGGATGGGGTTATGCCATGATATCCATGTCACTAGAGAATCCATGCTAACCTATAATGGATCTAGCACAAGCAACAATGAAAGTAATATTCATCCCAAAAATTGACTTAAACATGTTTTAATATGGTAATTTATGATGATAGGTTGGTCCTATACATGGTATTACACTATAACTCACAAGGTTAAAACCAATGAAGTGAATGCTAGATAATGGGTAAAACAATAATAAAGCTTATAAGGGAAAAAATGACATGAAAAGACAAAAATGAAAGAGATATATAAGAATAAAAAAGAAAACAAATTCCAAATGGAATGTGTAAGAAAACCAAATAACCCAAATGTGATAATGATGCTAGTAAAGTATGACTAAAAGAGGTAAAGTGCACAAAAACAAAGAAACATGAGATTAAAAAATAACAAATAAGACCTATGTTAACATATATATCAAAGATGAGCATGTTAAATACAATTCTACAAGTCTCATATTGTTTCTTGAATTTGAATTTGCTTGTTATTATGAATTTTAGGATAAGAGCTGGCATTGTAAGATGCCTTAATGGGTAATTTGATGTAGGTATGGGCATTAAAATATGCCCCAAGGTTTGAAAGGATATGTGGATGGGCATCGTAAGATGCCCCAATAGGTGACGTGGAGTGAGGCAATATTAAACCATTAAAATTATTTGTATTGGTTGGTAGGTGCATTTGGAGATAGGTAAATGTGTTGGTTTTTTAGATTTTAAGGATTTTAAATGTGACATATGATGTGTAGGAAAGGTATGAAGAGGTGAAGGAGGTAAAAGGGGACCATACATGATATACTTTGGAGTAAGCATTTAAACTAGATACTCCTTTGGTTCATGTGACCTAAGAGGTTCATGTTTAAATTTATTCATGTTATCTATCATTTTATTATTGGTGTAGGAAGAAGGATCAACTATATTTTGGGTAACATTAGTGGATGAGGTGTAGCTATGGGATAATTTTTGTTGATCATTAATTAGGTGATGTTGATTTGATTGTGATTATTTAGATTGGAGTTATGAGGCTTGAAGACAGTCTTGATAGCATTATTTTATTAGAGTATCAAGATTGAAATGTGGACTAAGCAAGGAAGCAAGAATAAATTCGTTAAGATCATGATAAGACTCATGGGAATGACCTATAGTAGTATGCCACCTATAAAACTTATTAGATTATACCATTATGGAGGAGGTTTGGAAGGATCAGAACTCTTGGATTTAGAGGGTGGAAATTTCTTCTTAAGTTATTTTAGACTCAAGGTAGGGTGGGTTGGATTAAAATTGGTTGAATTGGATGCTTCATTTTGATGTTGGTAAGGCTTGGATGAATCAATGTTATGATAAAATGACTAGAAAGGTCATTTAGTAGTTGTTTGAGGTGTTTCAAATTTAGTCATAAGAAAGTATTGTGTTTTTGCCTAGTCTAAAGCTTCTTCTAAATTTTTAGGGGAAAAGATTCAAAATTTGTATTGAAGGGGAGATTTAAGAAAAATAACAAATATTTTTAAAAGAGTATCATCATTCATGTTATGGTTTACTTTGTGAGCTGGAGACTTCCATTGTTTGATGAAAGTGTGAGAAGATTCATTAAGAAGTTGCTTGGCATTGATGAAATGGCTAAGTTAATTTTTAGGAAGGCCATCATGTTGAAATTCCTTCACTAGAGCATTGACTAAATCCTCTAGTTGTGATATGGAATGTCTAGGAATTTGGTTGTACCATTCAAATACATCACCAATAAAGGTTTTGGCTAAGATTTTGGTGGTATAAAATGTGTTAATTTGGATCCATTCCTTAGAGACATTACCAAAAGACTTAATAAATATAGTATGGTCCTTAGACCCATCATATGTGATAGTTGGATAAATTCTTCCAATATATATGTATGTAATGAATGGGAGTAAAGGTTTATTTTAAAGATGCT
Organism: Torreya grandis; assembly: GCA_037957365.1. Classification (NCBI taxonomy): domain Eukaryota; kingdom Viridiplantae; phylum Streptophyta; class Pinopsida; order Cupressales; family Taxaceae; genus Torreya; species Torreya grandis. The sequence continues at coordinate 695,816 of JARHVA010006403.1, forward strand.
GAAGTATTTTGTTATTCATTTGAGGTTGAGGGATGATATTACCATTATAATATATAAGAGGAGGGGGGATAAAATTTTGATTTGGTTGAGACATGATGACTTGAGGTGGTTGACTAGTCATGTGCAATAAATTCTGTTGCATGTGCATCATTTGGGAATGATTAGTTATTTTCATGATGTTCATTTATTGAAATATTTTTGAAATATTTTGAGTTGTGTCAATTTTTGTATTAGTATTTGAAGGTGGGGTATTAGTGTTGTTAGGAGCAGAATTATTAGTGTTGATGGGAGGAAGGGTATTGGATGTAGGATTTCCAACATTGGTATTAGGAGGAGGATTAGGATGAATGACCTTGACTATATTATATTGTGTAGTGATTGGTTTTGGATTAGGAAAATATGAAAGAAGAAAGTGAATAGTTTCATTTTAAGTAATTAAATAAGTGAGGTTCTGATCTAAATCATTAATTATGAAATGTTCTTGACTAAGTGGAGGCTAAAAATATGACATCATTTTAAAATAAGACTAGATAACCACACACATAATAGTATCAACTAAGGTGTATAGAATCGGTAGGGTTGATTGTGTACTATTTAGATGTAACGAAGAAAAATGAAGATATAATCATCCAAACATAGAATAAGGTTGACTAGGTTGACTTAGTATTATTAGACATAAGGTAGATAAGGATATAGGGTCAACCAAGTTGAATTAGTACTAAATATAGGGGAAAACATAGTTTGATAAGGATACAAGGTCAACCAGGTCAACTAAGTACTATAACCTAAATGACAAAAAAGAGTACAAGGTTGACCAGGTTGACTTGGTACTACAAACTAATTAATAGAAAAGATTGAAGGGTCAACCAAGTCAACTTAATACTATAAATAGGGGAAAACTCAGTCTATAAGAGATTGTGTTAAATTAAATGACAATGTGATAAAAATAGGTAAATATTTAAATGTAATTGAAGTAAGAAATGTAAGCACACAAAAATAATTGGATCAATGAGAATGATCCAATTGGGACACACAACACAAAACCTTACACCAATGCTAGCTAATGCAAGTTTTTGTAATACAACACACTATGATTAGAGAGCAAGTAGTTAATTTAAAAGTAAATACTAAGTGGTCATATTGAGTTTGTCTATATTATTATAAGGTGTTATTTTAAGTGTGACAGGGAAGTTGGATGAAAATAGAGAACTAGAAAGCAATCTATGGATGGTTTTAGGATGTTTAGTCTAAAAGGGTTCTATGTTGGCAGTGGTATTGGATTGGTATTGAGGCCTACCCCATCACTTCACAATCTTATAGTGATAAGGTTGTTGGGTGCTTTGCCAATATATACCATTAACCATGTGTTTATACTTGGCTAGAAAATGAAGTTGGCGAAATTTCCCTTTGGTGATGAAATCCAAGTAGGTAAGCCTTGGGAATAGAAATTTTAAATGTGTTTTGAATATTATATTATTTCCTAGTGTGTGAAAAAATATAAAAATAGTGTAACTAAATGGGAATTTGAGAAACCACCTAATTAGACTATATGAACTACTCTAGGCCTAAAAATAGCTGAAAATTGAAAGTGTGAATTAATTACTAGAAAATAATTGTTAATTCCCTAATTAAGAATGGTACAGAGTTGGTTTCAATGACACTATATTCAAACATTATATAATATAGTCAATTAGGTCACTACTATTCTATAGAAGTAAGAGTCTTTAAGAATAAAGTTGACTAGGTTGACTTAGTCTTTTAGATAAAAGATAGGATATAAAACTAAGTCAACCAGGTCACCTTAGTTTGCTATAGAATTAGTCTTAAAGACTACAAAATTTCACAAAACAAACTATAATGAAGTACCAAATTGATAGAGAGAGAAATAGAGGAATATTTGTGGGTTAGAGGATGATGAGGATTGAATTTTTTTTATTGAAGTGCCTTGAATGTTACTTTCAAGTTTTACAATCTAAGTCAACTAGTTTAACTTAGTTCTATAAAACCCTACGTGATAAAGCAAGATAATATGACTGACCTACTTAATTTAGTTTATTGATCTAGATGCTAACTGAAATACTATATCAACCTACCTGACTTATTTTATTGATCTAGATGTTGACTAGAAAACTAAGTCGACCTACCTAGCTTAGTTTGTTAATCTGGATATTGGCTGAAAGATTAAGTCGACCTAACTGACTTAGTTTGTGGATCTAGATGTTCATTGAAAGACTAAGTCAACTTGTTTGACTTAGTTTGTTGATCTAGATTCTAACTAAAAGACTATGTTGACCTTTTTGACATGTTTTGTTAAATGGGATTGAAGGAATGTATTTTTTGACCTATCTCATCTAGTAGCTTGTATTTAATGAAGACCTACATAGAAATAACAAAGTCATTTTGATATGATTGTATGTTGAACTTGTGGACAAAAGTTAGAACTATACCAACTTAGTAAACATAGTATCAAAAATATAGGAAAATAATAAAATTATATAAATTAAGGCATGAAATAAAACCTACAAGGGTTAGATTCATGTCAGGTTCACCAAAATGTATGCAATGGGAAATGCAACAGATTTACAAATCAATCCTAGCTTAGAGAATATAGATCCTAGTTACACTTTTGATTGAGGATACATTAGATAATCAAGGTCATGACATAGATCTACTAAACCTAATTAATATATCTCTTACCATATTAATATCATTAGGGAGGGTTCCAAAGCCTCTAGTCAAATAAAACTATGCAATAACCGTAACTAGGTTTTATGTTTTCATATTCACTAAACTAATAACAAGTAAAGCAAAATCTAATCTAGTAATCACCAAAGCTTGTGAAATAAAATGGGATTAGTAAAAAATAAAATTAAACATGCATAAAAGACATATAATCAAATCAATGTATATGGAATCCTAATGCATGAAAGAGAATTACAAATTCATATCTATCTACTCTTACAAATTAGAAATAAATTTAGGAATACTTACCTTTGAATACAAACCCACCGATCCTCAATCTCTCCCTTGGCCAAGGTGATTTATAAGAGGTTATTTTGGTATGTAATATGATAAGGATAAATTTTATCTAGGATATATAACCTATCAATTCATCCAAAAGATTTATCCATAAGACAAGATCCATATCTCCAAAGAAATTGTGAAACCTTAAGTTTTCTCCTCAAGTAGAATGGTGGATAAGTAGAAGCACAATATAACATACTTCATATTCTCTTATTTTAGAAATGGAAAAATTAATGTGTTTATATATGTGGATCTAACTCTAAACCTTTTCAAAAATTTAGGCTGACAAGGTTGACCCAATCGACCTAGTATTGAAATTGGAAAAAACTAACTAGCTTATGAATTATGTCAGCCATGGCCGACCTAGTTCTTAATAATATTTTGTAAATAAAAATACAAGGTTGATGTGGCTAACATAGTTATGTAAACTACCAAAAATGGGTTTTAGGTTACGGAAAGGGCTAATAAAGGTAGTAAAAGACTAGAAAAGGGTGAAAATAGGAATCGAAGCTTAAGGGAATGGATTTTATGAGATAAGTGTGTAGATAGCAAGTGGAAATAAGGGACAATAATCTTGTGAATTACTAAGGTCTACCCACCCCTTCTTAATACACCCCTTAGGGTGTGCACTCAGAGAGATTGAGACTCTATTAGTTTTTACAAGATAGAAAGTGTTAATAAGTGGTAAAGTTTGAAAATATTGTGTATACATAATTTGATCACATAAAGGCCTAAGATGCATGATAACCATTCTACATCCTTCATTCAATAGAATAGTTGGTTTTATAGGTGAACTAGGGTTATAAAATTAAGGAGTGACTTCATCAAGTTGTTATTTTCTTTATGTACAAATTATTTCAAGCTCTTCATCCAAAACTTTAGGGTATGGTTGATGATAATAGACCAAAATGAGCTCATTTGTCATGGAATCCATTATCTCAAGCTCGTATGGTAAGTTAGAGTTCTCAATAGCCTTCCATAATTAGGCAATTTTCTAGATTTCTTCATAGTAACATTGAGTTTAAACCCAAACAACAGTCTAAGGTTTCTCCTTCAAAAGTGCATGTGGAGAATCCTTTTTAGTAGGATAATATTTATGTGTTAAAACTTGATGATCCCTATTTTAACTAAGAAAATCATAACCCTATTCCATATATGTCTTCTTTTGATAATGAGAGGACTTTGAATAGGGGTTCTGGTAGTAGAGATAGGGAGGTTGGGCATGAAGACAAAGGTGGGGAACCTCCCTCCAATAATCATAAAATTTTGGATCCTAAAAACATGGTTGGGTATGTCAAGAATCAGAGCAAGGTAGAATGTTTATAAGATGAATTCAGTCTTCACAAAGCATTTCTTAGATGGTTTATGATAGACCATACCTAGTTGAAGCAAGATGTCAAAAAGTTTAATCAAATGGATGGTTTATTTCATACCAAAGAAAAAGAAGTTGAGATTTTATCCTTTTTTTAATCCCTTAATGATAGAGTTAATACCCTAGAGAGGGAGAATAAAGACCTCAAAGATACATTGAACATCCTTGTTAATTTTATTAAGGTTACTATTAACAATTCTATTCATAGCATGGAAGGCATGTCCTTGTGTTTCAACAACAAGGGTGATACTTCCAAATAAATTAGACCAAATAAGAAACTCAAAGGCATAGTCTTTGAAAATGAGGAGGAGCACATCAATAGGATCATTGATAGAAACATTAACAGCATGATCAAAGATTGGATCAAGAATTATGAAAATTGGAAAACATTCAACACTTGAGTCTAGTTTGGGCTTTGTGAGTGTTCTTATTTTGATGTGTATCTGTTGTATTTTTGTTGTTTCTATTGTTTTAGGTTCCTTTCATTTTTATATAAGTTGGGATTTCTTATGGCTTATGGTTATCCATAGGTGTGTCAATATTGTATGGGGAGGGTCCCTTTAAAACCCACTTTTACCTTTAATAAAAATAATACAAAATCAATAAGCAAAAAGACACATATACAAGATCACTCAAAAGTGATTCAATAGACAATGGTTGAATGAGACCACAAACAAGGGGCATGTTCAAATGTCACACAATCTAAGGGATATGATGTAGTCAAATGTCTACAAAATAAAAAATGTCATATTCAAATGTCCTTACAATAAATAATGGCATATTCAAATGTGAAATAAATCACACATAGGCATGGGGGACACAAAAAAAGTATCATATTATAATTTTCAAGTAAGAAATATAATAACAAGGCATGACACTCAGGGAAGTGCATAAAATAAAGCACAAGCAACCAACATAAACATATCATATTAGCCTAGAATATCAAGTACCCTATGAAATATATAATCATAAATAAAGGCATAGCAAAAAATGTCAAGTGCATAACATATCAAGTACCCTATGGAATATATAATCATATATAAAGGCATGTGTAAGTGCATAATATCTCAAACATTATAATGAAGAGACCATAAAATGATATAACCTATGTATCAAGATCAAATAAGTGGATTCCCATAATGTGTGCATGACATGACTAGATGGAAGGCTCAAAATCTAAAATATGAATGTATCATGTATTTGTGTATACTCACACACTAAAATAGAATCATGACATATGTTTAGTATAATTAATTAATATACCATACATCAACATAGAACTAACACATAGATACTAAGGAGCCAAAAGAGTATGTTTATGCTGAAAATATTTTTGGATTTTTGAAGATTTTTTTATTTTATTAGTAGTTTTAGAATATTTGAAGAGTAATATCATACTATTATCCCATAAAAATAATGGGCATATGTATCTCCCCACTTATAACCTGGTGCAAGGAATTTTTAGTACTACCAAGTAGCATGTATAGGTGCAATATCTGTCATTGTAGTCTTTGTGATTATTTGTGTATGTACAATAGGACTTTGAGGTAATTAATTATAAAAATATTATGGGTTTATAGAACCCATATTTGCGTGATTTTTGGTTTCTTTAGAATAACAATAATAGGAACATGTTTAGGTGCTCTAGATATCTAAATATGGTGTGTAATGTAAGATGATGATTTTGTGTAATCTATCATATATCTCTAATGTAATGATATCTCAAGTAATGGATGTATATTAAATGGGATTTATTATTTATTATCATTTTATGATGGATTAACCTTAATAGGTTTGATAATTAGTTGCCTGGGTATAATTTTTTCTTGTTCAAGAAGATGCTCATATGGGATTTTAGGAACTATAATTTCTTGATTGGCATGAATGTATTTAGCACACCCATGCACTGTATAAGGTACCGCTCAAAGTGTATGGATCAAAAGTCTTCCAAATAACATATCAAATATTCCTATGGAATGTATAATTTAAAATGTAATAACCATATGTGTACAACCAACCTATAAAGGTATGTCAATCTCAACAAGAACATTCTGGGAGGTCCCATCAAATACTCTAATTGATATAGTATAGAGATGAAAATCATGATGAGTATAACCCAAATGATCAAGTAATGTCATGATACACCATTATCAATAATAAAACTAGGTATAGGATAGTGATCAATGAATTATTTAATGAAGAAAGAATGAAGATCAAAGTCATCATCCTTAATATTAGTGCCATCAAAAGAACCATAATGTCTTTAAACCATAGGAGGTATATGTTGGGTATAATTACAAATAATATCATCTAATTCATGCCCATAATTTTATGGAGGATGATGTGCATTATATTATATTTGCACTTCTCATTCCTTCTTATACTGGTCTTGAAAACAATTATTAAACATTTTCTATCTCAAGTGATCACTAGGTTATGAACTAGATTCCTTAGAAGGATCATTAAATGTAATATTTTGGTCATAAATGAGGTCTTATATCTTATTATTCAAGGTAAAACATATAGTTTTAAAATGTCATAGTCCTTGGTGATAATCAAAATAAGAATCCACATCATATCATTTGGGCAGAGGTTTATTCATATCAACCTCTATAGGCTGAGGGAGAGATGTAATATGACACTCTAATATCCATGGAAGTAATGAAGTAGGAGACTCAAGTAAGTGTTTAAATTATCTCATTAGTGAATTAGATAAGATAATATTATTATGATGATATTAAATTATGTTAACCATGGTGGTTGCTTCCTTTTTAGGCTTGGGAGGTTTTACCTTATAACTCGATTTGATTGTAAACGTGGTACCAAATGTAAATACAGCTACTGTGTTTACTACATACTTGAGCTTATTCAATGAAATAATATTCATTTCATGGTCTTGTACAACATGGTATAATTCATTAAAAATATTTTAAATTTTTGAAAATAATGGACTCATGTAAAGGAGAAAGCAAAATTTACTTGAATATGTCTTGCAACTCCTTATCTGTAATAGGATTAGTCATTTTAGACAACATTGTCTTGTACCTCAAGACATATTAATTGATAGATTAATTTTTTCCTTGTCTAATTTTGGAAATTTGAGCATAGGAAACCATTTCAAATATATTAATGGAAAAGTGGGCCAAAAACTAATCTACAAGAATGCTTTCATAGGTTGGAGAGGTACATCATAGTTACACCTCAAAGCATAGTTCTTGAGGTTTATTAGGAATAATTTGGTAAAAATTTTAACATTAGAGGCATAGTCAAGGCATGCCACATAAAAATATCAAAGATATTGTTTAAGATCACCCTTGTCATCATAAAATGATAATTTAGGTGCAACAAAACCTATTAGAAAAAGGTGTAAAGATATCTCAAGTGTAAGAGGGTTATGTAGCAACTCTTATAAATTAATAACATGAGGAGACTTTAAAGAATTTTATTCAACATTTGTAATAGTTTCCTCCAAGGTATTTATAAATTAAAAGAGTGTTTGAATTGTGGAGCCATTGGGATTTATATTAACAAGTTGAGTAGTCACCAAAGGGGGAATAATCATGGTGTGAATAGGCATAGAAACTAGTATTTGAGTTAAAACACTTTTTATCCCCATGGTATATTATAAATTTTAGTTTTATGAAACAAAGGTTAAAATAAATATCCCATGTCCCCATTAGATTAGGTTGTAATGAGTTTAGGGGGAGGGTTGTTGGTATATGAGGATGACCCATAGTTTTAATAGCATAATCAATAGAGGACCTATTTGGTCATCTTTACTTTTTGTGTTCTTAGTTTATAAAAAAAATTAGGATTTCATCAAGATCTTCAAGGTTTTGATGAATACACATTAAATAATGGATTTTTTGTACTTGATCATGATCTATTTCATCATGATCATTGGTTTCATTCGAATCATAGTTTTCATTATCAGAATCTTCTTATAGATAACCTCATCAGTATGTTTTTAATTATCAATATTGGTATCATCATGATCCATAGGATTAGGTACCTCATTTATTTGAGACATGTTAGGTGGTGGGAGGGAAATATTAATGTGTTCAATAGGCACACCTCCCAATCTAGGGCTACACCTAGGTTACATGTAGAATAATATAAGTATGAATTGAAAAAGTACAACAATCTAAAACTTTAAATAAATAAAAACCTTAAGAATAATAAATGTTTTAATCCATAAAAATTGGGTTAACCAAATTTTTAACCCTAAAAAATATAGATTGTGGAATATAGGGTTAAAGGGGATATAGATAACCTATGGTATAATGTAGAATAATATAAGTATGAATTGAAAAAGTACAACAATATAAAACTTTAAATAATTAAAAACCTTAAGAATAATAAATCATTTTATCCATAAAAATTGGGTTCACCAAATGTTTAACCCTAAGAAATATAGATTGTGGAATATAGGGTTAAAGGGGATATAGATAACCTAGGGTATAAGGGTGATAAGCTATCTCTATAGTAGGGTAATTAAATGCTAAACTCATATATAACATATAATAAATTCATTAAACTAAGATAGGGTAAAAATAGTAAATACATCTATTATATATATTTAAATTACAAAGAAATAATTTATTTAGTTGGTTTTTATCCTAACACATTTCTGGATATGGAACACCCAGATGCAGACTGGAAGAATATTTTGGAATAGTCACAAAAAAATTTATTGGGTTCCTTTGGAACCATGGACACTAGTATCATCCTAGGATGGTTGTATCGATGATACTATCTAAAATAGATGTAAGTGTCATGTATGTAATACCCGCTAAAAAGGATATGACCACCTAGATGCTTCTGGTTTTGTCTTTTCTTTCACTTTGGTGCATTTAGATATATGTCATGGACTATTCACTCCTCATGAAATTATAAAACCCTAGTTCTTCATCCTTATAGTGACCTTGGAAAAATAGGTTAGTGGGAACATAATGATGAGCTGACCCTAAAGGCCACTTTGTCAATGAGTATATCCAATACTCCGAAGAGGGTCTTAGACTAATTTAGTTCTCCCCTGTGTGTAGGCTTGTTTTTGAATCATGTAATATGTGGTAAACAAGTTCAATAGTGACCTAACTTGTAACTTGGAAAATATATTTCTTTAGTTGTTATTTTAGTACTTTAAAACTATATTTATTTTATCATTATGACTAATAATAAAAAATGATATAATAGGGAAGCTTTTCTTTATCAAGTGCTTGATTGAATGCTTTGATAAGTTGCCTTGAGTTTTTCTAAGTGTATGTTAGGTGAAGAATGAATTAGGGGTGATTGTGAATCTATACCGCTCCTATCATGAAATATATGATATTAAAACACTTAGGCCAACCATTATGATATGTTTAATTTTTAAATTAGGTGACTTTAGGGCATTAGACACTTATGTTAGAGAAAAATACTTGTGTTGACATAGGTGTCTATCTAGGATGTTAGTTTTCAAAGAATAAGAGAGTAAGTATAGATCAAAACTTGTAGGGGCATAATATAAGTGTATTTTAAGAATTTTCTGTAAGATAGAAGGTTTGGTTCATCAACATGAGATTGGTCAGACCAAGAAATATTCTAAGGGTCACAAGATAGAACAGATGTAGGACTTATAAAAGTGAAAAAGTTCCATAATTGAGAGGAAAACCATTGTCTAAGTTTGCCAAGTGTATAAGACTAAGGTGATATATAATCCATAAATATCATATATATTGAGTTTTTTAGGTTTTTATTTGCATTAATTTTATCATGGATCTATCTCCTCCATCCTCCTTTTGTGTCTTTCCACCATTTCCCAATTTTTTATTTTTTATTTTTGTTTTTATTTTTTTTTGTGATTTTTGGTTAAAGTACACAAAATACCAAAAAACATATCCTATGAGGAAGATACCCATCTCAAATTTAGAATAAAATCACCATATCAATGGTTATTTATCCATTTTTTCATGAATTTGTGTCACTTCTTATTGAGCAAGTCATAAAACCAAGAAATATATAAGTGACCTAAATTTACACCAATAGTTATTTATGATTCCAATGGGGATCTAAATGTGCCTTTAATATATATAATTTAAATGGAATCTTCCCCTTGAAAAATAATATTGATGATTATATTCAAATTATGGAACACAACCCATTCATATGAGTTTTTGAGCTTTGGTATCTCCTCCTATGGTTTGATTTTTTTTTTAAGTATGAATAAATTTTAGATAAAAGTAGAATATGCATACCTTAGAAATATTAGGTGGAGAAAATAAGAAATAAAAAATTAAAAAAAATGTTTTGAAAGAACCCAAATTAAGGGTTGATTATATCTCTTCAAATGATGATAAAGTGAGAAAATTTCATATCATCCTTCAAATAAAATCCAATTTTTAAAATTTTGGATGACCCAAAAAGGGTATTGTTTTTGAAATATGTCTATGGTCTTGTACAAATATATCAAAGATAAGTTTTCCCAATTAAAAATTTTCCCATGGTGGAGCAAATACAAAAATAGGATGTTATTGGTGTTGGAGATGAAAGTGATGGATCAAATTCCACTATGGTGAACATTATAATATAGGAATCAACTTATTTCATTTTATGCTCTGAATAAAATCTTGAAAATTTGGCCCAAGAGAAAGAGTCATGGTAGAACACAATGAAAATTGAAATTTAGTTTGCTTTTAGGAAAATGAGATAGGTAATGAACATAGTATCACATTGAATAAAAAGAGGTATGTGATGATGTTGAGCATGAACACAACGAATATTTTTAAGAAGAGACAAGAATTGATCAATAATTAGATAACAATAACTTTGATAAGATAAAATGTGAATTAATTGGATCTCCTTTTCCTTTTGATCTAGATGGAATGTTAGGGTATGGGTTTATTTCTTGAGACCCCCATTGAGGATAAGTTTTGGTTGTTTTTAGTGTCATGAGGTTTTGGTCCCAATATCACATTTGGAGATGTCTAAAGGTGATCCAACTCAACCATTCATGGATAAAGAACCAAAAGATCAACCATAGAGTGAAGATTAAGGAGGTATGATTCATGTTGTTAGTATTATAAACATTAATTTGAGACAATTTCCTTTTATTCATGAGTAAATTATGTGTGTTTAAGTGTTTGATTCTATAGTTTTCTTCCCACCTACACCCCATGTTTATCCCATAGATATAGTTAAAATCATAATGGTGTGGTTTCTCATAGTCTTTTCAAAGTTGACCTCATATTATCAAAACATATTTCACAAGGGCCCATATTTTACCAAAGTGATGAATGTTTATGTTTAGTCATGTCATCTAACCTTCTCCATTTTAAATATTTTAATTTTTTTCATAATTTAATCTTATGTTTTTCCCTTTTATTTTTATTTTTATTTTTATTTTATGTGTGTTTTTGTTCAATAAACATAGCTTGTGTATTGTGATGTTCCCATTTCCATGTGTTCGATTTGATTTAAATACATAAAACCTTATTAGATGATCATACATATCATGATCTCTACCAAGATCCATTATAGGTATAATTACTTCTGAAGGTTTTCAAATAAATCAACTTGTGTTTTTAAACATAAAGTAAATTTATCCTTGTATATCCTTATAAGCATATAAAATGCCTAAAATTTCAACTTGAAAAAATAGGTATAGTTTTGAATACAATGATCTAGACCTAAAGCACATGTTCATTTCCCATTATATTAGGATAGGTGAATCGGATTTGTATTGGATTGATACATAGTGCATGTTACATATCATCAACAAGGAATTATAAAAAGAAAATATGTGGATCTTATAAGATAATGGTCTCTCCCAATAATACATATTCATTTCCCATATGATTTGGATAAGATAATTGGTTACTATTTGGTTTTATCAGGATATTTATGCACACTACACACTATCCAAAAGGTGCATAAGGCACTAGTTACCAAATAATTTAGAGTTCTCATACATTTCCCCAAGGAATGTGTTCATATAGTTAGAGCTACTATTGTACCCAAAATTTGAATTCTTAAAATTTTTTGAGTTTTTTCATCACTTGAATAATTTGTAAGTTTAGCACTAGATCAGATGGGCTCCATGGGTGTACCTGGTCTTATTGATTTTTTATTTGAGTATGTTTCATTTTAGAGAATTTGGAGAAGTCAAGTACTATTCACACCTAAAATGTGCAGTAAGTGTAATATTACATTTTTTCATATCTTCCACAAATGGGATCCATTTTGGTTCTCATTTGATGCATTTTAGAAACATTGTCTCAAGTTTCATCTTTTCTTTAGATATTAGAGTCCCAAAGTGCATATATTTTTCATACTAGAGATCTAGAACATCGTAGCCTAGTAGGATAAAGGGCTAGCTAGGTGAAAATTCTCCATTTTACCATATATTTCACATTGAGAATTAATTTTGGTTCTCATTTTATTTTTTATGAATATATTATCTAGGGTATCATATTTTCTTTAGATCTCAGAGTCCCAAAGTGCATAAATTTTTCATACCAAAGATACAAAACTTTAGAGCCCCGTAAGACCAAGGGTGAGATAGGTGCACATTATATATTTTGACTTATATTTCACATTTAGAATATGTTTTCTTCTTATTTTATGATTTTGAAGGATATTTTCCTAAGGATCTTATTTTCTTTAGATCTCAAAAGCCCAAAATACATATATTTTTCATATTGGAGATCCATAACTTCAGTGATAGAAGGGACCAAGCACTAGATACATAAAAATTATTTATTTTATAATATATTTCACATAAAAAATCTATTATAGTTCTTATTTGAATTTTTATAAGGATATTATTCTAAGGATCATCTTTTCTTTATATCTTAGAGGCCTAATGTGTATGTATGTTTCATACTAAATATTTATCCACATCATCTGAGCTAATAGGGTCCAAGGACTAGTTAGTTATAAATTGTTTATTTTATCATATATTTCAAATAAAATCTCTATTTTGGTTCTTATTTTATGTGTTGTAAATATATTTTCCTAATAATCATCTTTTATTTTTACATTAGAATCCCAAAATGCATATATTTTACACACATAAGATCTAATACTTTGAAGGTGTTTCAACCCAACATGAACAAAGGGTTAATCAGGTGTAAATTATCCATTTTTTGTCATATATTTCACATTTTAACTCCATTTTTTTATTTTTTGATGCATTGGATAGATATTTTTTTCAATGATCTTTTTTACTTCAAATATCAAAGGCCCAAACTTCATACATTTTGCACACTAGAGATCCAGAATTTTGAATGTGTTTTGGCCTAGTAAATTATCCATTCAGTATATATCTCACATCCATAATTCATTTTGGGTCTAATTTAATTTTTTTGAAATATATTGTCTCAAATATCATCTTTTCCTTAAACATCAAGGGCCCAAAATTCATAAATGTTATGTAAAGTTCAACTAGATTCCCAAAACTTTCAAGTCCAGAGATCCAAAACTTCCAAGTTCATCCAACCTGACCCCGTGGGTGTGCAAGATGCTTAGATGAACCAATTACATCCATCCTAACCTTATTTTCATGTTGGATGCATTGACTTGCTAAGGATCAAAGGAAAAAAGTTAGATTCATATTTTAGCCATAATGTTTACATCTAGACTCCATTTTGGATCTCATTTGAAATGTTGGAAAGATATTGAAAAGATATAGTGATGAAAACTATTTGATGCTTTTATGAAAATTATTTATGAAAAAAATATGGATTTTTTTTATGGTATATCATGGGTACACTAGACATGAATTCCACAATTAGTTGTATCTTTTACATCCAAAATATGTTTTAATTCTTGTTTGGAGTGTTCAAAAGCTCTTGAAACAAGAAATACAATGATGTAAATCATATTATCATGAGAAAATTTTTAATGTGTTCAATTCTTAGTATTTTCTAAATTCTCTTTTACAGGACCTAGTTTCATATGTTAATATATTGCACATACTATTTTCAAAATCCATCACCCAATGGACAAGGCTCAATGGGCCCATTTCATGATTTATTTGAGTCACTTTATTAAAAATTGAAAAATAAATGTAAAATACAATATGAGAAAAATGACAATCAAAAAGGTTAAATTTAAAATACAAAATATCATTTCATTATTTTAAGCTCTTTCTAAAGATTTTTGTACAAATTTATGTGTGGGCTATGTAATTTTTTAGATTTGAGCAATAGAATGTAATCAAGCATGTGATATAGATTTCATCTTTGAGGGTTTTTATTGCCTTTATTTTTTATTTATGTATTTTTATTCATATATAGATAATCCATTAAACTTATACACTTTTCTTGGTTATTTGAAACTCATATTTTTTTGATACTTTTCATTGTAAACCTCATGTATGGGTTTTTTTACCAATTATACCCAATCTAAGTTTTGAGGAGCCTTCGCTCTTCCAGGCAAGCCTTTCATTCCAATTACATATGTTGATCATGTGTCTATTTTTTTTATATGAATAATTTACATCTCTTTCATTTAATTCTAAGTTATTATAGAGATTCTCTTCATTCATTTCATCATAGGTTTCTCTCCTCCATCCTCTGTTCTCCTTCCATCATTTCTCAAATTTATTTTCCTTTTGTGCTTTATGAATAAAAGTACACAAAAACATTAAAAAAATCATATCTTATGAGGAATATACCCCTCTAAAATTAAATTTAAAATCACCATCTCAATGGTGATTTCTCCATTTTTTTGGTAAATGTTTGTCACTTTCATTGGGTTAGTCATAAAAACAAGAAATTTAAAAGAGTCCTAAATTTCCACAAATAGTTTTTGGTGACTCTATTAGGTATCAAAATATGCCTTTTAATTTAATATTACCCTTTTAAAATAATATTAGTTACTCCATTGAAATGATACCTAGAAATGATGGAACACATCCCATGCTTATGATTTTTTGAGATTTGGTATTGCTTCCCATAGTTTTATTTTTTTAATTCAAGCATGAGTAAATTCCATATGAAATCAAAATATGCATATCTTGGAAATATTGGGTTGAAAAAATAATAAGTTAAAAAGAAAATATTTTCAAATAGCTTGAATTAGGAGTTGATAGATTTTTTCACATGATGAAATAGTGAGAAATGTCTTTCTCTTCATATCAAACTTGAATGAAAATCCAATTCATAAAAAAAAAATGATCCAAAAAGAGTACAATTTTTGAAAGATGTCTGTGGGGTTGTATATATCAATAAAAGAGAATTTTTTACAATTTAAAATTTTCTAATGATGAAGCAAATAAAAAAATAGAAAGTGCTTGGTGTTGGACATGAAAGTGATGGTTTTAATTCCACTATGGTGAACACTCTTATAGATAAATCAACTTATTTTATTTGAGGCTCTAAATAAAATATTAAAAATTTAGTCCAACAGAAATAAGTAACAAGAGAACACAATGAAAATTCATATATAGCCTCCTCCTAAGAAAATAAGATGAGTCATGAAAATAGTGAGCTTCACACTGAATACAAAAAGATATGTGATTATGTTAATCATGATCATAAAAGAATATTTTGAAGAAAAGAAAAAAAGTAATCAATAAGAATTTTTTGGTTGTTTTGAGAACCGTGATATTTTATTCCTAAGCCCACCTTTAGAGAATCTTAAAATCAGTTTGGTTCAACTATTTACTGATAAAAAGCTAAAAAATAAATCATAAATTGAAGACTTAGGAGGTATGATTCATGTTTTTAGTATTCTAAACATCAATTTAAGACATATTCCTTATATTCATAGGGAAAGTATGTGTGGTTAAGTTTTTTATACAATATGTGTCTTCCTGCTTGTGCCTCATGTTTATTCCATATATATAGTTAAAATTATGTTATTGTGGTTTCTCATTATCTTATAAAGTTCCCATCATATTTTCAAAACTTGCTTCACAAGGGCTCATATTTTTTCCAACCTATGAATTGTCATATTTAGTCATGTCAACCCACCTTATCCCTTGTAAATAGTTTACTTTTCTACAAATCTTTGGCTTGTGTTTTTCTATTTATTTTTCATTTGTGTGTGTTTATGTTAAATAAATGTAGCTTTTACATTTTGGTGTTCCCCCTTCCCTATGTTGAAACTAATTACAAGACACAAAACCTTATTATATGATATTAGATATCATGAGCTCTGCCAAGATCAATTTTAGGTAACATTACTTATAAATGTATTCAAATAAATAAAATTTTATTTATAAACACAAAGAAAATTTATCCTTTTATATCTTTCCAAGCATATAAAATGCTCATAATTTCAACTCAGAAAAATATGTGGAGTTTTGAAGATGATGATCTAGTATGACAACACATGTTCATTTCCCATATGATTGGAATAAGTAAATTAGATTCCACTTTATAGGATTTATACATAGTGTATGTTATGCATCATCTATTGGTAATTATAATAGTAAAATATGTGGATCTTACAAGGTAATGACCTAGTTTGATACTGCATTTTAATTTCTCATACGATTGGCATAGGTGAACTAGATACAAGTTGGTTAGATCAGAATATGCATGCACACTACACACTATTCACAAGGTGGATAAGGCACTATTCATAAAATAATATGGAATTCACCTACATTCCCCTAAGGAATGTGATTCTATAGTTAGAGCCATTTTTTTACCCAAAATGTGAATTCATGAAATTTAAAAAAAAAAAAATCCCACTTGAATAAACTAGAAGTTTTGCACTAGATGAGTTAGCCTTCATGGGTGTATCAGGTATTTTTCATGTTTCATATGAATAAATTTCATTTAGATAAGGTGGATAAAAAATTACTATTATCACCTCAAGTGTACAATAAGTGTAATTCTTTCATTTTTTCATATTTTACACAACCAAGATTTGTTTTAGTTACCATTAGATGTTCTAGAGAGATGTTGTATCAATGGTCATATTTTCCTTAGATCTTAGAATACTAAAGTGAACATATTTTTCACAGTAGATAT
This sequence comes from Torreya grandis, assembly GCA_037957365.1. Classification (NCBI taxonomy): domain Eukaryota; kingdom Viridiplantae; phylum Streptophyta; class Pinopsida; order Cupressales; family Taxaceae; genus Torreya; species Torreya grandis. The sequence continues at coordinate 713,177 of JARHVA010006403.1, forward strand.
TTATAACTTTAGATCCTAACAAGTTAAAAGGCTATCTTAGTGCAAATTCTCTATTTTGGCATACCTTTCACATCAAGACTCTATTGTGTTTTATTTTTATTTTTTGGAAATATATTACCTAGGATATCATCATTTCTTTAGATCTTAGAATCTCAAAGAGCATAGATTTTTTAGACCAAAGATTTAAAACTTGAAATGCCAAAAGGACAAAGGGCAAGCCATGTGTAAATTCTTTGTTTTGACATATACTTCACTTATGAACTCTATTTTAGTTCTCATTTGATATGTTTAATGGATATTTCCCTAGGGATCATCTTTTATTCATATCTCATAGGTTCAAAGTGCATATATTTTTCATACTGGATATTTAGAGCTTCAGAGCCAGCAAGGACCAAGGGCTAGCTAGGTGTAAACTCTCTATTTTGGCATATATTTCAAAATATAGATTTTTTTTGGTTCTCATTTGATGAATTAGAAGGATATTTTCTTAAGGATAATATTTTATTCAAATCTTAGCATCCTAAAGTGCATAATTTTTTCATAATGGAGATCTTGAACTTTGAATCCAGTAAGGACTAAGGGCTAACTAGGTGTAAATTCTTAGTTTTGGTATATATTTCACATCCATACTTTTTTTTTGTTCTTATTTGATGTGTTGTAAATATATTTTCTTAAGTATCATATTTTATTCGTACATTAGAATCCCAAACTTTATATATTTAGCACACCAAAGATTTGTAACTTTGAAAGTGTTTTGGCCCAACAAAAACAAAGGGAAAACCAAGTATAAATTATTTGTTTTGTCATAAATTTTAAATATATAATCCATTTGGTTCTATTTTGATGAATTTTTTATAAATTGCCTCAAGGATTATTTTTTCTTCAAACATCAGAGGCCCAAACTTCAAATATTTTGCACACCAAATATTTGGAACTTTGAAGGTGTTTCCTCACAACAAATTATTATTATTATTAGTATATATTTCATATCTAGACTATTTTTGGATCTCATTTGATCAAAGATAATCTTTGATTCAAACATTATTCGCCCAAACTTCATATATTCTATGTAACATTCAACTAGTTATATAAAACTTTCAAGGTTGATGATACAAAAATTCCAAGGTCATCTAGCCTGACCCTATGGGCACGTTGGATGCTTAGATGTGTTAAGTCCATCCAAACCAACCCCATTGGAATTAATAATGTGAAAATGTGCCATTTCATAAAATAAAAAATTTGGATTCATATTTTGGCCATAACTTTTGCATCTAGACTTTGTTTCAGATCTCATTTGAAGTGTTGGAAAATTATTAAAATAATATATCCAATGATGTAAAATATTTGATCCTATGATGAAATTTTGAATGAAAACAAAGATGGAGAATTTTTTTTTTATGGTACATATGGGCATGCTAAGAATGATTTTTTTGTTAGTCATATATTTCACATTCAGAATATGTTTTAGCTCCTATTTGAAGCATTGGAAAGGTCTTATAATAAGAAATCCAATGATTTAAAGCATTTTATCCTTAGATAAATTTTGTTAGTTTCAATTCTTAATTTTTTTTACAAATTCCCATTTTCAAGACCTTATTTCATATTTTAAGATGTGGCACATGATATTTCCAATCTTCATCACCCAATTAAGGTTTGGTGGGCTTGATTTATAATTTATTTGAGTCACTTTATTAAAAACTGTAAAATAGAATAGAATAAATATGAGAATCCAAAAGGTCAAAGTGATAATACAAAAGATAATTTCATCCTCCTATGTGTTATAAATATGAGAGATGAAAATATTAAAATGGTTCTTCTTTATTTCAAGTTTTATGGGAAGAGTCACCTCCAAATTTGTGTATGGGATATGTAATTTCCCAGATTTGAGCAATGGATTACAATAAAGCATGTGATTTCAATCTTTAACTTTGTGGATTTTTATACTCTTTGTTTGTGAATTTCTTACTTATACTCATTGATAGATAATCCAATAAATTTTTTTGCTTTTCTTGGTTATGTGAAACTTGTAATATTTTTAGACTTTACTTTTTAAAACTCATGTATGGGCTTTGTACCAAATTTGATTTTAGGTAATCCTTTAATTCCCATTACACATATTGATCATATGTGCATTTTTACATGAGAGGGAAATTTTCTATCTCTTTAATTTAATTCTAAGTTATTCTAGTAGCTTTCTACATTCATTTCATTGTGGATTTCTATCCTCTATCCTCCTCCTTCCACCATTTCACAATTTTTTAAATTTATGGTTAAAAGTACATAAAAATTAAAAAAAATAGACATATCATATAAGGGAGATGCCCCTATCAAATGTAGAGTAAAATCACCATCTCAATGGTGACTTTTCCATTTGTTGGTTAATTTGTGTCACTTCTCATTGGGTGAGTCATAAAACCAATAAATATAAAAGTGACCTAAATATCCACCAACATTTTTTGGTAAATTTTCTGAGGATTAGAAGGTGTCTTTGATATTTAAAATTTTAAATGAATATTCCCCTTCAAAGATAAGATTGATGACTCTATTGAAATGATACCTAAAAATGATGTAACATAACCCATGTTTCTAATATTTTGAGCCTTAGTATCACTTCCCATGGTTTGATTTTTTTTTATTACAAGCATGAATAAATTTCAGATAAAATTAGATTATGCATACATTAGAAATATTAGGTGGAAAAAATAAGAAAAATTAAACAAGAATTTTTTTGACATAGCTCGAATTAGGAGTTGATTAGATTTTTGCAAATGATGATGTAGTGAGAAATGTTTTTCTCTTCATATTAACCTTCAAATAAAATCCAATTTGTGAAATTTTTAAAGATCCAAAAAGAGTGTTTTTTAAATATGTATATTAGGTTGTAGAAATCAAGAAAATAGAAGTTTTCCCATTTAAAATTTTCCCAAAGTGGAACAAATACAAAAGGAGCAAGTTCTTCGCATTGGAGATGAAATTTATGGTTTTAATTTCACTATGGCGAACACTCCAATAGAAGAATTGAGTTCATTTGTTTGATGATCTAAAAAAACATAGAAAATTCATCCCAAGTGAAACAAGTAAGGGTATCACATAATGAAAATTCAAATTCAACATCTTTCTAAGAAAATGAGATACGTCATTTAAATAGTGAGCTTTATATTGAAGAAAAAGATGTATGTGATGATGTTGAGCATGAGAACAAATAATATTTTTAAGAAGATACAAGAAGAGATTAACAAGAATATTATGATCATTTTGATCACCATGAATTTTTGGTCCAAATATCACCTTTAGAGATGCCTAAAAGTGATTCAGTTCAACCATTCATGGATAAATAGCTAAAACAGTAACCAAAAATCAAAGAATTAGGAGGTAGGATTCTTGTTTTTAGTATTCCAAACATCAATTCAAGACATATTCCTTCTATTCATGAGGAAAGTATGTGTGGTCAAATGTTTGATTATATTTGTCTTCCCACCTGTGCCTTATGTTTGTTCCATAGATATAATTAAAATCATGATGTTTTTTTTTCATATCCTTTTCAAAGTTGTCCACATCTTGTAAAAACTTAATTTGCAAAGGCTCATATTTTTCCCAATTGATGAATGGTCAAGTTTATTCATGTGATCCTGCCTTTTCCCTTGTAAATAGTTTACTTTTCTACACAGTGTTTGCTTGTATTTTTCCCTTTTGTTTTTATTATGTGTGTTTATGTTTAATGGAATCATATTTTGTGTTGTGATGTTCCCCCCTTCCCTATGTTGGCAATGATTACAAGACATAAACCCTTATTATATGCTCATATATACCATGAGATCTTTCAAGATCCATTCTAGGTAACATTAACTCCAAAGGTATTCAAATAAATCAACTTGTGTTTTTAAACACAAAGGAAATATATCCTTGTATATCCTTCCAAGCATATAAAATGCCTAGAATTTTAAACATAGTATATGTTATGCATCATCTACTAGGAATTTTAACAAGAAAATATGTGGAGGTTATAAGGCAATGATAAATCTTAACAATGTGTGTTCATTTCCCATATTATTGAGATAGATAAATGGGATACTAGTTGTCTAGATCAGGATATGCATGCACACTACACACTATTCATAAGGTGGATAATGTATTGGTCACTAAATAATCTAGATTTATCCAATCCCCAAAGGAATGTGATCCCATTATTAGAGCCATTATTGTACCCAAAATTTGAATTCATCAAATTTTTAAAATTTGGTTCCCACTTGAATAAATGATAATTTTGGTACTAGATTAACTGGGCCTTATGGGTATACCAAATACTCTTCATGTGTCATTTGAGGAAATTTCATTTTTGAGAAGCTAGAGAAATCAAGCACTATTCACACCTCAAGTGACCAACAACTGTAAATCTTACATTTTATCATATCTTCCATAACCAAGCTCCATTTTCATTCCCATTTCATACATTGAAGAGATATTTTCTCAAAGTTCATATTTTAGAGTCCCAAAGTGCATATATTTTTCATACCATAGATTTGGAACTTTGGAGCCTATCATGATGAAGGGCTAGTTAAGTGAAAATGATTCATTTTGTCATATATTTCACATATAGACTTCATTTTTTTTGTTATATTAGTATAAAATATATTATATATGAAATCATCTTTGCTTTAGATCTCAATGTCCCAAAGTACATATATTTTTCATACCATAAATCCAAAAATTTAGAGCCTGGTAGGACCAAGGGTTAGCTAGGTGAACATTTTTCATTTTGACGTATCTTTTACATTTGGGATCCATTTTTTTAAATTTTATGTGTTATAAGTATATTATATTATGTATCATATTTGATTCAAATCTCAGAGGCCCAAAGTGTATATATGTTTCATACTAGAGGTCCATAACATTAGAGCCAATAGGGATCAAGGGCCAACTAGGTTCAAATTATTAATTTTAGTATATATTTCACATCTAGGCTCTATTTTGGTTCTCTTTTGATGATTTTGAAATATATTATCCTAAGCATAATATTTACTTCTTCCATCATAAACCCAAACTTCATACATTTTGCACATTAGAGATCTTAAAATTTGAAGGTATTTTGGCCCCGTGGAACAAAAGTGAACCAAGTGAAAATTATTCATTTCTTATATCTTTAAAATTTAGAATCCATGTTGATTATAATTTTATTTAATCTAAATATATTATCAAAGGATCATTTTTGCTTTAGACATTAAAGGCCTAAACTTCATAGATTTTGCACATTGGAGATCTAAAATTTTAAAGTTAGTTTGACCCAATAAATTATTTATTTTAGTATATATTTCGCATCTAGACTCCATTTTGGGTCTCAATTTATTATTTTAAATATATTATTTGAAATATCATATTTAATTGAAACATTACGTGCCCAAACTTTATAAATTATATAAAAAAATTCAACTAAAGATTTAGGATTTCCAAGGTCATTCGACCTAACCCCATGGGTGCACTAGATGCTTAAATGCACCAAGGAAATTAATCAAAACCCAATGGGTGTGCCATATGCATATAAATGCTAAGACCTAATGGGAAAAAATTCAAATTCATATTTTGCCCATAAATTTTGCATTTAGACTCTATTTTGGATTTCATTTGAAACATTGGAAAGATATTGAGATAATATATCCAATTATGTATGATATTTGATCCTTTAACTAAACTTTTGGATGGAAAAAAAAGGTGTAATTTTTTTTATAATGGTACATCATGGTTTCACTAGGCATGAATTCTCTGATTGGCCATATCTTTCACATGGGAATCTATTTTGGCTCCTGATTGAAGCATTGGAAAGATCTTGAAACAAAAAATCTAATGATGTTAGTTTTATCTTTAGAGACTATTTTATGTTTTCAATTCTCATTTTTTATTTAATTCCCCTTTTTAAGACCTTCTTTCATATTTTAAGGTGTGACACATACTATTTCTAGACTCCCTCACCCAATGGACAAGGCTCAGTGGGTCCACTTTGTGATTTATTTGAGTCACTTTATTAAAATTTAAAAAATAAATGTAAACTATAATAGAAAAAAATGATAATATGAAAAGGTCAAAATGAAAATACTAAATTTCATTTCATTCTCCTACATTTTATAAATAGGAGAGATGATAATTATTAAATGGTTATTCTTTCTTTCAAGCTCTTGGGGAAGAAATGACTACAACTTTGTGTATGGGCTATGTAATTTTATATTGTTGAACAATGGAATGAAATCAATAATGTGATATCCATATTTGGATTTGTGGGTTTTAATGATATTTTTTTATGAGTTATGTACTTATATTCATAGATAAATAATTCATTAAAAAAATCACTTTTCTTGAACATGTACAACTTATGATATTTCCAGACTTTGTGTTGTAAACCTCATGTATGATCTTTGCACCAAGTGTACCCAATCCAAGTTTTGAGGACACTTTATACTTTCAATCAAGCCTTTTATTCCCATTAAATATTTTGATCAAATGTCCATTTTTATGTGAGAGGAAATGTTTCTAGTTCTTTTATTTAATTACGAGTTATTCTAGCATCTCTCTAGTTTCATTGCATCATGGGTTTATCTCCTCTATCTTCCTTATTTCTCCTTCCACCATTTCTAATTTTATTTCCTTTTTCTGTTTTTGAGTTAAAAGTACACAAAAGCCCAAAAAATACACATATCTTATGAGGGATCTATCCATCTTGAATGTAGTAAAAAATCACCATCTCAATGGTGATTTCTCCATTTGTTATTGAATTTATTTTAATTCTCATTAAGAAAGTCATAAAACCAATAATAAAAAAGACACCTAAATTCCACCAATAGGCTTGTTGTTGACAATTGATAAAATTTTATTATTGACTCAATTTCTAGTATCCCCATGGCTTCTATCATAGTGTTGATCTCAATTATCTTATTGAACACATTTTGCACATTAACACCCTCATTTTAGAGATATGTTATCTTAATAATATGTGCATGTGATGCTTTTGTCCAATGTATCATGATATGCATCCTTCCTTCATAGTTCCACCATAACAAAAACTTGATAAATTATTCTATATTTCTAAATAATGGTAATTCAATAAAATCTAACACTCGTGTTAGTCTCAATTAATATCATACCTTCATCGATTCCTTAGTTTTTCTTATCCTATCTTGAGCCTCACCATATATCAATAATTGATACTCCTAAGAATTATTTAAAAATGTACTTATATAAGATCCCAAATGTTCTCAAGTTTATCACTTCCTACACTACCTCTCAGATTACCTTCAGTGGTTCCATTAATGGATGTTTCTTATATGTCATTCTCTTCTTTGTTGGTTGTGTTATTTCTATCATCCACCTTAATTTTTAGTTATCTTCCTTGTCTGAGTTATGTTTTATTATTTGAGCTCCACTCATAATGTCTAGAACTACTAGTTATTTCTTTCATGAAATCATAAGTCATCATTGCTCCTTTCTTGGTTCCCTGTGAAATTTCCTAATCTTGTAAAAAAAAGCTTGACCAAAAAAATCTTCTTTCCAATAATATAAAATCTTAAATATTCCCCTCATAAATCTCCCTAACCACATAGTTTATAATCCATGACAAATTGCTTGACACAATTATCATATGGATGTTATTTTTTATGAAGATTAATGTCAATTTCATAAAATTTTGATGAAACTTATAAGTTGAATTTGAATTTCCTTGTCACTTGGTTTATTCTTCATCTATTTTCTCTCTTCATCTCATATATATATATATGGCCACTTAAAAATTTACCATTATTAAAATATAACTTATATACTATTGATTTATGAAGTATCTATCATTTTCTTGAGTGTGTTCTCTCTCCTTCTGGTGTCATCCACCATTTTTATTTGATTCCTTACACATTCCTAGTACATGTTCATCTTCATTCCTAACTTTTACCTCATACCCAAAAAAGTGATGGTTTCCAAATCTAACATATTTTTACACACTATTCCTTTCACTTTAACCATCTTACCAAACTAATATGTTGGTTGAAAAAATTACATGTACTAATTTTTCACATTCTTAGGACTTCTTGAGACATTTATTTTTTCACACTTTTCTCACTACTATTTATCAAAACAAATTTTCCATTTTCATTTTCATTTATTTTCCAACCTAATCTTGCATAATGTTCTTTTTTCACATAATATAATATTAACATCATCATACCATGCCATCCTTATCAATATTTTATCAATCCACTAGACATATTTTCATATCCTATATTTACCATTATATTGTATGATTTTTACACCATAGTATACAATGGGATTTTATCTCACTTGCTACACACATGGCTAAAAATAACTCCCAAATATACTTATACGTGTATAAAAATAATCTTAAAATATTTATCATTAAACTCCCCCAACTATATTTTTAAGACCATTTATGCTTATTTAAATAAAGAATTTTCTTTTAAGCAAACCTAACTAAAAAGTATGAAATGTGTTTGTGTTATAATATAATCTTGGAACCAAATCGACCTTATTTATTGTTTTTCTATGTATATTATTTAAAGAACATTTGAATCCTATTCCTAAAATTATTTGTATAGAATCATTTTTGTGGGTACCCTTCTTGTGTAAAATTTCCCTATGCATTTATAAGGTTGACCTTTCTAGGAGTCTTTTCAACCACGGTAATGTGTTATCCCTTATCTATGCACTATAACTTCCATTGTGAAGTTTCTTTGTAAAATTTATTATTGGACCATATGTTCTTATTTTTACTTATGCTCTTTTCCTTATTTCTCAATCATAAATTTTATTTTTTCACTTCACCTTATTTCATGAGTCTTGTTATCTATATTCTAATTTTATTTATATCACAAGATCTATATTTGGTATGCATTATATGTCACCCTAAACCTTTGCATATCATTATTAATAAATGTATTTTGTGATTACTAAATTTTATATCAATGGAATTTTGCATTTGTGTATGTTTTATATCTCATTTTACTAACAAGGGATTTTGTTGAATGCTCTGGTATGCACGTGACCAATGATAACACATTTTATTCCCCTTATGTTATTCATATTTGATCTTATATATTATTATCATTTTTATCTTCAAAAAATATGAATAATAACCATTCACCTTCTCACATTTTATTTACATAACTTTGAAAGTATCTCATACCCAATGTGAGCATGTTTGGAGATATCTAACATCTCTTTCTTGTTGGTTCGTCTCAAATATTTTTTATTTTTCAAACTCTCCATATTCTTATACTACACAAAAATATTGAAGATATTAATCTATCTCTCACCTAATTTCATACCATCCACATATGATACTCTGATATAGTTTTTGAAGGGGATAACAACCTCATATAACACATTTTAAAATCTCATAGAACATTAGTTAAATTTCATATCAGCTTATTTTTCATAGCACCATGGTCACCCCAACAATACAAAATAGTTATCTTTATTAGTCATTTTTATTTCTTTAAGATACTTCCATTATCTTCATAGATACATTGTACAATAACCCAAAATAATTTGAATTTTGATTTTTTTCCATAAAAAACATATTCATCAAAGGATGTATGATTGATTTTCACATATTATTCCAACTTTCCTTCATAAATATGTTTACTTTTACTCATACATCGATCAAATTGTTATTCATTTCTAAGTCATTGATATTATCATCAGTGAAATTTTTTTGGTTGTATGTTACTTTCATTGTTATACATACTGCTTGTGGTCCTTTGATTTATTCGTGGTCATGCCCAAGTTTTTTTGAGGCATTATTTAAAAAAATTAATTATCCCTTACATTATGATTAAAAGTATAAGATTTGTAATTTCACCTATCCCTTTATAATAAAGAATTATGTGTGCACCTTCATGTATTTTATCCCTCATATCCCATGTAGATTTCACTTCACCTTGTAAATTTATAATAATCTCTTGTCCTTACTCATAATGTATTTTTTAAATTAACATAGATATATCCATTCTTCCCATTATATTACTTGCATTAGACATTGTATCTCAGAGGTAGTTGGTTAACCATCCCTCTACCTTATATCTACATCCCACTTCTCATAATAATGTTGAACTTAAAATATTTTTCATTTTTATAATCCACTTGTTTTTATACCTAATCCTTTTGTTTACAAATACAAATCATAATTTTAGCTTTCTACATGTGTTCTTTCCAAAGGATCATGACTTGTAAGTCTATGTAAATTTTTCTATTTGGATCGTTTTGATAATATTAAAATTTGGTTACTTGGAATTTTTTTTATTGTAATAAAACTCTCCAAATTTAAATAAGTTACAAAACAATAAACCTTTCCATTTCCACCTCATACTACACACCTTGATGACCCACCACCTTGATTAAATCCTCCTCATTTATTATATCCCGAATTATAATTAAATTTTATCCCTTGAAAATAAATATTTCATATATATTTGTGTTTGTAAAAACTTCTACCTTCATTTTTTTTAATCCCCACCTTTATGTTGGTTATATTCTCCTTTATTTTGGCATCCATCTTGATATTTTAGTTAAGGCATAATGGTGGCCTGCTATAACCCCATGTCCTTTACTTATTTGAATTTTTCTATCAATTTTTAATTACATATTTAATGAGTGTTTAAATCATAGTTAATATAGTAATAGGTGAAATTTATTTGGTTTTCATGATGCAGCAATAAAAATTTATGAATTTCATGATCTCTTTTACAACCTTGACAAGATAATCTCACTACTTACAACCTTTTATTTTTGAAAATTTGCCTAGTGTGACCCTCTACTTCATATATGGTACACCATATTATATTTGAAATATCCCACACATAAATTTTATAAATAATGTGAAAATATGTGTCTATTTTTGTTATTCAAAAAATTGGATTATCCTTGTATCAAGTTTACCAACAACATCAATTATAAGTGCAACATCTATTGCCTCTCATGCATCAAGAAAATTATTCATTGGTAATTTTATTATGAAGAGTGTAAATAATACACCGATAAAAAATTTCACATGTTGTAATGGTTGTATCTCATAGGATGGTTTCTCTCATTGGCATCCTTATTGATCATTTTAAATGTATATATTATCTCTTGCTAAAACTCAATAATGTGGAATTTTAGTAGAAACACATTCTTAAATTCCATAAATTTGACCACCATTTTATTGGGATCATACTTTATGTATCATGTATTTAAATTATATAATAATGTTGACATAATTTGATAACTTTCTTCTCCTATGAATTAACTCCCTTCGCATGCCATACGATCTCACATTCTTATATTTCATAATACTCAAGAAACTTCTTTAAGATTTTATACATAGATTTCAAATGTGTTGCCACTTTATATTGTTGTGACTAATGTTTTTTGGTTGTATATATGTATTACTTATATACATTATGCATCCTCCTAATGCCCTAAGATCTAGTCCTCTTACACCTATAGTAGGAACTATCTTCCCTTGTTCATTACTTCCTTGAATCATAATTATGGACTTCACTAATGTACTAATTAGTCCTACCAATGGACCCCATATAATGTCCCCTATTATTGGTAAAGTAGATATTATATTTGATATTTAGTATGTACGATTTCCTTCTTGTGTTCTTCCTATTTATTTTGGACAAATAGAAAATTTTCCAACATAAAATCCTCATATCTCATTAGTGTATACATCTTTAATTAAGACACCACTACATCAATTACTTCCTTTAAATTCAAAATATTATAGGTTTTAGCATACATATAAATTAATATTTTCCTTATACAACCTCATCTTCTAATGAGATCCAATCATAAATTTCCTATGGATCAATATAAAATAGGTAATATTCCATGCACATATCACCCTAAAAAATGAGTGTATTACACCTTTATCCAAACCCACTATATACCATATTTGCATTCCGAAAATTCTAGTGGCATCTCTTAGAATAATCCATCCCATCTTGTTGAGATCCTTTATAATGACTATATTACCTATATACTTGTTATCCTTGTACATCCTCTTTTATTATTTATCAATAGGTTACATATTCCTATAATTTATATTCACCAAACTTATCCAAAAATCCCTCCACTCTTTTCCACTCTTCTACTTATCCAAATCTTGAGTATACTTACCTACTTCATGGTTGAAATTTATAAATCAACCATGAAAATATTTATCCACATTGTAATTTTCACAATAAACAAGAATGTAGGCTCACAAAAAAATTTAAATTATACCTCTTCTAGGAAGGAATGTCTCAAAACTAAAAAATCTAATAATTACTTGTTGAATATAATCTCCACTAAATTCCCATGGTTATTATCCATTAATATACATATTTCAACTTATATATTCACTATTTAGTCCAAGCATGTTTAATTCCAAAGTTTAAATTCTTCCTACCTTATATGTAGCTAATCATGCATGTATGTGTTCAAACAATTCATTGAAAAATATCACATGAAATGTGATCTTCTAACCACTTTTAGTTTTAAAATTTTTTCTTCCTATTAGATATTAATCTTTATTTTGGGTCACTTTATTATCCTAAGTTTATATAGGTGTAGAGGTTTTTTATTATGTGAATTTTTAATTCACTTAATCTAGATTGTATGAGGATTTGAACCTATTTTTTCCATTTTGAAGGGAATCTTAGAGATCCATTCCAAATTTAACTCCTTCCACACTTATCCTTCACCTTATGGGGATTAGTGACACTAGGCCCACACTAAAAAGGTTGTGCAAGTTCATGATGGAGATTATTTGTAACTCCTTTTGGCTTCCTCGTTCTATTTAAAGAGAGATCTCCTATCTTCTCTCTATGATTATGTTACACTTGTATATCATTATTATAATCTATTCTATATTATTATAATAATATTTTAATCTATATAATATTTTCATGAAAGCTTTTATTCTTAATACACATGGGTTTTCTTGTATTCCCAAGTTAAAAGTTTGTGTCTCGCATTTATGGTTTGGATTAATTTTAAGTAATATTTTACATTTTTTAACTCTTTAAATTATTTTTCAATTTTATTTTTAATATCTTGGAATATATTCCTTCACTTCCAATCTTTTTTTTGTAAACTCCCAATCCTTTGCTTCAAATCAAGATTCTAGGTTCTCTAGAACATATGTCCTTCCATTCACCAATCATATCTCCATGCTCTATAAAAATATGGTCCTTAAAATATAACCAAAATGATGTGATTCTACTTCATCAACCTAACTAAGCCTTCAAAAATCTCTAGTAAGTGAAAAAAATAGACAAACTCTCCTCTCTTACCATACCAACCTATAACTTGGGCTTGAAGACCTAAGCACTCATGTGAGGTGAAAAAAGACAAAATGAGACCCCCATTGTGATAATTGAGTATAAATACACACTAATATAACATATTAAACTATGAATCAAAGGAAAAATGCGTCATCTATATACATAAAAAAATACCAAAATAAAACTAATAAAAAATACATAATTCATTCTTTCATTCATGTGTTTACATATGTATAAAATCAATGTATATATTACATCCATTACAAAGTATGATATCATCATGTCATAATTATATTTACAACATCCTTAAAACCTTAATTTTATACTTTCCACAAGAACTTTTGAACTAGATCCTTGAAAATGTATAGCTTGTGACTTTCTAAATTTATTTAAAACTCTTTAATGCATCTCACTTGTTCATTAATTCTTGATAAAACTTGTACAATTTTTAAAGTAAAATTAGAGGTTGAAAAAGTTATAAATCATGGAAGTGTCCATTAATAAAAAATTTATCATGTTTTACATGAATTTTGTATGGTATCTTGTAATTATAAACACATAAATTTGATATTAGACACTTTACAATGTTAGTTTTGGCATATTTTTCACATGATTTTTTCATACACATTTGACCCTTGTTTACATTATGTCCAAACCCTTCACCTAGCTATGGACTTGGAATTTCTAATTTTCCTTCATTCATTTAAAATATCTCCCTAGTTTATGCCTAAAATATATATTATCTTATGTATACTATTTCCATAATACAAATCACTATTTCCTCCATCGTAGACAATTTTAAAAATAGTTAGATGTTATCAATTAATGATAGTGATTACCTTCGTTGATAGTGACCTATGTTCTCCAAATGATTATTTTTAAAATTAAGACCCTTCCTTTGGGTCTACCCACACATTTTACTTGTTGGATATGTAGGAAAGTTACCACAATATTCACCTATAAAATCACATCAATTCCAAGGCCATGGCTATCCAGAATCCATCTAGAATTTCACTTACACATTGATAAATAAATCTATACATCATTGAGTCACTATCCTAAAGGACCCAAATTTGAAAAACCCCTCAAAGGAATAATCCCTAATCCAATTCTAAACACCTAAATCAAATTCAAAGTTTCATATGGTCAAGTGTAAAATTTTAAACAAGTGCATGGCATTATAGTAAATCATGTTTGAGCACACATACATAGGTGGGAGAAATATGTTCATTTTTTTTCCTTTTATAATATTGGATTATAAGAAACACTCAATGACTCAGTGGTGTGTGGTTTAATATAGACAACCCATTTTTATAAGCTTACCAAGTGTAAATGTGGAGATAGGGTTTTAAGGTGAAAGGAAATGAATTTTCACATAGGACCAAGCATCTACAATTACATAGTAAATATTGGTAGGAAATTTTAATTATCTATGGTGAAACAAAATGTAAAAAACATATATGAAAATTTAAGTATATAGTAGTCAAATATGGTCACCACAGGTGTGTAAGTATTACCAATAACATTCTGGTAAATCTGACAGTCAGTCTCTTAAATCAAGAAACCACATATCCATTTAAGGTTTTATTGAGTAATTTTGCATAGACATTAATAAAAACAATTGTGAACAATATAAGTTCCCTATCCTCTTGTCATTTATATAATAGTAATCTTAATCTCAATTTTCTTTTTACATTCAAATCTACATAATTTATGCCATATCTTAGACAATATAAATCATCATATTTTTAGCTTATTTAAACCATTAAATAAAAAATAAGATAGAACACTCTTGTGAACTTGACATTTGTTTCAAGAATGGTAAACACTAAGTTTCCCTTAGGTTTTCATCCTTCCTTCTTAGGGTTTCATATTTCTACATTAGGTTTTCAAAAATGATTCTTAGTTATTTCCTTTTTAAATAGTCATAATAGATAATATAATTGATGTGGATGCTAATATTGAAATTATTATCTTAATTTTCATGATATATTTGATGATTTATACCAACCATAATTTACTCAATATCTTAACATGAATTGACACATGATTGATGCACTATTATATGCAACTAGAGATAAAATAAAAATGAATGTTAAGGTTGTCACATATGAGGGAAAAGATGAAGAACCCTTAAATGATAAAACTTTACCTTTTAATGTTACCGATTCTAAAATATGTGTTCATAAAACTACCCCCACTACTACCATCCCTATGTATACACCTATGTTTACCCATGTCATGCCCAATCATAGTTTAGTGGAAACATAACATTTTTCCTTATATTTTTGTGGATATGCCTACACAAAATACTTTTGTGCCTCCTATTATGGATACTTATGTGTCACCATACATTTATACATAATGTGCTATGCCTAATGCTAAGATCCTTATGCAAATTATCATTGATCTTCATGATAAGGTTTTAAAATTAGAACATGGTTCTTTTATACTAGTTATTCAACTAATTCTTGAGCATTATAAATAATCTATTGTCCCAAGTTAATTCATATTATCCCTTACCCACTATGTTTTAGAACCTAATATTACATTATATGATGATAAAGGTGATCTATAATAGAATATTATATCCTTTAATGTGACATATTTGGACTATTCATCCAATGATAAGTTTTTGAATGATTTTTTTCCATAGATCCTTCAGGACTATGCTTTGTAATGGTTATGTGACCTCTCATTTCAATTAGTGTGTGCCTTAAATATATTGTCTGATAAATTCTTAACACACTTTTCAATCAACATCAGTGAGAAGATGTTCTATGCTCAAATTATATTTAAATATATTTTTACTATCCAAATGTTACCATTAACTTTATAAACCATCTTAAGCCTTGATGTGATCACATTCTATGTACTTCAATGATACATTTAATTATGTGTGTCCTTATATATGCTACATGGTTCATTTTCATTTATATGGTTATATTATCCTTTTGAATTGAGGTAACTACCATTTTTTATTTTTTCCTCACCTCAAAGGGGGCATGCCATAGAGGCATGGTTTCCACGCATTCATAGTTTCAAATTCAGTGGGGGTATGTCATATAGGCATGACTTATACATATTAAAAATCTTAGATTTAGTGGGGAAATGTTTTGGAAACATGTTCTCCACAGTTACTCAATATTCAACATCTCTAGATTATAGTAGACACATGTTTTAGAAACATGTCCTCCAAATTGTCACTTATATTAATTTTTAGTTTTATATTATAGTGGGGTCATTATTTGGAAGAATTTTTTCCACACTTTTATAGTTATAAATTGGCCAAATTGCATAGTTATATAATTTGGATATAAATTTATGGTAAAATTTTATACATTAGTACCATTATTATACATAGTTTCAATATGAAACTTATCTAAGATGCATATGTTATGAAATGTGTGTCTAATGTTATAAAATCTAAATAAATTTTACATGTAGAACACTTTGGACATTTTTACCACCCACCAAGTTCGAATATAGACTATATTGATCTAATATATTAAATTAGTTGGTTCACTTTTTTGTATGGTTATGGTGATTAAATCACTCAATATTTCTAATTTTGTAAGTTGGACTTAATTATATCATCTAGATTCACTAGTTTCATAGAGTGAGTTAACTTAGTTCACTCACACTCACCAGGTTATAAGTATTATTGGGTTATATTGTCTCTAAGGTTGGGGGTATGGGCCTCTCTCTCTCTCTCTCTGTGATAAATTCACTTTCTAGATCTATACTTGTCTTAATCTTAGTTTTAGTGATTCATAATGATACATATTTCAAATTAAATTACCAAAGGGAAAGATGGTTACATTGATACACATATGTATTGCTCAAACTTGATCTCTTTCAATTTTAATCATTTTAATACTTTCAATTTCATTTATATGCACTTATTATATATTGTAACATGCTCTTGGTTTTAGGTTAGTCACCATCAAATCACACGAGTTGGACTCAAGCAAAGACAAAGTGTCTTATACACACCAAAATATGCATTCCTTTCCTTTAAACTAGAAATTTCATTACTATATTAAAGGGTAGAAAAAATTAGATGATATTAATGAATTATATATCACCTTAGTCTTTTACACTTGGAAAATTTATATGTTATTTATTCCTCTTAGCTCTATACCTTTCCTACTTCAACTTGCAAGTATCACATATGGTCTCTCTTATGACCTTTAGCTTATCTCTTACTTTGACCAATCTTATGTTAATGACCCAGGCCTTTTATCTTTCTTAAAATTCTTTAAACCTATTTATCTTATGCCTCTATAAGTTCTAGACATGTACTTACTTTTTTGCTTCTTGAACACTTGTGTCCCAATAAGATGCCTATGTAGATGCAAGTATCCTTACTTGATGTAAGTGTCTAGTGTGATAAATTCATATAATTTTCAAATGAAACATTTATTAATGGTAGGTATAAGTGATATTATGTGATATATTCTCCAAATGGATTGGTATAAATATAATATCAACCCTCATTCATTACTCACCTAGAAAATACCTAAAGAGACCAAGGTAACCTATCAAAATCACTCAATCAAGCATTCAAGTGAGTAAAAGATTCCCTATTTTATCTTATTTCCATATCACTCATAAGGATAACACATATAAAGGTCTAAATTATTGAAAGAATATCCCAAGAGCTATATTTTCCAAGTTATAATCTAGGTCATTGTTGTACTTACTTATCACACATTACATGATTCGCACACAAGTCAACATGTCAGGGAAATTACATAAGTCTGAATCCTTCTTCATTGTATTGAATATGTAGTTAGTGCTCATTGAAATAGGGTTTTTTTGGGTAGCTCAACACCGTGTTCCCACTAACCCATTTTCCCATAGCCATTATGAATATTAAGAACTAGGGTTTGATCATTTGTTAAGGAATGATAGTCCATGACCTAGATCTAAATGCACCAGAATGAAAGTGACAACAAACCCAAAAGTATCTAAGTGGTCACATCTTTTTTTATTATTTATTCTATGTTGGACACATGCATCTGATCTAGACACTAGTATTGATTCAATCATCCGAGGCTGATACAAGTGTTTAAGGCTATATATGCACTTAATCTATAATTTGGTGATTGTTATAAAATATTTTTCTAATTTTCTTCCATTTTATTCTATATCCAAATATATATTATCACTATAACTAGCTAAGTATCATTTTTTTATTATCATTGTAATATATATCATAGTTTTACTTTCTAATTTTATCATATCTTAGCATAATAAATTTAATATATGTTCTATCTAAGTTTTGTAATTAATTGGAATGTTTTAGATCTATTTATCACCCTTATGCTTATTCATTTATATATTCTTAATCTTATATACCTATAGTAAGATACATATCTAATTTAGGGTTAAACAAATTCAATTTGCTTGACCTGATGATGCAATTTCTCAATACTAAGCTCTCCTTTATATATTGGTAAATCAAACTTTACATCAAGATTAACAATGAAAGAAATAGAATCAAAAACCTAATTTTTTTCATCAAAGGGAGAGTTATAAGGTTTATAAGGATATTTAAGAGTTTTAAGAGGTTCTTCTCCTTTACCCTTACCATTGGTTGAGGGCTATTTCTCTTGTTTACATATATTTTCACCTTCAATCTTATTCTTCCTTTCATAGTACAACTCTTACACCATGCTCTTCATCTCTAAAAAAGCTTGACAAAAGGTTGATTCTAATTTTAGTTATCCTGTAGGAGAATAAATGGCTTAACTTATACTTTTTAAACCAATTTTTGGGTTATACTCTTATTCTCCTCACTTTGACTTAGACCTATTTATCATGTCAAATGGAAACATTCAAATCCAAAAGCCACATTAAAAATATCCCCAATCAACTGGTAGGATACCAAACTTGATCTAAAATGTGAGATTATGTATATGCATTCAAATTTGTCAATTTTGGATACTTAAATAATTTATCTCAATTTTTCATATTTTTATGTTAAAATTGATTTAAATGATAAAAACTAGATATAATACTAATTAAAAACAACAATTAAATGATAAACATGTAGAAAACAATGCAAACCAAAATGATAATAGAGTTCACCATTTGGGGGCTATGTCTTTGGGTCCAAAAATCTATCAAACTAATTGATTAATGATATAAAAATAACCTTGTAAAATGTAATTTTCATCCAAATCACCTTTAGTCTATAGAATTATTCTAATTCTACCTCTAATAAGTCTTGGGAAATCTCTGATTTTCTTATCCAAGAGTCTTCTTTCAATATAAATGGCATGTACTTTTTTTCTCCTTTTACAAAGGGTTAAAAATTACTCATTCAAATATAAGTTTGCTCATTTTATATTGTTTTAGATTTGGTTAGTATGTTGGTCAAGGTCTTATCCTTTTTCCCAATGTGTGGGGGTTCAAATCCCCTTCCTATGCCTTATTTTAAAGCTTCAAAGATTAAATTTAACATAATATATAACAAAGTATTTTGTATAGTTTCCAAATATGGCATGGCTAACTTGGCTAAGACTCTAAAAGAGGTTTTGTTAGGTCTTAGGGTTGAAACAACCTCCTCATGTTTTTGATTTTTAATACTTCTAATGTTTTTTCCTTGGGAATTAATTCCACATGTATTGTTTTACATTATCGATATGGTTTGAAAAGATACCATTCATCCCTTTTGATTCAATCATGTGACCATGTAGCCATTAAATCATTTTACCATATGAAATCAATATTTTTGCATGTGTCTTGTATGGCTATAATTTTTTTTAAACACTGAAGCTTTGTGTGATGCCACTTATAAGTTAGTAATCCCTCCACTTGTATTAAATGCCAATTCTTTACAAGCTTGTGAGAATTTAATCCAACATTCACCATGGGGAAGACCTACAAAGCAATTTATATACACAAGTATCTCCATACCATTGTGAAGATAAGAAGGAGGGTTCCCATCCTTAAAAAAGAGGAATCCATTGGTTGAAGGGCCCTTAGCTAGTAAACAACATGGGCCCCACATGCAAACAAGTATGTTTGTCTAAGACTATAGGCAAAAACCAAACAAACCCCTTTATTTATCTCTCCATCACATGTCATCATGTAATTTATCCATGTGTGAAGATAGGATTGAACCACTTAATATCCCATATGGTTCATTCATCATGTTGATGTTAGCATTGTATGTACATATTATTTTTTAATTATTTTTCCTTAACTTTAATGGGCCATAAATTTTTCATATGGTGTCAAAATGACTCTATTCAAATTACATTCAAAAGATATTGATGAGCTCTTTGATATGTAGATATTTTTATAAATAGTGTAGATAATTTGATTAGATCAATGTGTGGATACTTTTGGATCATTTGCATCTCTATGAATATAAATTATACCCATTACATGTAATCATGTTAAAATACATGGAAATAATTTTACAATCTACACTTCAATAAACCTTTTTCCCTATAAAACCACTTGACCTAATTTGATGATCTAAAAGAGACGAATCTCTTTTTTAAGTGTTAATTTTAACCTATCATTAATTACCTAATTTTATTATTCTAGGACACTATATTTTGGATTAATATCTACTTTATATATATATAAAATTATTGCATCTATGGTATTGAATAGGTGTGCTAAGTAATGGTGCAATAAATCTAAATTAAATACTAGAAGTAACCTATTATAGTAATAAAGGTTAATATCTATGGAATTCTCTCCTAATTTTTTGGCAATTATGTAGGTCCCATACCAAAGTAGATAAATCTTGCAATAAGTTATTGTCAATTTCTCCATTTACTAGTGTATCCAAACTTGATCACCAACCTGAAAGGTGTGTGGTGTCTTATTTTTTCATGTCATTTTTTCACTTATTTATAAATTATTTTATTGTGTTTAATGAATGTAATGTATTTTTAATATTCAGTTTTATCTAACATATTTTTTGGTGTGGATGAAAGAACATGATAAGCTACATTGATGGGTGCTAGAGTTTAGAAACACAAACATACCTAAAAAGGGTTGTATGTGGTAGAGATATGTAGTGATTTATTGTATTTTTGTTGAATTAAAGGTAGTATTTCATACAATGTTCATTTTTTATTTGAATTTTACACTTTGAGAAGATGCACTATCATCCTATTTACCACTTCCATATGTCCATTAGTTTGTGGATGGAATGAAATATATTTAGTCATATTTATGTCTAGAATAAACTAAAGTGCTTTCTATATATATATATATATATATATATATATATATAATATTCCAAAGTGGAACCAAATATTCAAAATTTACAAAATATCTTTTTCTAGAGATGAGTTTTCTTTCTTGTAAAGTATTGGAATTTCCCTCTATGATAATATATTAACTACTACATAAAAACGTAATTACCATGCTTGGTAGTAAATTATCTTGGGATGAATTCCATGGAAACAAATTCCCAAATTATTTTTTGAAATGGTAGAGGTTTATATAAACCTTTATTCTTGTTGACTAGTCTATAAAATTCACATGTAGTATAGGACTTGATTTATTTTGAAACATCAGTCTTGAGATGTGGCCAGAAGAATTAATTATGTAATACTACAAGATTTGTTTTTCAACTATAAAATTTCCTTGAAATGTGTTTAAATTATCCTCCCGTATTATTTTATTCCTCTCTACCTCATGAAGAATGTATAAATGCCCAAGGTGATATATGAGTCCATCTTAGAAGTAAAAATCAAAGACTAAGTTACCACAAAGTAAATTATGATATATATCTAAAATATCCATGCCAAAAGATTTAAATTAATATCATGCTCTAAATTCACATCCACATGGGTCTAGTATAGAAATGAGAGCTTGAATCGATAGATGACTTAGATAATTTATGGCTAGATTGGTACTTGTTATGCTTGATGTGTAGATGGAACAACTGAGGATAAAAATACCATGTTTAATGTTAGTCTTACTATAACTTGATCAATTTATATATTAAATAAATAGAATTGTGATATATTTTGATCATGGTTTACTTTCATAATAAATAATGTATCTAAAGCTTACATGTTTGAAAAATAACATAAATATCGTGATCATATGTTAGGTGGTTCCTTACTAGTGTGTTGAAGATTTTATTTTGGTAATAAAATTGATGAACATATTGAGTGAAGACCAATATAAATGTATATATTGATGCATTTGTCTCAATATTCTATGGTTTTTGAAGCTATGGAAACATAAAAAGTATTTCAAAAAAGAATTTACATTTTGTTTCTTTAATTTTTTTCTATTATGCAGCCAACCAGTTGAAATTTTATTTAGCACCACCTTTGGTAAATTGGTTGAGTATAATTCACATTATAAAAACCAAGTAAAAATATTTGGTATAAATTTTCTAATCCCAAAATTATACGGATCTCTATGAGAGTATTTTTTTGTAGCTATTCCTGGATAACTTGAATCTTAGGTGGGTCTACAAGCATTCATATGAATATATAATGTATCCTAGATATTGTATCACCTACAAGGAAAATTAAAATGCTTCCATTCTTACATATAAATTATTATTCTAAAAAGTGTGAATCACTAGTTATATAAGTTAAAGTTGTTCATCCCATTTTTTGTTGAAGATTAGGATGTCATCAAAAAAGACTAAAACAAAAAAATGGGTGAATGGCCTAAGAATGTCATTCATAATTCACATTAACACTAATATAAAAAAAATTATGCTAAATGGCATGAATAATCATTCAAAAACCCTTCATTTACCTTGAATGTTGTCTTCCATATGTGTGTGGGTTCTAAAGGAATTTAATGATATCTAGACTTATATCAAATTTGGTGAATAATTTTGTACCAAAATATTTGGTATAGTAAGTCAACAATCCTTGTAAAAATATAGAAGTTATTTAATATGATCATGTTGAAATCTCTATAATAAATTCATAACCTCCATTTGTCTTCAATGAGTCAAATCAATAGTGTGCTTCATCGAAAAGTGTGTCAATACTTCCTTTGGTAATTGAAAGATATTCTTGTATTATTCCAACTTGAAGTTCAACTCTAAGGTCTCTAATAATATTTTTGTAACTACATATTAATGGTACCACAAGGATGTTCATATGTTTATATTTCACCATAAAAATCACTTTTTTTACTAGAAGTGATGATCTTCTAGCACCATTTATTTTATCATTAGTGAAATCTTATGAACTAATTTTGGTGTGTGGTATACATTATCACCAACATCTATGGAAAAATTTATAGTATTTACCTTATATAATACATTTTTATGGTAAATATATGGTTTCTATAGTAAAAAATCACATGCTTATAATGGAGCAATTTTGTAAAGAACTATATCTTGAAAAGGATTAATATTAGACACCAATTAAATTTGTTAAGTGACACATTTATCATATCCCATAATTAAACATCCAATGAAATATGTTTATAGTTGAAGAATCAATCGAAATTTAATATATTAGCTAACTAAAGATAAATCATCTTCTTCTAAATTTCATTGTCAACGACAAAGTGTTTTATTTAAGCATTGATCCACATCTGAAAATGGAACAATATTTTTTCTTCCTTTTTTTTTGAAACAAAATTAGAAGTGTTTGAAATACTCACAATGTCATCGCTTGTTGATAGAGATCATGATGTACATGCTTTTGATGTGATGTGTATTATTCATGTTCATAGTGATAGGCTTACATAAACTAATAAAAGATAATAAAAAGACATGACGCCATTTTATTAGTAAAGACCAACACAAAACCCAAAGTTGGATTGTCTTAGTGAAAATAAGCCTATTATATGCTTTGCATTAGCATGCTTAGGTTGATAGATAGGGATCTTGATAACATTATGTAAAGTAAGATCATAGTCCCATACATATGATATGTGGAGGGAGAATGGGTGAAACTGGAACCATTAGCAAGACTAATATGCCTTTTCTATAGGTGTCCAAAGAGGAAGCATAAACAAGTCTATATCTATATATAAAGTGTAGACTGATCAATGTAGGAAGTCTACTAAGGAGAGCTAGTTTCAAATTTCCAAGATTACTACTACTATGAAAGCCGATTGTGGATTTTAAAATTCTACTACTATTGCTTTGATTTTACTTTTGATTTTTGCTGAGGGGTCAAGGAAGCTTATCAATGTGGGAAGCTTCCAAGAGATTGATATCTTTGACTAATGCTTTACTCATCCATCCTTCAAAGGAGTGGTCTAAGTTTATATGATTAGTTCAAATATTTTTGATAGCTATCCTTCAAGGGAGCAGTCTACCTTATGTTTGACAATTTTAGTTGTTTTATAATAGCTGTTCTTTAAGGGAGCAGTTTGTACATGTTAAGAGTGACCCATGATTTATTTTTTATATTTGATATTTCATTTTTTATTTTATTTTTCTTGACATATACTTTCTCATATATGCTCAATGGATTACCTTTATGAAGGAAAAACTAAGCTAACATGAAGGTTCGATAGGTGAAAGAGAGGTATAGATGACAATGACCATAAGAAATGATCTCAAATAGATGGGAAGTACTATGAGAATCATGCCATGGATAAAGCCATGGTATTCATAGTTTAAGATTAGGATATAATTATGATAGATAATCACATGATTTAGTTTTAGTCAGTTGCCCCTAAAAAGAGGGAAATGATGTGGTTACAAGGGGAAAACTTATGTTAGAGAAATGATGATTGTGATCCCTATATAAAAATAAAAGAGATGCAGATGCATAGTGTTGTCAGGCTCAGGTTCTAGTTTGCTTTTGAGAGAGGACAAGTGATAAGCTTTTGATCCATACTTATGGGTAATGTTTTAGCATCCAATATAATTGAAAGCAAATTTTCCATTTTTACTTTTATCCATATTAGTGACATGTTGGTTTTCCTTAAGGAAAATATCTCTAATGTTGAATTCTCAAACTTTTAGGTGTTTTTTATAGGATCAGTTAATTCACTTTTGATAGACATGAAGATGAGACAAAATGGATAAATGATGCTCATCAATTAGCTTGAGTTGGGATAAACATTCTTGATGATAATCATCTTCTAAAATGAGGTCACATGAAGATATGAAAAGAGAAGGAATTTGGATTTCAAGAGGTAAGACAACCTCAACTCCAAAGATGAGAGAAAAGAGTGTAGCACCAGTAGGGGTTTGGATGCTAGTATGATATTCCCATAGGATGAAAGGGATGTGCAAGTTCCAATCATGACCTAAGGCATTAACCATTTTGGTAAGCATGTTGTTGAGGGTTTTGTTAGAGGCTTCAACTTATCCATTTATTTGTGGGTGATAAGGTAATGAAAAGCTAAGATTAATACCAAATACATCACAAAGGACATGAACTTATTTGTTTTTGAAATATTTGGCATTATTGGTGATGATATTATGAGGAACACCAAAATGATAGATGATATGATAGGTTATGAATTCAATAATATTTTCATCTTTCATTGATATAAAAGGGATAATCTCCACACATTTGGTAAAATATTCAGTTGTGGTAATGATAGAATGATGTCATTTTGAAGAGTGGGGTTCATTTTACCAATAAATTCTAGATTCTATTGTTAGAAGGGCCAAAAGTCTATAGAAACATGATGACTATTTCTATGTGTGTGATGTAAATTAACATGTTGTTGACATTTGACACACTTTTTCACATAATCACAACAATCTTGGTTAAGCATAGGCCAGTAATATCCTAGGTGAAGGATAAGCTTGGCCACAATGAGGCCACTATAGTGACCCCAATAGATACCCTCATGTGTCTCTTTGATAATGTGAGAGGCTTTTAGACCATGAAGGAAAAAAAATAGGAGACCATTGTTTGTAAATAATTCATCCCATAATGGTATAATGAGAGGTGCTTTGAATAAACACCCAATGGGAAATCATAAAGAGGCTAGAAAGAACTATGCCAAGGTGAAGGGAGTTGAAGGTTTGTTGATACCAAAGATTAAGTAGAATTTCCTCCACACTAAAGATGGTTAGAGTGTCTAATTTTGTGTAGTAAGGTTTTGTTGAGGTGATGGATAATGAATGATAGTTTAGAGTTTGAGGGTGCTAACAAAATCTAAGAGGAAAAAGAAGACATGGTATCAATAAACTTGTTGGTAGAATGAGGTGTGGTTTGGCTATGGTAGTGTTCAAATGAGGCTAATATTTCTATAATGAGTTGTCTATATAGTTGCATCATTTCATTCTTACATTAGTAAATGTCATTGACTTGGTTGACCACAACCTCGGAGTCTCCAAATATATTGATTGATCTGACTCCTAAGGCTAAGGCAGTCTAGAGATGTATTAATAGGGATTCATACTTTGCCACATTGTTGGTGTATTCAAAGTCAAATTTAAAAGATAAAGTAAGTGGTTCATTGATAAGGGGGATAAAGATGACACTAGCTCCCCAACCAAGCTGACATTTGAAACCATTAAAAAACATGATTACCTAATTTGTGAAATTTACTTGAGATAGACTTGTTATTGACTCATCTAGAAATTCTAGAGGGGGAGGTTGATTGTTTATTAGGGGTGCCTCGACTAGTTAGTTGGTAATTAATTACCCCTTGATTGATTTTTTTTTGAGGAACTCAAGGTCATACTCAGCTAAAAGCATAAGACACATATCCATACACTAGTTTTTGTATGGTTTGGAGTGCATGTATTTAAGGAGGATGATATTAGTTATGACAAAAGTTTTGTGGTTAAAAAGGTAGTGAAAAAGTTTGGTGGCCATGAAGACTAGGGATAAACATAGTTTCTTGACATGTGTGTATCGAGTCTCTTATTCAAAAAGTGTGTAGATAATGTAATAGATGAATTTATCTTTGTGTTTTTCATCTTGATGGGCAAGCATTGTCCCTAAGGAGTGGTCTGTGGCAAAGATATAGAGTTATAAAGGTTGGTCATCCTTAGGAGGTGTTAGGATAAGTGGAATAATAGGTAATCTTTGAGTGCATCAAATGACTTTTGAAAATAGACATTCCACTTGAAAGAGACATCCTTTTTCAAGAGGTGGTGGAAGGGCTAACACTAATCAAAAAGCTGGGAGATAAAGTGATGAATAGATTGAAGTTTCCCCTACAAGCTGTGGAGTTGTTTAAGGTTAGTTAGAGGTAGCACCTCAAGGATGGATTTGATTTTGTCTAGATGAAATTTAATTCCTCAAAGGGAAATGATGAAGCCAAGAAGTTTACTTGACAAGACCCTAAAAATACATTTCTTGGGATTGAGATAGATGTGATAATGGATAAGTCATTCAAAGATAATGCTGAGAATAGCTAAATGGTCTCAATGAAGCTTAGACTTCCCAGGAAGGTCATCCACATAATATTCAATGATTTTATGGATAAGGTCATGGAAAATATAGGTCATGACATGTTGGTGGGTTACTCTAGTATTCTTAAGCTTGAAGGGTATGACTCTATAATAGAAAGTCCCCCATGGGGTGATAAAGGTAGTTTTGTGCTGATCTTCAGGAGCAATCAAAATATGATTATAACTTGAGAATCTATCCATGAGTTCCAACATCTCATGCCCTACTATAAGATTAATAAGTTGGTCAATTATAGGTAGAGGAAAGTCATCCTTTGGGTAAGTGAGGTTGAGATTATGAAATTCCACACTAATACATAGTCCCCTTATGTCTTTAGTGATAGGCATGATGTTCAAAACCCATTGGGGATAATCAATGGGTTGAATAAAGTTGATGTAAAGGAGTCATTACAGCTCTTCTTTGATAATGATGGCTATGTAAGGGTGTATTCAATGAAGTTTTTTTTTGACATGTTTGGTATCACAATTGTTTACTATGTTGTGGGTGGTGAATGTTGGGTCAATACTAGGCATGTTAGCATATGACCAGGTGAATGCAATACTACGGTCTTGGAGGAAGGTAGAGAAGTCTTATAGTTCCTTAGAGGTGAGAGTTTGGCTGAGTTTGATGATATGGGGGTTTTCTAGAGTGCCTAGGTCAATGTCTATGATAGATTCATTCAACATGGTTGAGGTTTATAGAGGTAAAGATTTTTGGATGGAGGAATCCATTACACCAAGGTAGGTGAGAATAACATCATCATCTTGATAATAAATAGTGTTAATGGTGGGAGAGTCTTCCCTATGAGTTTAGGATGGGTCAAAGGGATGGATATTGATGCCCCTTCCTTTTTGATAAGTTAGGGGGCTGAGGGTAATCATGATGACAAAAATAAATTTGGGTGGGATGATGTCCTCATCCTCAACCATAGGTGGAGGGGGCATTGGTGAGGAAGGGGTTTCTTCTTCAATAACGGTAGGGGTCGTTTGTTTGGTTTTCTTCTTATGGGATAAAATAAAGCTGAGGCCATGATTCTCATGGGTATTTTGAATCTCATTTGAGGTCAATGTGTGTGGACCATGCTCATATAATCATAAATTGAATCCCTTCTAAGCACACCTATGAAGGTATAGTTTGGCAAAGTCTAGCTTGTCTAACTAAGAAATGGTTGAGGAGAATGGTTGAGGTGGAGAGGTAGTGATGGTAGTGTTAAGTGGCTTGTCAATTCACCCATAGATAAAGTGGATTTGATAGCTTGAGTTCCCCAAGGTGGTAATGGCTCCAATGTTTAGGTCATAACCTAGTTGGTGGTTTAGTTTCCCATATTCTTGGGGGGGTGAGGGTGGCATCAAGGGTGAGGAGATAGTATTCTCCAAGGGTAAGGCATTGGCATGTAAGTTCTAAAGGGTTAGTGATGGGTATCTAGTCCATGGGGATAGATGAGCTAGTAGAGGCCTCAATAGAAGGGGAAGAAGTAATGTCTTCATCTTCTATGGTTGAGGGTTTGATAGTGGTTGTTGTAGTGCTTTGGATGGAGGAAAAACAATGTCATTAGGTTGGTAGGTCATATTACATGTTGTAAAAGGGCTAGGGTTAGCTTGTATGGTAACAACTTGACCTTCATATTCAAACTTGATGTAATGGTGGAGGGTGGAAGGTATACAACCCATGGCCCAGATCCAAGGTCTCCCTAGTAAAAAATTGTACTAGAATTCACCTTCGACCACTTAAAAGAGTTTATGGAGCATGCAAAGTCTTAAATGAATATGAAGAAGGATATTTCCTAAGGTAGTGGTCATATTGTTATTAAAATATCTAAGGAAAATTGAAGTTTTGGACATGACATTATCCAGTACCTTTAGTTTCTCATAGGCATGAGAAGAGATGATGTTGATACTGGCTCCCCCATCAATCATAACCCATTTGATGTGGGTTTGGTTGGTGTGGGATGTAATAAAAATAGTGGGATCTAGGTCTTCAAGGTAGATAAAAGGTATCTCTAATTCATTGAAGGTAATAAGGGTGGAGAGTTAGAGATCCCCAAAAAAGGCCTCTATGGGTTAAGAATCCCTTGATTTGACTTCAATGGCCTTCATAGCCTTGATCATGTCCTGATGATGGTGAGGTGATGTGAAAATGATCTCATAAAGACTCATTTTAGTAGGGGTCTAGTAGAATTTTTTAAAGATGACCATCCTAATGGATTTAGATGGGTTAACCTTTGATGTGCCTAAGATAGTAACTTTGGGCTTAGTTGTAAGCATGGAGGTTTAGGTCTAGTTGGGAATAGGGTGAGTTTTCGAGATGTCCATAGAATGGACAATTTTTCCTTCCCTTTATCTTTTTGTTGTGATTCTGTGACAAAATTAATGGTATAGATAGAGGGGGAAGGTGTGATGGGGGGTTAGGTAGATACTTTGACACTTTGGAGTTAGAGTGGAGGGTTAGGAATGTGTATGTGTAATGGTGGAGGCATGGATAGAAGGTCATATACCAAAAAATCATCCTCATCATAGAGTTAGTGGATAATGGCTTAGAGAGATTTGCAATTCTTTGTGTCATACCTAGGTGTGCTATGATAGGAGTAGATTCGATGATCATTATACTAGGTTGGCTTCAAACCAAAAGGATCAAATAGTTTTATGGGAGGTAATGTGAGGTTGGAGGTATATACTAACCTTTGAAGAATGGTTGTATAATATTCTACTAGAGGTAAGGAAGGTTTTGGGCTTGTGGTTTTAGTTGGTAATATGGGTGTGTCGATGGTAATAGGTTGGGTGAGAGATGACTTGGGTAAGGTGTTTTGGGTAGATTATCTTGGCCTAGGTATGTTGGTAGCTAAGGTGGCCGAATTGGGTGGTCTGAATAGTTATGATCCAGGAAGGATCAGCTAATAAATGTGTTGGTGTAATCAATGGTAGTAGGCAACATATGTTGAAGGGGGTTTGTTTTTTAAGCAAAGTGGAAGGGTGAGGCCCTAAAATAGAGGACAACTTAGAGGTAAGTAAGGCCTAGTCATGTGTCCTTTCAATTATTTCATCCTCTTGGTTAGTGTGGGTCAAGACCAAGGTATAGGCTTGGGTGAAGTTAAGTCTACTTTCAAGGATGGGTGAACCAAACTCCAAGTAGGGAAGGAACCAAGAGTTTTGAAAGGTTTTTTTGGTGAGGTGGTGGATTTTTTGGTTGATAAAGAGACTGAGGTGTTGTTGGAGGTCTGGATTGGTTTAAGAGGTGGTGGAGAAATGATGGATTAGTTGGTGCTAGATGTTTTAGGTTTGTTGATGGATGGAAGCCCTAACTATTGTCAAAAGTGGCTTGATCCATGTTTAGTTTTAATGTAAATTCTAATTGTTGTACTAACATGGAAAAAGGTTTGTGCATTGGTCCCAATCCATAGGTAGTGGATGCAATAGATAGACTTATAGGTTGGGTAGGATGCTTGGTAGGTTGGTCGATCTCTTAAGGTGAGGGAAGCAAGGTTGAGATAAATGTCTCATCTATAGGAGGCATGGGTAGGAATTCTCCTCTTTTAGGGACAATATCCATAGGAGTAGATATTTGTTGGGTAGTTGGTAGAGGTGGAAAATTAAGAATGTTGATTAGCCTAGATATACTAATTGAGGTAGTATGTGATGATTCCAAAACTTCTATGAGGGTAACTAGGGAGAAAAGAACTTATATGGTTTGGATATATAAAGGAGGTTAAGGTGACTCCATGACCTCAATAAGTGAAGTGGGGGGGGGGAGGGGCGGGGATGGGGAGATTAGTTGATCAAGTCCTCATGGGTAGGTGTATCATGAACCATGTTGACCATGTGGGCATTATGAGAGCACTTGACCTATGTGTCCTCAGCTTTGATAAGGGCATGGTATGGAAAGGGTTTATTGAAGATGTTAAGAGCTTGGTTTTGAGGGGCATTAGTATTATCCAACATTATTTCCCCTTTGTTGATAAGACTCTAAACAATATTATTGAAAGTATTACATTGGCTAACATCATGTCCAATTACTTGATAAAAAGCATAGAGATCATTCTCATTATACCAAGCAAGTACTAGATGAGAATAATCAAATTGTTGGGGAGGTTTGATAGGTGGAAGTTGTATAAGGTTAGCTTTTAGTAGCTTCTTGAAAATTGAGGTTAAGATTCTCCAAGTGGAGTGAATTATTTTTAATTGTTTTAGTTGTGTTCCTTGCATTTGGATTAGAGGTAATTGGAGAATTTTGTTGGTTAGTTTTGGGTGGAAGGGTAGTTTTAAGGATGACGGTATTCATGGTTCCTCTAGTATTCATTATAGTATTGGCTTTGTTTCCTAGTTTGGGGGAAGAGGTTTCATTGGTATTGAAGGTAGAGTTCATGTTTCATAACTTCAATTTACCCTCATCTATGACCTAGTTTTCTAGCTTACATAACTTGGTAAAAGACTCATTAAAGGTTCTGAAGCTCTAGACATGTAGTGTAAAAGATATATGTTTGGTGCAAGCTTGAGCAAAAAGTTCTATAAGTCTAGGTTGAGGCAAGGAAAATGAAAACTAGTTAATCAAACTTCTCCAATGAGCAAAAAAATTAGTAATGGATTCATCATCAAATTGTTTGATAGAATAGAGGTTTGTGATAGAGACCTTCTTAGAAATGTTAATGGAAAAGTGATCTAAGAAGACTTGTGCTAGTTTTGTGAAATAAAAGATGGAATGCTTGGTAAGGGCACTGTTACCAGTCAAGTGCTAGAACAAATAAAGACATAGGGAAGGTTTGGAGGATAAGAGAATCATCATAAGAAATCATGTATCATGCATGCCTAAAATCCCTAAGGTGCTATTGGGGGTCCTCCTTGCTTTTAATTTTGTAAATTTAGGAAGTTCCCACTGAGGAATGGGTTCATTACAAATATGATCATATGATAGGATGTTATGAGCTCCTAAAATGGATGACTCAAGGTTGGTCATTTTGTCCATGAGCATTTTCATTAGGCCGATTTGAGGTGGTGCTCCAAAAGGATTATAAGGCTGATATTGTGGTTGAGTTTGGGCAATATATTGGTAATTAATTAGTGGTTGAGAGGCTACCACATATTAGAATGTGGATGTGAGAGGTTGGGTAGGGTAGGTGGATGATGGTGGTTGGGTAGTGGGTACACACCTTTGTGGGTTAGGGATGTATCTTGGATTGGGTGCAACCAACAACTAGGGATGTATCTTGGGTTGGTGGCAAGAGGGGAGGTAGTGACCTTCATGCTAATGGTGGTGATGTATAAGGGATAAATACCCCTAAGCTTGGTGAAGAGGTATTAACCAATGGGCTGAGTTTGATATAGGGGAGGTTATAAATGCCATTTGTGGGTGCCCCAACTATAAGTGGGACATGATGGGTTAATGGTTGGGTTATCCCCAAGGTTGACAAGTCATTAGTAGGGGTGGAAGGTGTAAGGGTAACAGTTGGTTGGCTAGGTTGGTTCTTAGCCATAATGTCAAAGTGGTTAGTAGATGAATATTCTTGAGTGGTTAGAGTTTGGGTGGTGACCATGGAAATAGGGATACCCTTCATAAGGTGGGATGTCATGCCATCAGGAGGATCTTGAGGTGTAGTTGAAATTAGCATATGGTGAGAAAATGTGTTAAGATAGTGCCAAAGGACCATTGGATTGTTGTCTAAAAAGGTGGTAAAATCCATGTCTCCATGGGCAAATACTTGAGCAAAAGTATGGCTTCCCAATGGATGAGGTGAATCTTTTACCTCAGAGATCTATTCCATAGATGAGGAGGTAGATTTAAGTAATGGGTTTTATTTTTCCAAGTCTCTTCATTGATGACAAGTGAGAGCCATACAAGAAAAAGGGGAGAGAAATTGAGAATAATCTCACCACTAAAAAAAGATGAAAACAAGAAAATGATCAAGGCAATCAAGACACACATTAGAAAGTACGTCAAGCCTAGAGGTTAGTTTTAATCTCACTTTTGGCTTATGCCTTAGTTTATGAGAATGTGTGATAGAATTTGGTTTATAGATCAAGTACTATAGAAGTAGTCTATGGTTAGTTTTGGGTTGTTTAGGTGCTCAAAATAATCTATATTGGAATCAATACATGACTTGGTATTAGGGCCTACCCCCTCACTTCGTAATCCCATAGTGATAAGGGTGTGAGGTGCTTAGCTAATATATATTGATATCCAAAGTTTATACTCAACCAAAGAGTTGAGTTAGTTCTCCTCTTGGTAATGACCTCCAAGTTGGATTGTCTAGAATGGGTGAGGTGACCACTAGGTGATGAAATCCTAGTTAGGCCTTATTTCAAATTATTTTGATGTTTGATTGATTATGTGGTTTGGATAGTGTATGCAACAAGCATGGTGCTATGATGAGATTACTATGATTTAATTCAAAGTGAACTAATGTTAAAATAAATCAATGTATGCAATTGATTTTTAGCCTAAAGTAAATTTTAGTTTCAATTATGAGCATAGATAGAGAGAATAACATATAAATGCAAAGAAAACATGAGTAAAGACTCTAGGTCCCATTGGGCATGCTAGAATGTTTCATGTAAATTTTCACTTAAGTTCTAAAGAAAGAGAGAAAATAGACTCAATATGGCTTGTGATAGGAATATCTATTTGTTTATGTATGTGTTGAATCAAAAGATTTTGAGAGTTCATCTTTAGCTTGGGAGGATGACCTGTAGATAAGAAAGCACTAAAGCAAACTTGTTAGCTAGATAGATAGTAAGGTGGATTGCTTAGCAAGAGATAGATCCTAGAAGTGAGAGTTTTCTTAAGGGTTATCAGTCCACATGTTTTAAATATTCAAGTTGATAAAACTAGAAAGCAGATACTTGCATCAATAATAAAAGATTACTAAAACCAAATACCTGAAAGCTTGTTCAGTAAAGAGACTAGAAATGATCTAATTAGTGATAAACTGATTAGTACTAGTGTTAATGGATTGAGATATGGCTCAAAAAATATAGAAGTTCCTATGAATAGGTAGGGACACAAAAAAGTGAATTTGGTTGGGTGTAAGAGGGTCAAATTAGTTTGCTACTTTTTGGTGCCACAAGTGACCATCACCAATCATGCAACCATCACTGATCAATGGTAACCATCAGTCATGCAACCATCATCGATTGAGGGTAACCATCACCAGTTAGGTAACCATCACTAGTTTCTTATCAATGAGTCTAGAATTGAAACTAGGGTTTGGGTTTGCTAATTGATGGGATCTAAAAAGTGGATTCTAGGAGATAGCTTAGGTTTGAAATGAGAACGTGGTAAAGGAGTATAAGGAATCAAATACTTATCTTACCAAAAAATATTTGGTGGGTGGTTGATGTGAATTTGCTTGTTGGTGAAATTTGGGTTGATTTTAGTAACATAATGGTACTTAAGATCTTAATGGAGGGTCGATGGCAAGTAGGCTCCCTATGTGATGATTGATAGAAATCAATAATGTAGATTAACCTAATTTACCTACAAAAATAGATTCTAGATATAAAGAGGTCTTGATAAAAATTGTAGATGGTTTGACCTCCCAAGCCTCTCTCTCTTATAGGCACAAGTGAGAGGTGAAATCAGTTGTCCAAATTATACTTGAAGAAGGATTCTAAATATAATTCATCCATGTAAAGGGCTCACAACTAGATTTAGACTACCATATTTAGAAAATAAAGGTGGTGGTTTACATGTAGGTTGCATGCTAAGTGCAAGTTGTCCAACCTGACCATCACCAATTAGGGTGACTTTCACCGGTCACCCTAACTATTGCCAATTGAGGACCTAGGAAAAAGATAGGTTAAAATGGGTGAAAAGGTGAGTTAATCCAAACAAGTGACTAACTTGACTCCAAATTAGGTAAGTAGGCTTGGCTAGGTAGGTTTGTAAAACTTATAGGTGAAGTTGACAAAGGATCAAGAGAACAAAAGTTATTGTGATGACTACAACCATGTGTGTGGTTTTCTAGTGTCTACACTATGTTTTTTGCTTTATAGATTGTGTATGCATACATAGTAGGGTAAAGATAAAGTTATTTTGAATAGACAAAGTCACCATGGATGAAATTTTTTTTGATAAAAGTTTGAGAGCATTATATCATGGTAAGTCCATAATCATAGTGAAATAGGAGTCGATTAGAGAGTTAATAGATCAAGATAATCACTCTTAGCAGTTACATTTGGATTTCTAGTAGAAAGACCTAATGGAAAATCATACAATTTGGTGAAAGATAGTCTTAATTATGGTGGAATGCATTCTAGGGTTTGTATGTTGAAAAAGTATGGTTTTATGTGGTTTGTGAGGGTCTACATGGTAAAGCAAGGGTAGGAGGCCTAATAGGCCTAAGAAATGGATTAAAAGGGTAAAAGAAAGTGGTCTGTGTGTGGCATAGAGTAATGAAACTTCATATAGTTAAAATTACTTAGAGGGTAATGAGAACTGGTCATAATTTGTCAAGGTGGAAAGGTACAAGACTATACCATGCAAGAAACCTTTAAAAAGGGATAGTATAAGGCTTTGTTTCAAGAAAGAGTTGTCAAGAATTTTTTTTTAAAGGGTTTTATGAATTGATAGGTGACAAAAGGGAGTTGATAGAGGTGATAATTCTTAAAATAATGTGTCAAAGTTATTCTTATTATCATATTGAAACAAGACCTAATTCAAGGCATGTGAGAGTTTGGTTTTCATCAAGAGTAGAGAGTGTGAGTTGAAACCAAAAGAGAAAGTAAGCAAGAATAGAGATAAGAATAGATGTATTAATGACATATATATGTATAAGTGAAATGTATGTAAATTATAAAGGTAGATTCAAATAATTGGGTGAACAAAGAGTCAAGAACTAAGCAAAGGTAAAACATAGTTAAAGCTAGGTGAGAAAAGCATAGGTAAGTTAGTGTTTAAGTTTCTCATTTTCATGTAATCAATAAGAACTATTGAATTCCTCTGCATCAACATGATTACTCATGGGTTCTATAACTTGGATACTTCCAAATCCCCTCCATATTATCAAGTTCCCATCCAAACCCACATTAAAAGCATATACATTTACACTCCTTTGAAAAATAATGTGGTGACTAGAAACCCACCATTATTTATCTCTTCAAGTTTTGTGCCTCCTATGTACATTCTCCACATAGATAGGATATATTACACATTGAGTCACCAAGGGATATGCATAAAAAACATATGTCCATCCTAAATAAACCATCAACACTTTTAAAACTAAAAATCTACTCCCTACTTCAATATGTTCTCCAAATCTACTCAATTAGATAACTATTTTATATCTCATACAACTTCACCTTACCAAACATATTTCATTCCCTCTAGTGGTTATCTAACTAACTCCCATGCCATCCCACATCTTCAATCCAATACTATTACATCAACAACTAACTTTTGTAACATGGGGACTTACCTTTAGTATCTTAAGGAACCCATCAATCCTAACATGTGATGAGTTCTTCCAAATCCCATAATATACCTTCCAAAGTTCAAAAGGGAAGGATATCCCAATGCACATGTTAATTCTTACACTAAAACTATTATATAACTTATAATTTGGGATGGGGATGTTGTAAAACGTTTTCTTAAAACCATAGAGGGAATAAAATTTGACTAATATTACCACCTACCTAAGGTGTCGATACCTTCTTTTCACAAACTCATGTCTGCATTTTTCAAATCCTTTGATATGAACAAAATATTAAATACTAGCATGTGAGAGTTCTTACACATTAAACAAGATCATGATGGTTAGGCTTCCCATTTCATCATGATATGGTGGTAGGTCTTATATTCAGCTATTAGTGGACCAAAAATGGATCAATGATAACTATGTGTCCTATTTCTCCACTCCCTTTACAAGGATATATGGGAGGATTTTTATAAATTACAATATTGACACTAATAAGAATCTCTTGAAATCACCTTACATATTGACTAGGTGGCCATTAATAATTATCTAAAAAATAAGGGACCAATGAATGTATCATCACCCCAAAATAAAATAATGTTGGATTTCAAAATGTGATTCAAAATAATATTGATAACCAAAGTCCCAAGATCCTAAATCAAAAGAGGAAAGCCACAACCAATGGTGTCACCAACTAGAACAAAAATCCAAAGCTTGTGAATAACAATTAGTATCAACCCATGGACAACACCAATGCTACTAAAAATATGGGTTCTAGGATCTAAAATACCCTCCTACCATTAATATAGTTCATTTAAACTTACCACCAACATGCAACATGTAACAAAAAAAATAGAATCAAAATCAATATCAACATGTCAATTAATTCCCATTATTTTAGAACCAAACCTATTACCAAAGAAATAATCAATAAGTGTATGGTCAATAGGGGAAAAAATTGAGGCATAGGGAATATGATCCAAATATCTATTTCCTCTTCCCCTAAGTTATAGAGAATTTATATGCAAAACTGAAGGGAGTATAATAAATTTATCCAAAGGCCCCCAGAATATCAAAGGTAAAACATTTTTGAGATGTTCTTATAAAATGTTGGCACAAACCCCCAAGTACTTCAAAATATCCCAACAACCCATTGAAATTAGAATATCCAAATCTATCAAAACCCTTTTCCTAGCTATCAAATACATGTTACCTAAAATCAATAGTAAGGTGGCCCACAAACCACCTGATTTAACATAATCAACCCATGACAACATGTACCCATGATGTTGAAGCTTCCACCTTTGTAAATAATAATATTGATGTATCTCTTTAGTTAGGATTATAAGTAAAAAATATAATGATTATATTTTTAGAGTTATAATTTAAAGAAGAGGTGAATACTATTACTTGAACTAGAGAATATCAACCAACCTATGACTCACGATCCCTCAAATGTTTTAGAAATTGAGTCTATCCCTAATCCCATGGGGAATTATGAGGTGATCTCTAACTTTTCCAAGACATTATCCTATATTTTAGTTCTTGATCTACTCAATCAATCCCCTACCCATCAATCAAATTTGTTTTGTACCCTAATACTAGGGCATCTATCTATTGTTAATCCTATGTCATAATATTAGATCAACCACATTGATCTAGATATGTTGCTACCCAATCAATAATCTTGAGACATTGGCTATTTATTTGATTTATATAGTCTTCATCCTAACTCTGAGATGGGAAGGAGGGAATATTTGTCATTATTTACATAGGTTTGGGTTTACAACAATTAATTTAAGAGATCCATGGTTAATGATGGGGAAGACATCAATATTATTCCCATTTATTTCCTAAAAAATATTGGTTATGGGGAAACCAACTATTCCATGGCTCATAATACCTTGAAAGGATATGATAGCCTAAAATATACATCCATAGGAAAAAATTTTATCCTAGTGACTCTATGTCCCAAGATGGTGCAAATTGAGTTCTATGTCATAGACAAATATACCAACTATAACATGATCTTGGGAAGGTCTTGGAAATATAGGATGAAGATTGTCCCTTAAAACTTATTTCAACAAATCTGGTACCTACACCTAGGGAAGATCCTTTTAGCCTAGAGGGATCCTAAAACATTTGATATAATACAAGAAACCATGCATAAGTGGCCTAGGTTACACATCAATTACCATCTACCTAAAAATGAGGTTATAAAACCCCCTTAGTTGGTCAATATTATCAGACTTGTGAAGCCTAAAGGGGCTATATTAAAGAAAAATATTGAAATAACTTAAAATTTATTAAAAGATAAGTCAAAAGATAAGGATGTAGTTATAAAATATGTTGTCAATTATAGATAACATAGATGTAAAGGTTGAGACCATACAAGATGAAGATTTTGCACACCATAATGTTTTTGAAGTAAAATGAAATAACTCAAAGGCAATATTTTAAGAGATAAAAATCAAGTGGAGTAAAACCTAATATTTTATTAAGTGAAAATCTCTCAAATGAGATGAGTACATATAAAAGAGTAAGTAATTAAATCATCCAAAAAATGTGGTTAATAGACCCCATAATAGACAAGTAAATCCTCCATAAAATGTGGTCAACAAAGCCAATAATAGAGGAGTAACTTCCATACCTAGAATAACCAGTCAAGGGAGTTATTTCCTAGTCACGTAATCAACTTGCACACATAAAAAAGCTTCTCAATTACAGTAGGAAAAATCCAAGTGAGGTAAAAAAATCTAATAATAAACATACTCTATTATCCCTCCATAAGTGTAACTTAGGTGGGTAGTTTGAAAAAAATGGGTCTTAATAACTAAGCCTAATCTGATACCCATGTACAAAGAAATCTATCATAACGTAGAGAAAAGGGGAAAAACCTTAGGAAACCTGCCCCACCTCCCCCCCACTGCGAAAAAAATAAAAAAAATAGAGAGAGACATACAATAAGTGAAGAGGATAAAAGGTCCTAGATGATGTTGTTGATGATGTTGATTTCACCACAAGAATAACTCATAGATGAATAAACTTGATCTAGATGAAGGGTCTAGTAAATATATTTGCAACCCAATTTAGAGAGTGGAAATATCTCAAGTCACTGATCTAACCATGAATAAGATCTTGGATAAAATACATGTGAATCTTAATGTGCTTAGTCCATTAGTGTTGAACTAGATTCTCCATATCTATATAGTATTATGGTTATCATAATAGATGATGGTGGGTTATTTTAAAGGAATTCCAAACTTGGATATAATCCATTGAATTTAAATGGCCTCAATAGCTACATTAATATATCCCCTATGTGAAGAAGGAATATGTAGATGGGAGGTTAGTCTTAAGTAAGTGCATAGAGTTGGGGGACAATTCTGTGGACATTTTACATAATGTGATCATGCAAGTATAAGTTTACATTTATATTATTTCATTTATTTTCTTAAACTTTAAATTTATTTTAGAAAATATAAAAAATTAGGGTCACTCATCATCTAATAGAGTTGGTCTCATAGATGCATGCTTTGCGATGTGAAAAATAGTTTTTATAAATCCAATCAAGTTGGCACTTAGGCATTTTTATGGTCTAAGTATTATACATAGGTATTTTAGGACATAATTTTTGCAATTTATGTCTAGTTTTGGTAAACATATAGTCATTTTTCAAGTTTTTGTGCCTTCTAAATTGATTCCTAGCATTTCTATGAGTCTTAGGTTTGTCAAAATTGAAGTTTGAAAACCACTCACTTTGAAATTGATGCAAAGTGGTGTGTTTTGGGTAGTATAGGTCATATTGATGACCTACACACATAAAATGACCACTTTATATTAGTTTCTCTTGTTCATCACCCCTCCCTCATCTGTGATCACTTCCTACTCATGCCTCATCACCCTTAATCACTATATCATCATTATTAATTGTTCTTAATCATTCTCTCATTTAAACTTACTATCCTTAGTCATCTCTATTCACTCCATCATCCCTAATTACTCCCTCATTGACCCTCACTATCCCTCATCATTCCTAATCACTCCCTCCTCATCCCTCATTGTCCTTCATTTTCCATAATAAATTAGGGTCACTTAGCATCTAATAGATTTGGTCTCACATCTACATGTCTTATGACATGGAAAATAGTTTCTCAAAATTCAATTTGGTTAGTACTTACATATTTTCAAGGTCTAGGTATTAAACATAGGGATTTTATTACATAAATTTTCAAATTGATGTCCATTTTTGGTAAATATATAGTCATTTTTTAGGTTTTTTTGCCTTATAAATTGATTCTTGTCATTTATAAGAGTCCTAGGTTTGTCAAAATTAAACTTTGAAAACTACTCACTTTGAACTTGATCTAAAGTGGTACGATTGGGGTAGTGTAGGTCATATTGATGACCTTCATACATAAAATGACCACTTTTGTGTTAATATGACTAAAGTAATACAATATTATATATAATATAAAATGAATGTAAGTAGTTTGACCATATATAAATTTAATACATTTTATTTAGTGTGAAAATTTGTGATGAAATAATGGAGGAGTGATTCCTAATGGATTGGTCTCATGATGATATACTAAAACTTGTGCACTTGAGGGATATTGGTCTCATAAGAAGTAGATATCAATGTAGATATGAAATATATTTATATTTTTGGGATAATTTTATTTATAAATCTAGTATATATTCAACTCTTGTTCTTATTACATAAGGTGGAAATAAATCCATTCAAGTAACAATGAAAATTCAAAGGACTTCAGTCGTATGCAACATTTGATTTTTGTAAGTCACCAATGGAACATTTTAAGGATTTATCTATTCCTTGATCATGCCATAACTCCTACCTAGTATCCCCCAATATCTTAAACACCTCAAACTTATAGGTTTTTACCTCCATACACTCAGGGTTGTAGGTGATGTTCTAGAGATTTTAAATGTTGGGCATCATTAGAATATGATTATTTAGACAACCTTAGTCTCTTTATGATGATAATATTTGTGAACACCCTATTATTCTTATAAATTATCATTTAATTCTTTTGTAAATCCATCCTACATCACAAATAAGTCTACTTCCTGTCCTAGACCTATGGTAGCCATATATGTTACCATCATACCTAAGACTCCTTTTCTATGTTCTACCTATACTAAAATTGATTGAATAATAATAGTATGATAATAAATATACCTCACCTTCATGTTATTATTCACATTATATGAATCATACAATAGGCCTGATTAACCCATCCTTTGTTCATTATAACCATATTTCTATCAGACAAGCCTAAGGAGACCATCTTGATTTGTAAATAGGTTCAAACCCACTCTAATGTATATTTGTGATGAGCCTATTGATTTATACCTGATGTATTTTATCCTAATGATTTTTAGGATTTAAATTCCCATTGGGAGAACACATTTGAGTCATTGTTGGCTTCTCCATAGTCTCTCTACCCTATGTGCACTTGATTACATGATTATCCCTCCTCATTAGAGGCATATTACCCTGAATAGTTTCAAAGACCACTTAAAGTGATGGATAACAAATAAGAGATAACTTTAGAAGGTTATTATGGGGAATGAGTAATTTATTTAATATACTTGAAGATCACTTAGGGTGAGAAAATCCTTTAAAATGATCAAACATTGC
Organism: Torreya grandis; assembly: GCA_037957365.1. NCBI lineage: Eukaryota > Viridiplantae > Streptophyta > Pinopsida > Cupressales > Taxaceae > Torreya > Torreya grandis. The sequence goes on from JARHVA010006403.1 coordinate 755,882, forward strand.
ATGTGACTTATCAGCTAGGCTGTAACTCATTCATAATTAAGGATTCTCTCTCTCTGCTCTTCAAACATAAAAATCAGTGATGTAAATTAATGTGTAATGAATATGAAGACTCATGGGAAACCATTACATCCACTATTTATATCATTCCAACTCAAATATGTAATCAAACCATCCAAAACTGACCCTATGTGGATGGAGAGGGAAATTATGACTACCTAAGATCTTAATGATTATTCATAAAAGAGGGGACATGAATGTAATAACTATGGAAATGGACTTGAAGGTAATTATTACCCTTATCAACCCCCAATATCATTCCTTATAAGTCTCTCTCCTCTGCATACTAAATGAAAATTATTGACTACTTTGGAGTTGTCAAGGAAGTCGATAAGAGAGATAAGTAGGTTTTGGATTTTTTTGGTCTTGAAACTCACTCCAATTAATGAATTTATACTTGAATAATATTTAAGGAGTTTTTTAAAGTTTTTTTAAATGTTTGTCAATACTAAAAACCTATAACCCCCTTTGAGAAACCCCTCTTTTGTCATGAAAACTACCATATTCTTGCTTGAAAACCTTGAGGAATAGAAATAATGGATTATACCATAATTTTACAAATGTATAACAACATTTAGCAACATAATCAAGTATTTATGTATTAATCTTAGACATACTCTCATTTGAACATTGAATAATGAGTAAAAACACTTGAAAAGGCTTATAACATTAGAAAAGGGAGCTCAACACTTTTTAGGTACTTGTACAGACCATGAGAAGACATGAAGTGACTTGACACATGTTGAATTCCATAAAAATAACTTAAAACCTTTACCACTCTTTGGACCCACTTAATTAGGATAAGCATGACTAGACAAGCATAATGTTAGAAAGAACCATTACTTTAAACTTGTCAAACTTACCTTAATATATGCTAAACATGATTTGGAGTTTTGATTTGCAAATTTTTTGTGAACCTGTCTAATGGTAGCCAAAATTTGGATAACAATTAATACAAGATGTTATAGAATACAAAATGAACATATGAAGTTTGAACATCTATCAGTTTTATATAATTTATTTATTGTGAAAATTTGTTATGAAATAATGGAGGAGTGATTCCTAATGTATTGATCTCATGATTCTACACTAAAAATCTTGCACTTGAGGGATATTGGTATCATAATAAGTAGATATCCAATTAGATATGACATATATTTAGATTGTTAGGAGCATTTTATTTCGAAATCTAATATAGATTCAACTCTTGTTCTTATTACATAAGGTGAAATTAATTACATTCAAGTAGAAATAAAAATTCAAAAGACTTCTTATTGTCATTACTACTTGAATGAAAATTAACACAAAGTGGTCATTTGATGTGTGCAGGTCATTAATATAACCTACACTACCACAATCACACCAATTTGGATCAAGTTCAAAGTGAGTAGTTTTAAAACTTGAATTTTGATAAACTTAAGACTCCTATAAATGCCAAGAATCAATCTAAAATGAATAAAAACTTAAAAAATGACTATATGTTTACCAAAAATGGACGTCAATTGCAAAAATTTATGTACTAAAACCCCTAGGTTTAATACCTAAACCTTGAAAATGTTTAAGTACTAACTAGATTGGATTTTAAAAAACTCTTTTTCATGTCATAAGGTGTGTAGTTATGAGACCAACTCTATCAGATGATAAATCACCCTAATTTCTTATGGATGATGAGGGATGAGGAGTGAGTGCTTAGGAATGATTAGGGATAGTGAAGGTCAATGAGGGAGAAATTATGGATGATTAAGGAGTGATTAGAGATGACTAGGGATAGTGATATTCAATTATGGAGTGATAAGGGGCAACGAATAATGATGAGAGAGTGATTAAGGGTAATGAGGCATGATTAGAAAGTGATCAAGGATGAGGGAGGGATGATGAACAAATGAATTAACATAATGTGGTTGTTTGATGTGTGCAAGTCATTAATATGATCTATGCTACCAAAATCACACTAATTTACATAAATTTCAAAATGAGTGGTTTGAAAAATTCAAATTTGACAAACCTAAGACTCTTAGAAATGCTAAGAATCAATCTAGAAGGCACAAAAACCTAAAAATGAATATATGTTTACCAAAAATGGACATCAATTTCAAAAATTATGTCTTAAAATTCCTAGGTTTAATATGTAGACCTTAAAAATGCTAAGTACTGACATGATTAGATTTTGAAAAACTATTTTCCACATCATAAGGCATGTAACTATGGGACCAACTCTATCAGATGCTGAGTGACCCTTATTAACATTTAGATTAGTAAATATAAGCTTCTATCTATAGTTTCCTTCATGTGTAAATTGTATATGTTTTAGGGTGATGATAATATATAACGTGATCACATTATTAAGTAACACAATTGCACTATTAACATGATTGCATTGTTAAGTAATGCATCATGTTAATAATGAGATAATAATATTTTAACTTAAATTCAATTACCAAGCTTTCTGGTTTGGGAATGGCTTGGATTCCTGATCCATAAGCTTGGACTATCAATGTACAATTAAGTTTTGAAAGGTATGAAAATAACAACAAATTTCAACTTTGATTTCCAAATACACTAAGAATTTCAATGTAAAAATTCAAAAAACTTGCTACCATCAAGATGAGCATGCTCTCCTCTTTCCAAAAATATGTTTCTTATATTTTTTAGACTAATTTAAGGTTTCAAACTATATTTATTTCTAACTATTTCTTTTTTAAGCCACTACAGGCCACAAACATACATGCCTATACATGTTTATCTAATTTATGTTTTATTGATCCAAGTGAAAAACAAATTATATGGTAATGTAGTACAACTTAACTTATACACACATTCAAAAAATATTTATTTTCATTTTTTTTCGGTAGTTGGGCCTAACTTATGGATGATTATCCATTTATTTGTCAATTTATAGGATCTACTTTCAAAATTCATAAAAAAGTATTCATTGAAAAAATACAAAAAAATATAGGTGATATGATACAAGATTTTATATAAATTTTACCCAAAGGGTTTCAAATAATATTAAACACTGTTAAAAAAGTGGTGCACATCACAACCATCTATCTACTATGTTTTCTACAAAAAATAGAGTTCCTCTTTAAATTTTAAATGTTTGACCTAGGTATACTTAATCATTTTATAAACAAATTAGTGTTTTGGAAACTAGACTCGAAATGCTATTTTTCATAATTTTACACCATATTCAAATTTAAAGTTTAAATATTTCAAATTATGTATACAATTTCATATTTTTGAAATTTTAGAAAAATCATGTCGATAGGTTTGACTCTTTTTCTCCCCAGACTTTGTGCACTTGTCCTCGTGTTAGTCTAAGAAATAAAACTCAAATAAACACACTAAAATCCTAATGCCTCTAGCCTAGACACTAGGGAGAACATAAGTAATAATAAATCATGTTAAAACAAAATTAAAACATACAAGAAAACCTTATTTTACCTTCGTTGGAGATATAAATGGCTGGTATAAATGGCTTGCTTGACTTGTTCATCAATAAATCTTCATCAATGGAATATTTTTTGGCTTCACCTTTCCTTAATATGCCTTGGATTTGATTGCTTGGCTTAAGATTTGTGCATGGTAAAACTACTTGTAAGGCATTTAGGCATTATAACTCTACACTATCCAAGCTTATTGAATATATTTGTGCATAATAACTTTGTACCAAAATAGTTTAGAAATGAATAGGCATAGCCTTATATTTATAGCCTCAAGAATTAATTCTCACCCAAGGTGATTTAAGGTTGATTTTAAACATGGAATGGGTTCAAACTAATCCTAGGTGAGTTGAGATTAACTCTAATTGAATTAAAATTTGTCATGTAATTATGATTTGAAATTACTAGGCATGGATCTCAAATTAGATATTGTTGGGGTATTTTCAAAGAGCTTGACAACTCATAAAGGCTTGATATTTTGATTTTTGGAATTTCTATTTTTAGATATCCATTAATTATCAATGGATAATTCAACTAATAATTTGATATTATTTAATTTATTAATTAATTATAATTAGCATTTTAGCTCTTTCAATATTTTATCAAGTGCCCCACTTAATGGGTCCATAGGCCAAATTGATAGTTGTTATGTTGCAAGGTGATTAGGGATGAATCTATGAGAGGTTATTGTTGCATACAAGATATTATCTAAAATAGTGATGCCTCAACATAATTATTAGTCTTAATGAATGATGCACAACTAAATTTAGAACATTCAATTATTCCTAGGGTTAATTTGTAATGTTTAGTAAGAATCAATTTGAAGTCTAGTCAAAAGCTAGTTATGGCCAGTTTTGGGTTTCTATGGTTTACCCTTGTTTGGGAAGGAATTGTAAGTTATATGCATAGTAATGTCTTCTTAAATAATGAAAAGGTCATATATGCCTACTTATTCAATGTTAATGGATGAGCTCTGGGTGCCCCCTCGAGGGAGTGGTCAAAAAAGAAAGCCAGCAATCGATCCCTCAAAAGAAGGAAAATGATGGGACCAAAAATTAAAAGGGGTAAAAAAGAATAATTTTCCCATAGGTGGTTAAAATTAGTGCCATAGTGAGTTCCTTAGTTAGGCATATAAACATGATGATTTTTCCAAAGGTAGTTATAATCAACGACATAGTAGGATAAAAGATAATGATTTTCCCAAAGGAGATTATAATCATTCACTCAAGGATAAGGATAAAAATAGAATGATTTACCCAAGGTCAGTTATAATCATTTAAAATAGAAAATAAAGGTGGTTATAAGCATTGGTAGAATATAAACATGCCCAAGTTCGGTGGATAGAGATAATTATTTTCCCAAAGAAGGTTATAATCATTAACACAATGAAAATATGCCCATGTTGGGTATAATAATGATAATGATTTTCCCAAAAGTAGTTATAATAATTAGCCTATAGATAAATCCAAATATAATTATTTGCCCATAGGAAATTATAATCATTGGCTCTACATATGGGATGATTCCCAATGATTTTTACAAAGGTGGTTATAATCATTTGTAGCATGATGGGATTAATATGGACAATCATAATAGGGGGATTATGGTTTGAATCTGTGCTCACAAAGTAAGATTAAGTAGGTACAAAGGAGAAAGACGAATTTGGGTAACTTGTTAATATAGATATATGCATCCTAACTATCAAAGATTAAAATTATTTCATGAATTAATTACTCTATATGTGATAAATGATTTGGGTAGAATGGTAATTTTTAGGCGCCAAGGAGAAGTACTACAACCTAATTGCTTTTAATATTTCCTTAGCTAAGTTTTGTTGTAGCACGTGATGGTAGGCACCATGATATAAAATTCCATGATAACTAAGATAAAATATGCATAAGGACTCACACATGATCCAATAAACAAGTGAAAATAATGCATCAATAATAAAAACCATGATGAAAATGTCGATGTATGAATATGGATAAACTTAAGAATAGTGTTCAAGGAATCACCCAGTGAACACATATATACTAAGTTAAGGAACAACAAGAAAGCAAACCAACATGAAAACAAACAAATAAAATAGAAAGACACAAACACCAATAAACAAAAAGTGAACAAAATAATGAAAAAACATGAAACAAAAAATAATAATGGTTAATCACAATGTTAGTGCAAACGACACAAAAATAAATGACACAATGTTTCTCCTATGCTATAAAGAATCAATGACAAACAAACTGGGAAAATAGAAGAAAAAGAAGGGGTAGCTGATCTAACTCTAGATTTACTAGGCAAGTGTATTTTGCCTACATAGTTCTATGGATGCAAGGTTCAACATAAACTTCAAGCCAAATGTAGTTCTCACAATATATGGGATAGAAGAAAATGATGATTGATAAAAATATGATTGTGTTATAGAAGAAACATGGGAAGGTTGTTGAAAAATGGTGAGAGCGTGAGATGAATCCTAGTGATCATTAATATACCAAAGTTGAATACATAATGTGTAATATGAAAATCATAAAATGATGAGAGTGTAAGTCTTAGGCTAAATAAGTATGGGGAAACTAAATGACAAGTGGTTTTCTATGAATTAGCAAGGGTCCCAGAATCCTTAAGGTAAAGAAGTGATCAATTTTGTGACTTTTAGGATTTTTGAGATCATTGTCAAATGTTTTTAGATTTTTCCAAGTATCCCCAATTAATGGGTATGAGATATGAAATGGTAAAACTCAAACTAGAAAGAGAATTTAAACTTAAAATTACTCACAAAATGGTAAGAGCATTCAAACTTAAAACTACTAGAAAAATGATGAGTGTGTGGTAAAGGGTGACTAAGATAACCTAAACATGAATTGAGTGTTACCTACATAGTCCCATTAGGACCTAAAGTCACTACAGTTCTAACTTACAATGGAGAGATCCAACTAGGGAGAATCAAGGTTATGAATTAGGTAAATAGGAAGGATGGCATAGTATGGCATAGGAATAACAAGGTGGTACTTCAAGGCATGATAAACATGTCCTTCCTAATTTACCCATAGGTTGTTATAATTAGGAAAAAATGGCATACGTTAATGATACTAACTTTCCCATATGTGGTTCTAATTAGTAGCATGATGTGAGACATAGATTTTCATAAAGGTAGTTATAATTAAGAACATTCAAAATGAAATAAAACAAAAAATGAAGGATGTAACTATAAAATGACTATCAAACTAGTCCAAGATACTTCCTCTATCTAGAATATTGAATCAACTATTAAAACATGATCAGAATCCCCTTGCTAAAAGTGACCAAATAATAAATGAAATAGAACCAAGGTCAAAGGGGTTGGCTAGGTAGGGTAAAAACAACTTTGGTCAATAGGGAGGGCATGGTACAATTGTATAGGTATGGTACAAATAAGGATGATGATAGTATGTTATAATGTAAATAAGCCTCATAGACAAAATTTTAGGTCCCTCAAACCAAGTAATGCTTGATGTATATGATGTTCATTAGCCCATCAAGTTCATCTTCATCTATTGTAGTGAGCTTGTATGCTTCAGAACCATAATTTGTAATAATTATATATGGGCCTATCAAATTTGATTTGAAATTTTCCTTATTCTTATTCTAATCCTTGGTGTTCTTTTAATTTTGTTTGAGAACAAGATCACTAAGATCAAACTCTCTATGTTTGACCCACTGGTTATAGTGGCCATGGATTTTATTCTAATATGCTTGAAGGTTTTTGATAATGATTGTGCATTTCTCATCAAATATCTCTAGCTCTTACAAGAAAGCTACTTGGCAATCTCCATCATCCAGTACATGTTTCAATGAGATACACAAAGAAGGTAACTCAAACTCAATGGGAATCTCAATACCATAAACTAGGGATATGGAATGGATCCTATTGGTGTATGGTAATTAGTGTAGTATGCACAGAGGTAATAGAAGAGTTGGAGGGTGTCAATCATGGCCAACATTATTGATAATCTTTTTAAGGATGTTGATAATGGTTTTGTTAGATGCTTTTGCCTAGCCATTACTTTGTGGGTAATACGTAGTATAAAAATGTTGAATAATTTTATACTTGGCACAAATTATTTTGACATCCTTTTTTTAAAACAATATACCATTATTAGATATAATATCAGATTGGATACCATGAGATGGCTAAAAATGAACTTGGAATTTTTTTAAGTCATGTAAGTGAGGATATAGCTTCAACCCAATTAGTGAAATATTTAGATTAAGGATGTGTTTATGGCCATAAAATGAGGTTGGGTTAATATTCTCAATGAGATCAAGTCCCCATGTTTAAAATGGCCATGGTGTAAGCATTAGCTTTAGTGTTGTGGTTGGGGTATTAATTAGATTAGCACATGCCATTGAAATTTGCTGCACCTTTTAACATATGTAAGTACATATGTATCCATAGTTGGCTAATAATAATTGGTACAAAGGAGATTTTTTGCTAAGATGGTCTTACTAGTGTGGGATCCACATACCCCTACATGAATCTCATGTAATCCTAATGTTTATTCTACCAAATTTAAATAATGAAGTAGAATTCCATAAAAGTGAAGATGATAAAGGGTTGGTCCAAGTAAGGTATATCATGAAGCTTGATGGGTAAAGGCCTTTTATTATTTATATGATAGGTCAAATGGCATAATATGGTCATGAAGATAGGTAAATAGGTTTGAACACCATATAAAGTTGGGGAAAACAATATCATAGATCATTACAATGGTTGAGGGTTCATGAGCTGGCACTTGAATATTTTCAATGAAGAATTGATATTATTTTGCCTTGTCTATGTGGAAGATAAAAGTGTTCATAATGGCCATGGCATATGTTGTCCTCTTATTAGATTTTGGAATGTGTTCAAATTGTATGTCAATAATTTATTGTTTGAGAGTGTCTATCATGGACTTGTATGGTACTAGATTATCATCTTTGGTCTGAAATTAGTCTATCACCTGATTAATGATTAATTGAGAATCACCATAAACCTTTAGATGTTTAATATTCCATTGTAATACCTAAAAAATACATATAATGGGTATTTCTTATTCAACCATGTTGTTAGTCTAATGAAAGTTGATACAAAATGATTCAGGGATAAGATCCCCTTATGGTGTAATAAATAATAGGCCTAGCCCTGATCCATGTGATGTAAATGATCAACAAAAATATATATTCCATTGTTGCTCCTCAAGAGGTGTTTCAATTATGGTCATGATGGATTCATCTGGGAGTTGAAAAATGAAGGGTTCAATATCTGTAAGGGGACCTTCAACTAGCTGATCTATAATAAATTATCCCTTGATAGATTTTTTGTTGACATTGACATATTTGATCTCAAACTCACTCAAAATCATGATCCATATAGCCATACATCTTTGTAAAGATATTTTAGATAGTAGATACTTGAGTAAATATAATTTATAAATAACTATGGTCCTATTTTTTAGCATGTAATATCATAATTTCTATGTTGTAAAGACCATAGCTAAATAAGCTTTCTTAATAGGCATATAGTTGTGTTCATAGGAAACTAGGGTATGAATTAGATAGTACACAGTGTGTTCTTTTCCATTATCATTATGTTGAGCTAGAGTGCCCCCAAGGCTTTATTTATGGTAGATAAATACATTATGAATGATTTCTTGGCATCGATAATAACAAAATAGGTGGATTGGCAACATAATCCTTTAGGTGATCAAAGGGTTTCTACCATACATCATCCCAATGAAATATGACACCATTATTCAGTGTGTAAATAGATGGAATTTATTGGCCAACTAAGAAATGAAGAATATGATAGATTAAATCTTTCCCTATAAAATATAGAGTTGCTTCAAATTAGAAGGGTGTAGCATTTTATTACTTTTTTTTTACTTTGGTAGGATCAACTTCAATGCCCCTGCAAGATATGATAAAGCCTAAAATTTTTCCTAAAGTATCTCTAAATACACACTTCTTAAGGATAAGCATGACCTTGTATTCATGAAGCCTCTCAAATATATTTTGTAGTGTTGTTCGATGATTAGACCTGGTCTTTGACTTACCAAATATGTTATCAATGTAGTCTTCAAAAATTTCATGCATCATATCATTAAATATAATGGTCATGGATATTTGGTATGTATACCCCACATTCTTGAGACCAAATGGAATAACCAAGTAACAAAACTTTTGGGTGAACACTATCTTATGTTGATATTATGGTGCAATTCAAATCTGGTTGTATCCTAAAAATCCATCCATTAGTGAAATCATTTTATACCCCACCATGTAGTCAACTATCATGCCAATGTTTGGCAGAGGAAATTCATCCTTGGGGAAGGCCTTGGTTTATCTCTAAAATTAAATATAGATTTTAATTCCTTCAAGCTTCTTGCTAACTAACATAATATTTGAGATCCACTCTAAGTAGTTGATTGTTCAAATGTATCTCACTTCTAAGAGTTTTTCCAACTCTTTCTTTACTAATATAATAATTAGAGGATGCATCTTGAAGAGTTTATGATTCACTAGTTTGGAATCAGGATGTACAACAAGGTGGTGTATAACCAAGGCTAGGTCCAACCCTGACATATCTAAGTAAGAAAAAGTAAAGATGTCAATAAATTCCATTTAAAGGGTTTTAAAAATTTCATGTTCCACTTTAGTGATGGATGCACATAATTTGATCCATTTTGGGTTGTCTAGAGGCCTAATGTTGACTTTTGTAGTGTCTTCTACAAAGAGAGTTGAATCATCTTCTAAAATGGTTGGCAATTATTTGAATTGGCCTATAATTAAAAATTCCTCTATTTGGACTAGTTCTTCAAGTTTTCCTAAACAAGATGAATCTAAATCTCCCAATGGTAGGGATGGCCAAGTTAAAAACACTATTGGAAATTCTTGAATTATTTATTCAAATACATGTTATTCTTTAGAACTAAACTCATACCCATAGGCAAGTTCATTATTAGTGCTCTCTTGAGATATGTTTGGGGAAATGTGAACACCCCCATTTAGTGGCACTTGAAATAGGTTCTCACTAGAAGATTGACCTTTCTCTTTAATTTTAACCTAGCTGAAAAGTGCTTCAAAGAGGTTTTCACCTTGGGACCTCCATGTTTTATTTATTTATTTTTGGCTAAGCGTGTTCACCCATTCTCCAAAATAGGCTATAGGTTTTAGTCTGATAGAGAAACCTTTTTGTGGTCTCCTAATAGAACATTGTCTCTTAAGCCTAAAAAATCATAGAAGGCCTCATCATTATCAAACTAATCTATAAGAACTATTAATTTTTGTTAGTCCCAAGCTATAGGTTGAGGGTGATATAGAGGAAATGGATTGTTAGTTAACTAGGGCAAGGGTATAAATGGCATAGGTGTCAAACAGATTGGTATTAGCAAGGTTTTTATAAAGGCTATGATTAGACTCTGATTCATTCTTGATATTGTAGTCACTATTCATTAGTATTAGAAAATGAATAAAATACATAAGGTCACCCCCATGTGGTTTAAATCCAAGACCATATGTTCTTTATATCAAGTTATAGAGATTGGCTCAAGTGTACCATGTTGATTTAACTCAAGGCCTCCTCATTCATAGGCTTAATAATCCATGATCCTATTATGAATGGGATACTTGTCATTTTTGTAATAATCAGCTAATTTGATGTTATATAACTAGGTTTCATCATTTACAAGTGGGTCTTCTTTTTGGCTAGTGGACAGTGTGAAAATAATAAGTGTTGGACTATGGAGTTTGTCTTTTCCTTTTTATTTCTATTCCATGCAAGGTGGCTTAGATTTTGGTCTTCCATATGACTTGGAGTTCTATGTAATCTTGGAAATATGAAACATATCATAGGTCAAATATTATTTTGGGCCATTGGTTGAGATGGTAAAAATTTTGGACAATTTAGGAGGTGGCATATGAGAATATGAATCAAGGTTATTTGGGTATATATAATTGGCCTTTTGTAAATCAATAAGTATTTCTTTGCCTTTATCCCTTTTGGTCATTGGATCTAGGCCAAAATGGAAGTTATATATTTCATAATCTACCTCAAAATATTTGCAATGTTTGTATTGTTTCAAATCTCTATTGATGGTGACTTCCATGCTTGAATGAGAGAACTTGAGACATTGGTGTAATGTTAAATGAATTAATCAAATTTCATGTATCCAAGGTCTAACAAAAAGAAAATTATATGATAGGTATAGGTCTAACACATAGTGTATCATGGGTCAAGGGATCAATGATAATTGGCAAGCTGATAACACCTTGTGATTCCTACTCTTCATTATTTTAGGCCTTATAGTGATTATTTAAGGGTATAGAACAACTATTGTATATTTGATATGCTTGATGAGCTTTAAAGACATAATATTTAGGACATAGCCATTGCCTATAAGGACATGTTTCACTTTGTACCATGTTATGCTAATGTCAATGTATTATTAATAGATTATTATGGAGAGGGCTAAAGGATGACATATCACTTTGGTCGAAGATCAAATATTGGCCTAGGGATAGATGCCTAACCAAAGCCTAGAATTTTTTTGGATTTATGTCATTTAAAACTTTGGATTGGCCTAGGAACTCTGCTAGGATGTTCTTATGGATAGTTGATGTATGTAATAAATCCAATCTAGAAATTTGTGTGGGTGTCATTTGAAGTTGTTCCACAATGTCAAGTGTTTTTTCCTTAACAATGGTATATGGATTGTTCCTAGCTAGAATGGTGGGTTAAATGGGTTTGGTGGTAGGTGGTTGTGAAATGGGAATGGGTATATTTGACCACCAAGTTATGATTTCATAATCAAGATTAGATACAAGATCACTATTATTATAAAATTATGGTTACGAGGGGATAGATAGGATAAGTCTCAATTGTTGGTGAACATTTTTATGGTCATAAGTAAATGATGAGTTATTTATATATGGTTTAAAATTAGTAACCCCTACTTACTAGTGTAGTTTTATATAGTCCCAAGTCAAGGAAAGATCACTGGCATAGATGGGTTGACTGTAATTATTTAGAAATGGTCCTATTTGGTTATCACTTGGTCTAGGATTGATGGTGATGGTATAAATATGACCTCCCACAATATGACTATAACTTTTTTGTAGTCATGTGTAACTACGTGCTAAGTCTATTGAGTATTGGAATCATTCTAGACTTGGTTCCATCCATTTATTTGATGTTGGCATTATTGATATTATTGTTGTTGTTATCATGGATGTTGATATTATTACTACTATTATTTTAGATTTTATTTTTTCTATTGTTGGTTGTTATTATTATGTTATGGAAAAGGGTTTTTGTAGATACCTAGGTTATGATTGGATGTAGATGCTCTATTATCCAATGTAATCTCCTTATTTTCTAACATATTTTCAATGATTTTTTTTTAATTTGCACACAACAACATATATTATGTCCGTGAACACAATGTTATTCATAGAAATCATTATCTTGGTACCAGTCTAGATATGAAATATGCTTGAGGTAGTGTTTTAATATTGGCTAACTAATCATGTTAGTGATGGATAACTTGAAAAACATGGCTTCAATAGGTTCTCCAAGGTCACTAAAGACTCAATGAGTAGGCACAAGTAGGCACATATCTCCTTGATGGAGGGGTTTTTGAAGGTAATGGTTGTTGCATTGATTGAGATGGCTTATGTTGTTGTGAAGGCTACATTTAGTAAAGGGGCTTTTGGTGAAGAGTAAGTTGCATTTGAGGGGTAGGTTGAGAAGATGGTGTTTACACCATTTAGAGATGATGTGACTAAGTTACTCCATTTACAAAAACATTATTGTTACGGTTAAATTGATTATATTTTTCATAATTACTAGCCTAGGGTGGTGTTGATGCTTACGCTTGGACTTGGTTTTGGTTATGATTTTACCCTATTTGGTTTTAGTTATAATTTTTGTTCAAAGAGGTGATGATATTGATAATCCATCTATTAATAAGGGCCCTTTAATTAGAAAACATTTATCAATGATATATTTGAAGGTATGTGCACACTAAAGCTCTAGATGATAAGATATCTCATTTTGCAAATTTTTAGTGAACATAGTAGCTAATTATTTGGCTAGTAAGCTATGAGTGAAATGACTAGCAAGTTTTATCCATCAATGTATATAGCTTGGACTTTATTATTGGCCTGATTCAAATCTACCAACAAAATCTCATGTTTAAGATTGTAGGAGAAATGTTATACAACTTTGTCCAAAATGTCATCAAAATCATATATCAAATTTTTTGGTAATTTTATAAATAATTCCAAAGCTTATCCTGCTAGACTTTGAGGAAAAAAAAGTAGGAAGTGTATTTAATTATAATCCATTGGCTAGAAAGTAACAAATAATTATATCAAATGAACCTTATGGTCTCCTTTACCCTTATATTTATTGAATTTAAGTGGTTTATACCTTGGAGGAAATGGTATCTATAGATAATCCATGTTAAATGGGTATGAACACATGTCATCTAACTTGAACTTCTTGTTCTATTTACCTACTTGAATGATGGAAATTACATACTTCATTTGATATAGTTATTGTGCCAAGAAACTAGATGGAACATTGGCCTAAGGTGGAGACTGGGAGATCAAAGGGGGATTACCTTGACTAGGGTATAATGTAGGTATGGTTTTTTGTAGAATGTTATTTTGGCTAGTAAACTAATTAAGAATATACATCCTTGGATTGGGATGATAATTTTGGAATTTCATGCATTATGGTGTGATATTCTAGTTTGGATTCAGTATATAGGCCTAAGTTTTTAGGGAATTATGGCCGGGATGAAAGGACATAGATTAGGGTAAAGTACTGTGCCTATTGAGGCTAAGTATAGAATTATTGTCGACTAGTCAAACCTTACTAAATAAAGGGAACTTTTTATAAAACAAGGCCCTATCATTTGATATTTGGAACATTTTGAATGAAGGGTAATTGTTTCATAATTGGTACTTGAACAATAATACCTTTTAGTTGTGTGAATACTTGTTGTGAAGTATATGCTTTTTATATGTTCAAAAATTTATTTCACCAATGGACATATGTTGTTGATTAGATAAAATTTGTGATTGTAAATTTATGTTGGTCTATGGCTATTGAGGTATACTTATCACTACCTAGCAAGGTGGAAAATTGGTTTCCTCCTATTGAGGTAGTAGAATGTTTTGCCTCTGTTGCATTGGTATATTGGATTGTGCCTATTGTTTTGGAATTCTAGTTGTCATTGTTGAGGTGGAATAATATTCATCACATTTTATTGATTTAAATCACTAGTTATTACTTGATTACTTAATAATTTTAATTACTTGGTTGAAGAAGCAATTAGTTGAGGATTAGAGTTAGCTTGTTATGGTTAGGATGAAGGAGTTCCTTGAACCTACTATTACAAACAAATCATTGTATTTATTAAAGGTACTTGTTTTGAGCTAGTTGTTGGTGTATTTAAACCACTTTGGCCTAGATTAGATGACACTTATGTGTTATTCATCATGTTTGGCATAATGTTTTGCATAGAAATAGTAGACACTTATTCAATGGTTGGGACATTAAACATGTCTCCAACTAAATTGCTTTACACAAATGGGTCTATACCCAAATTATATATTGTCTTGTTAATTCAATTAATGTCCTTGTTGAATGAGATAACTTGATGAGTGTAGCATTTGACATGGCCTTGTTATTAAAAATGTGCATTAAATTCAAATAGGTTTGATATGTTATATACATTAGTAGAATGTGGTCCTCTATGAGGCCCTTTCCTATGACAAGCATATTAGGGTTTTGATATGACATCGACGTAAGCACTTAAGTATTTATAGAAGAGACATGCTCAATGGTTTGATTATAAGGTATGTTTAAAAGGCACTCTAACTAGACTAGGAAATATTTTGTGGGGGAAGCCTATTAGAAACTTTGACCCTACCTGTGTGGTTCTAACTAAAACTTCATCCTTATTTTTAATCAAGTGATGATCAAATAAATAAGGATAATACATTGATGGCATAGTAATGTAATATAGTTGTTGTTGAGCTTGTTCTACAACTAATGGTATTTTAGCAAGGTATTACACAGTTTGCTCTTGGTCTTGCTCTGAGTATGGAGGCATGTTAACCATATAGTGGGCTAATGGATCTTTGTTTAATACCTAAATTGAGTATTATAAGGAGGATAAGGATCCTTCTCACAAAATGCATCATCACCATAGGGGTCTTGAATAAAGTCATCTTATGAGACCACATTATCATACCCTAGATTATACATGGCTCCACTATGAGTGTAATGAGAAATATTCAAATCAATGATGAACATTTTGTGAAAAAGGCCTAGAATTACATAGAATCTTTAAAAATATCTAAAAGTACAAATGATCAGAAATTGGTCTAAGAAGGGTTTATTGTAAAAAATGATCTAAAATAGTTTAACATCAAATCTCAAATGCCAAATGTCTTACAAAAACATTATCGAGTCAATGAAATAAAAATGAAATGCCAAACATAGGTACAAAATGTTTCAAATAATTCTAAACTAGGTCTAAAAAAATAAAAATAAAATCCACATCTTTTGTAAAAAAAGCACAAAATCTAAACTATAAATAGGTATTGCTAGGTATTTTAGAAAAGGCACAAAAGCTAGACTTTAAACAAAACAAACTCTAAAGGGAAAGAGATTTAATCTAAAAATTTTGAAACACTTTAACACAAACTAGGCATTCATATTTCAAACATAAACTTTATCATTTAGAAAAAGGCATGGAACATTAGGCACATGGAAGATAGACTACTTTTACAAATCTAGGCACAATTTTTTTTTAAAATGGAGTAAAGAACTAACCTAAGTTACATAACCCAAAAGTTAAATATCAATGTCTATGCCAAAATTACACAAGAAATAATAAATAATCAATCAATGTTTGGATCTGTATTTGTCAAGGCTAATTTCAAACTCAACCTAGAAGGCTAAGTTTCTTGAAACAAACAACAAGCTATAAAATAATGAACAATATGAAGGTACTAGGCATATAACCAAAAGGCACACATAGTTTTGAGGTTGTAATTTTAGACATAAGGTAATAAGTATTTGAAATTATTTAATCATCATAATGATGTTATCATGGTCTAAATTTATGAAAAATGTTTTTTGTAATACTCAAAGGCACAATATTTAAAATGAATTGGGTGACATAACAACACCCATTTCAATAAAGAGACACACACATAATTTTTTGATGAAAGATTAAGGCAATGATGTGATGTCAAATGGATGGCATAATGCCTCTTAAAATAAAGGAGTGATATGTGAACAAGACCCATTTTTTATGGGGTTATGATAAAAGAATAGTTTTGACACAAGATCATGTGAGTAAAAATAAAAAAATGACAAAAACACCTAAGTGTAACATCCTAAATCCTAAAATTAACAAAGTTGCATCATAATTTAAATTTACTCTTGAAAGGATTTTAAATTGTTAATATAGAAAGTAAAAGTACATGAAAAGTAGGGTTTTTAGACCCCCTCTTCTCTCAAGATTTTGTACAATGCCATGGAACTTTAGGCTACTCACCCTGCATCAATAATATGTTTATGGCAAGTGAGGTTGTCTAAACTTTAAATTTTCACTCTTTTATGTATGGTCCCATGTGTGGCAAAAATCAAGGACAAATCACATAGTTTAGATCCTCATAAATCATCTTCTTATGAAAAATTCTTGTTCTTTTCACAACCACTACATCCACTAATTACTTAGTTTAGTGTGATGTCCAAGTTGCCCTTATGTTTTGAGGTCAAGTACCACTAATGGATCTTGTTTTAACTTCTCAAAAAAAAAAATCCCAGTGGGTCATACTTAATTTATATACCCCACCATGTATTGGGGTTAAAATTATGTTTGGAGAGGAATTCTTAGGTCAATGCTTCCCAAAATAACTTGTGAGGAGGTGATGAAATCCTACCTACAAGCCAAAATGCATGAAATAAAAATAAGTGGAAGCACTTTAGGGTCATTTTGGGGTCACCCAAATCATATATATTTTGGGGAGAGACATAAATAATTTCTTTATACTCTTTTAGACCAAAGATATAAATTCAAATAATGAGCATTGTTGATCACCCAAGTTTCCTAAAGGCGATGGGGAGAGCATACATGCATCATTCAACTTGTTAAACAAAAAAATTTAACAAAAAAAATTCATAAAAAATGAAAACTTTTATGAGTATATAACTAAAGTTAGAGTTAAATTTTATAGCACTAGAATGAAAAATGTCATGAAGTTTAAGCCCCTTGGCATTCATTGTTGCAAACTTTGAAAAAAATGACTTAAGAAAAAATGTTTTTAAAACACCAATTTGAAATGTAAAATTTGTAAATTTAGAGTATTTAAAATGTCTTATTTTAACCTTGAGGTAAAGAAAGTTATTAGAGGGTACTCCTCCTTATAATCTCAAAATCATGTGAGAAAATAACATTTTAAAATTTATTTCTTAGAATTTCTAGTTTTTATCTCAGAGATCAATTGTCATCGATCTATAAAGATCAATGTCAATCCTTAATGATCGATGTTGATCCATAGAAAATTGATGTAGTTTAAGCCAATAATCAATTTTTCCTAGAAAAAACATAAAAATAAATCCTATTTTTATATAAAAATGGTTAATACATCATCTTTAAACCAAAACACCTCACAAATCCTACAATAAATGGGTCAAATAAACAATATGCAGATCCTCAAACACAGAATGAAAGCAAGAGAAATCAATAAAAACCACTATTATACCTCTTCTTATAGTGATCTACTTTTCACATAAGGATCATGGTTGTTTCTTTTAATCTACATTGATCTAGAAAATTGGCATCGATCTTTGCAACTTGTGATTGAAAATTGATGTCAATCCCTACAACCTGTGACTTGCTTTAAACTAAAAGATGTAAAAGAAAGTAAAAACATGAAACTTGAAGATTTTTATGCATCAATTATCAAAACTAAAAGTATCATATCAATATCCTTGGTTATATGGGATGATTTGTCCCACCAATATTGCCAACATGTGGATAAATAATACATAGAGGAGAGTTTAGTCTTGTTTTGGTCCAAGAAATAAAACTCAAATAAACACACTAAAATCCTAACACCTATAAACTACACATTAAGGAGATCATAGGTAATAATCATGCATGTGAAAACAAAACTAAAACATAAAGTAAAACCTTATTCTATCTTCCTTAAATCTTCAAATGGTTGGTAGAAATGGCTTACTTGGCTTGTACATCAAGAAATCTTCATCATTGGATCTTTGTTGGCTTCACCTTTCTTTGGCAATTTGGATTTGATTTTTTGGCTTAATATTTAGACATGGTAACACAACTTGCAAAGTATTTAGGAATTATAACATGATAATATCCAATATTGTTGAAGATATTTGTGCATAATAACTTTATACCAAAATAGCTTAGAAATCAATAAGCATGGCCTTGTATTTAAATCCTAGAGAATTAACTCTCACGCAAGGTGAGTTAAGGTTGATTTTAAACATGTAATGGGTTAAAACTAACCCTAGATGAGTTTATACTAACTCCACTTTAGTTAAAAGTTATCATGTAATTACGATTTGCAATTACTAATCTTTGTTCTCAAATTAGGTATTGTTGGGATATTTTCAAAGAGCTTGACAACTCATAAAGGCAATGATGAAAAGGATTAATATTTTGATTTTTGGAATTTTATTTTTTAGATATTCATTAATCAAAAATGGATAATTCAATGAATAATTTAATCTTTTTTAATTAGTTAATTGATTTTTATTAGCATTTTATATCTTTCAAGATTTGATCAAGTGCCTCATTTAATGGGTCCATAGGCCAAATTGGTAGTTGTTATGCTATAATGTAATTAGGGATGAATATATGAGAGGTTATTATTAAATATAGGATATTATCCCAAAACATTATGCCTAAACATGATTATTAGTCTTGATGAATGATGCATGACCAAATTTTGGATGTTTAATGATTCATAGGCTTAATTTGTGATGGTTGGTAGGAATCAATCTGAAGTATGGTCAAAAACTAGTTTTGGTTGATTTTAGGTGTCTCCACCCTAAAATATACTTATATGGATGATATAAAAATAGCATTTTTATTATTGATAGACCAAATCATAGGACCAAAACCCAAATAGAAACTATAACCTAAAGTGGACTTACAATTCTGAGTATCACCAATGTAATTTGAATTTGAAAAACCAAGTCAACCTCTATGCCAAATCTATATTGAATCCTGAATATATAAGATCCTTGAATGTAGTGGAGTATCAACTTTGATAATTTATATTGCAAATCATGGGGATCCTACATGAATCATGAAATAATTCCTATTGCATATGAAATATTGGGATTGGTATGAGATAGATAAATGAGGCTACCAAAAGTCTATTGATACTGAGTAGCATTGACCAAAGGTGTAGAATAGTCAAGCTCAAGATTGAGTCCTAATATAAAGGGATCTAGAGATGGATTATAATCATTCATGTGAAACCAAGCCAAAATATTGAGATCATAATTGGGTTATGGAAGTGAAATCCCTAAATCGAACTATGAAATATTGATGTCAAGGAAATAATGTAGAAGACCCAAGTCTGTCATGTTAAATATGTCCTATAGAGTTGTTTTCACCACTACAATATATTATGGGGAACTCTTGGTGATCAAAATATCATTAACATAAAGGACTTGTATTAGTAAAGAATTATCTTGCTATAAGAAGTACACATTGGCGTTTTAATGACACCTAGTGAAACCTAAATGAAAGAAGGATTCCATCTTGGTGTTCCAAGCCCAAAGGGCTTGTTTGAGTCCATAGATTAATCTATTACGTCTATAAACTAATGTTGAATCTTGAACAAACCCAATGGATTCTCCATTTAGATATCCTACTAAAGGTCTCCATTAATAAAGGACTCTTCACATCCATCTATTATTCAATGGCTATAACACATCCCAACCATGTGTTATGGCTATAGCTAATGTGATTTAGATCAAATTAATATTTACAATAGGTGTAAAGGTCTCTTATTATTTAATGTTAGATACCTAAAATAAAATCCTTAGCAACTAATTTCACTTGTACTTATCAATCAAACCATATATTATAAATTTGGTCTGATATATCCACCTACATTGAACCATATCCCTTCCATTAGGAAGTGAAGTCAAATCCAAAGTATGATTTTGATTAAGGAAAAATATTCTTCTTATATATAACTATCCCACTCAGGTATGCCTAAAGTATATTGGAATGTCTATGGATCTAAAACTAAGGTGATAAAAGCATGTGGACCACTTTAATAATTACCCAAGTACATTTTTCATCTACTGGATCCCTTACCCAAGTGCATGCACTCTAAAGTGTCTATCTGGCCTAAATAAATATGGATGTGGGTGAGTTAGGTGATGACTCCTCATCCTATGAAACATGACTAATGAATCCATATCATTTCCCTCATTAACAAAACTAGAAGAAAAATAAAAAGACCTTCACTTAAGAACCTGCTCTGGATAATTTAAGTTAGAAGAAGAATCATCAAGTATACATGAATCCAATGAAGGAGAATAAGGTCAAGTGTTGATTCTTTGGGACTATTTTGAATGAAAACACTCCTATCTATGAATAGCTCATGTGTGATCAGATGAATAAATCGATACCCCTTGACACCATCTAGATAACCTAAAAATATTGAAGGCTTTGACTAAGATTCCATAGATTTGTGTTTAACCTTTAATATGCATGCAATAACTAGAGATCTAAAAACACTAAAGTGTTTAAATTTAGGTTTTCTTCAATGCCAAGATTCAAAGGGAGTTATGACTTTAAAATCTTTATGAGGAATCCTAATCTAAATATAACAAACATTATTAATGGATTTAGCTCAATATTGATGTGCTAAGGACTTAGATTGAATCATAAAGCTATCCATATCCATTGAAGGATATAGTCTTATTTTAAACAAGTCTATTTTGTTGAGGATTATAAGTAATTATCCATTATAAATGAATCCTCTTAGTGGTGAAAACTACTTAAACCTATTTCTAACATATTCACCTCCATTATCAATTCAAAATACCTTGATGGATTTCATGGTCTTTTTCTATAAGTGCCTTAAATTCTTGAAAATATTCAAACACTTGAAAATTTTGTCTCAAGAAGTAGACCAATGTGTACCTTGAGAAATCATTAATGAAAATGAGAATGTACTTATCCCTTGTAAAATATAGACTAGAAAAAGGCCTAGATACATCACTATGTACTAACTCCAATACTTATGAAGCCTTTCAATCTATGCCTTTGTCAAATTTTTCTTCAAGATGCTTTTCAAGAGAGAAACCATCATAAATTCCCTTAGAGAATTGGACTTTAGGTAAGCCTATGACCATGAAATTTTTTCTAAGTTATTCTAGGTAGCAGTAGTTAAGGTGGCCAAAATGATCATGCCTTGATTTGATAACTACATTTGAATGAATTAAAAAGGGATTTAGAGAAGAATAAGGTGAAAAATATGAGGTGTATAACCTATCTTGGTAATCTACCCTATCCACTACCACTGTAGAATTACTATGAAACTTTATAATAACAACTAAATTTGGTAAAAAAACAACCCTCATGACTTTACTAATATGAGTGATTTGATGCACTGATAGGAGATTGATTGAAAGATAAGGAACACTTAGAACCTTATTTAATGTTCCTCCCATTTCAATAAACCCACTAGTATAAGACATGTTACAAGGATATAAATAATAAAACTCAACTAGTAAAGAGGCCAAATGGTGAGAAACACTCGAGTCAATAACCCATATAGATTTTAAATCTATAACTAATACAAGAGCCTTTCACTTTTATTTCCCTGTACCCTCAATGTTTGCCTTGCAAGAATCTTGAGTTGATGAATTTTTTTATAGACTTAGGAATACCTATGTTGTTGTTCTCTAAGAGATGACTTAGGTGATCTATTTGCTTCTTCATTCACTTATGCTCATCATGCCCATTTTTCACACAATAGGCATACTTAACCTTCTCTTTATTAGGTTTATCATTAGAAGAGGAGGCTTAGTGTTGGTTTTGATAGAAGTTAATTCCTTCTTATTCTCTTGATCCTTTTTATTCTTCTTCTATTTGTTTGAAGTCTTTTCTTTACCATTCTTAGTAATTAGAGCCTGAGGTTTTATGGACTTCAATGTGACCATTTATATTAACTTATCTTGCTCCTTAGTTAAGTTAGTAATGAAATCATATAAAGAGGGCATTTTTAATGTAGTGACTAGATCACTTTTAGTGGCATGGAAATTAGAGTCAAAGACCAAATAGTTAGGCCATATTTTAGAGAGTATATAAATAATATGTTGGTCATCTCCTTTTTTCTTCCACGTTATTTCAATAATAATCTCAAGGACTTAAACTTAGTGAAGAAATTTTGAAAGGTGTTAAAGTTGCTAGGACTTAGGCTAATGAGTTCATGACCTCTCATTACAACATTCTCCTAAAATATATTTCCTAGAATGGTCCATACATTATTGGGTGATTTGGTAGGATCTAAGTGAAATAGAACATCAAGTGTTATAAAAAGACATAATAACTCATAAGCTTCATTACTATGGTTATAACACTTAACTTTCATTGAATCTTTACAAGGTTTAATTTCATCACCCATGGTTATCCTATATAAACCCTTACTCATTAGAATGATTATCATCTTGATTTTACATTTGTGATAGTTAAAGGGAGCTAGTGGGTTGTGTAAATTTGAATCCATTTTAGTGTTGAGTTGAGTTGTAGTGTAGTGTAAGTTATAGTTATTATAGAATCAAAATTTTAATTAGAGTGAAGAGAGTGACACAAAAAATTATAGCATGTACCCCACATAACTATTAAATTGTGAACCCCCATTGAATGTTTCAAATGCACCATCAAAATATGTTAGACTCAACCAATAATTTGTCTAAAGCAGTCAATTCAAGTGTCAAAAAATATAATTGTTTGTAAACAAGGTGAGGGCATCAGGATCTACCAATAATGGGTCGAATGAACTAATATACAATGAAAAAAAGTGAGTGAGAGAGAGAGAGAAAAAAAATATTTTGAATGTGAGGGTGTTTGGCCACCTACCAAATTGGACCTTGATAACTCCTTTAACAAATAATTTGAACCTTGTCCTCACTTGGTGTGAGTGCATAATTTTTTATTAATTTTCAAAAAAAAATTACATAAGGGTGCCTTTACTCCATTAACCCTTTTACATTGCAAACATAGATTATATAGATTTTACCCATGACTGATAAAACCAACTAATCTTATAACCAACTATATATGGGAAATCAACCCGTAGGTAGTTCTAATTAATAAACACAAAACATAAAAACTACCTAAAACTAAAACTAAATAACTTTATTTTATGGGGATGTCTTTAATTAAAAGATTCATGCCCCATTAACAATTATTATTTATTAACCTACCAAAAAGTATAACCTAATGTTAAGAGTTTGGAACAAGTCCTAACAAACCCCCCTATGATCCAAAGTTAGGTCTTTAGACACATACCAAGCATTTTTCTAAATTTTTCAAATTTGATTCTATCAAGAGGTTTTGTGAAGATGTCAACTGTCTGATCACCAGTTGGGCAATATATTAGATCAAGATCTTTCTTTACCACCAACATTTGTAGATAATGGTATTTGACATCCATATGTTTTGTTTTGACATGAAACATAATATTCTTGGACATTTTGATTGCACTTTGATTATCAATGTATAACTGTGTAGGAACAAACTAAGAAACTTGAAGATCTTCAAGAATACAATGTAGGTAAACAATTTATCTATAAGCATCCCATGCCACAATAACTCTGATTCTGAT
The DNA here is from genome assembly GCA_037957365.1 of Torreya grandis. Taxonomy (NCBI): domain Eukaryota; kingdom Viridiplantae; phylum Streptophyta; class Pinopsida; order Cupressales; family Taxaceae; genus Torreya; species Torreya grandis. Next base: position 780,316 of record JARHVA010006403.1, read on the forward strand.
GATGAATTTGCCACTATATCCTTCTTCTTACAACACCAAGCAATGGTAGCTGAACCCATATGCATAATGTATCTTGTGGTTGACACTCTGTCATCCACACATCTACCAAAATCTACATCATAATATCCAAGTTTGAAGTTCTTATTGCGGTGGTATTCAAGGCCATATGTTTTCATTCCCTGAGGGTAACGAAGTACTCATTTTTCTACATGCCAATGAATTTATCTAGGCTCATGCATAAACCTAGATAAAATTCCAATTGAAAATGAAATATTGGGCCTGGTAGTCATTAAAGTATATCAAACCTCCCACCAATTTTATATATATGGTACCATCAAAAAAAGCACTGCTATCATCCTTAGATAATTTCAAATTACTTTCCAAGGGAGTGAGGGAAAATTTGTAAACACTCATGCCAAACCTATCTAATAACTCAAAAATATACTTAGTTTGTGAAATGAAAATACTATGCTCTTTCTGAGTTACCTCTATGCCTAGATAGTAGTGAAGAAGTCCAATATTTGTCATCTCAAACCCATATTTTAATTCCTTCTTCATAGACTTGTTATGGTTTTCATCATTACCTACGTTAAACAAGTCATCAACATAGAGAACAAGTATCACCATTTTCTTACCTTGCACTCAAAAATAGAGAGTATCATCATATTCACTATGATGAAAACCAATGGATTTTAAGTATGAATCCATTTTTTCATACCAAGCCTTAGGTGCTTGTTTGATCCCATATAAAGCTTTTATCAATTTACACACTTTGTGTTCAGCACCCACCTATTCAAAACCCTGAGGTTGTTTCATATATACTTCTTCCTATAAATCACCATTTAAAAAAGCACTTTTAAAATCCAATTGATGTACTTTGGAACCATTTTGGGCTGCTAAGGCAAGTGCCATATGAATAGTGTGCCATTTAGTAGTTGGTGCAAATTTTTCCTCATAATCAATACCTTCTTGTTGCGCGTATTCTTTTACAACAAGTCATGCCTTATGTTTATCAATGGAGCCACCTGATTTATAAGTAGTCCTATAAACCCATTTACATCTGATGGGTTTAACATGTGGAGGAGGATCAACTAAAACCCATGTATTATTTCTAAGTATGGCATCATACTCACTTTTCATTGCCTGTTGCCAAACATGTTCAGTAGATGCCTCTTCAAAAGTGGATGGCTCAGAGGAAGAATTAGTAACAAAAATATCATAGTTTACCTATTTTCAATAATTCTTATGCCTTGTTAAACCAACTTCATCTAATTTTAAGTCAAAAAAAGTACTTTGAGCCCATTTTGGATATTTAGTCAAATTATTCAAATTAGGGACTCTAGAATTCTCATTATGTGCATCATGTAAAGGGGGACTTAGAGAATTTTCAACAATTTCTAAGTCATCAACCTATGAACTTGTAGATGAAAGAGATGAAAGGGAAGGAATTTCAGTCTCATACCATAACTTTGAAGAGTTATCCCCATTATTCAAACCCTTATCTCTTTTTGTATTTTTCCTTTCTAATCTATCAAGTTGAGAATCAATCTCTACAGTGTTCATAGTCCCAAACTCATCAAATATTACATCTTGAATCACTATGAATTTGCCACTATATCCTACTTCTTACAGCACCAAGCAATAGTAGATGAACCCATATGCTTCAAAGTCCCAAACTCATCAAATATTACATCTTGACTCACTATAAATTTTCCTATATCTTGTGCATGCAAATGAAACCCCTTTTTATCTTTCAAATAAAAAATAAAGATGCATTTTTGACTTTGTGGTTCCAACTTAGTTCTATATTTAATAGGAACCAAAGAAAAACAAAGACATCCAAACACTTTCAAGTGTTTAAATTTTGATTTAAAGCTATACCATGCCTCATATGGAGTTTGTCCCAAAAGTGTAACTATGGGGGACCTGTTTCTCAAATACACTATAGTACTATTGACCATTTTTTGCCCAATAGGCCCAAAAAATTGACCCCCCTTCTTTTTTATGCTATTTTGAGCCAATACTTTTGATTTTGCATGAGTCTTGCAATTTCTATAGACTCTGCAGAGACTTCTGCAAACTCTTCAGGAGAGTCTTTTGGTGCATGAAGAACCAGTCAAAGAGTGCAAGGTTTTACAAAGCTTCTTCAGACTCTTGTCTAAATAAATTCACAAGGAAAGAGAGCTAAAATGGTTCAAAGTAACTTTTTATCAAGGTTGGAAGAGTGGTTCAATGGCATGATCTTTCAAAGAGTTAGTAGCTTTGAATCGTTGAACCATTGAACTGGTTCAACGCTTTGGTTCAATGCCTTGGTTCAATGCGTTAGTTCATCAACTTGGTTCAATGCATTGGTTCAAATTTTTTTGGTTCAATATTAAAGTTCATCAACAAGTTCAACACCTAGGTTCAATGTTTTGATTCAATTGGATGGTTCAATCACTTGGTTCACTCAGTCAGTTCATCAGCTTGGTTCAATGCATTGGTTCAACATTTTTGGTTCAATATTAAACTTCATCAGCAAAGTTCAATGCAAAGCTCAATGCAAAATTCATCGATAGGATCAATCAAATGGTTTGATGCCTTGTTTTAATAAATGTTTGAACCATTGAACTAGTTCAAAAGAGCGGTTGAACGCGAAAGGTTCAAGCCTCCCAAAGGGCAAGTGCCCTTGCAGAGGGCAGTTTTGAGTTCAAAAGCCCTTGTGGAGGGTAGGGAGCACTTTGAAGGTAGCTAAAGGATTTTAAAAATGTGCAAAAAGTCTTAAGGCTTTGAATTCTTTCAGACTTTTTGTCTGAAGGAATTCCTTCAGACAAAAAGTTTGAAGGAATTCAAAGGAAGGCCGCGAGCTCAAAAGGACTCAAGGATATCAAAGTGGCCAATTCTTGTGGACTTTTTGTCCACAATAAAAAAGCCTATAGAAAAGGCCGAAGAGACAAAGGCTGCCGAAGGGCAGGTGCCCTTGCAGGGGGTTCTCAACTGGCCAAATGAAGGGCATCTCTCTAGAGCCAAAGGGACAATTCCCCTTTGGGAGGGTCTGAAACAAAGGATGAGTCAAAGGAAAAGGCCCAAAGTAATTTGCCAAGGATGGTGATGTCCTAAAAGCCATCAAATTTAAGAAGATAGATTAGTCATTTTTTTTCAAATGATGATAGGTGTGCAGATGTCAAATTTAAGACAATGAAATAGTTGTTTGCCTTTAAATTGCCTGAGCGCCAACCAGAAAAGAGCCCAAGGAATGTAGAGACCCACTAAAAGATAGCCTTGATGGCTAAAGGAGCTAGAAGGAGACAAAGTAGGAAGAAGAAAAGGTGCAAAAAGAGACAAAGTAGTCCAAGTGGCAGAAAGGAGGTGAGTTATTGCTAGATGGTCACCAAATAATGCAAACAGTAAGCAGCACAACTTATTTTCTCTAGTTTGCATTCATAAGCAAACAAGCCACATAAATGCCTTAAAGGGAGTAGTCTATTCATAGAAAAGAGGTGCAACTCATGCTTTCATATTAATTTTGAGACACCAAAGTCAAAGTAGGAACTGATAATCAAATGGCTCCCTCTTCCCAAGGCTCAGAGCGCATATGGGCCAACTTGCAAAAAGAGCACCAAAAGTCTTTCCCAAAAAGTGCCAAGTTGTCTTCCTCTTTCTATATATTTTAAATGTTTCATTTGAGAAGGGATCCACTCTCTTAGCCTTAAGGAAAAACTCTACCCAAAAATCTCTTGGGCTTGTAAGGTAGAGCGCAACCAGATTTTACTTTGAATCAGGACTTAGCATTTTTACCTCTATTTGGACTTGCACTTTAATGTATATGATGTCTATTTTATTATTTTGTGTTAAGTCATTGTATTTCATGATTTTCATATATCAATTACAGTATATCCAGTGCATTATGAAGTCTCCTTTTTATAGGTCTACTAGAAGTGTCTACAGAAAGAATATAGGTGCATGTGAATAGGCTGTCAAAGTGTGTCTCAGAACACCTTCGCTAGTTCCTTCCTCCTTGTATCTCTATGGACCCCTGAATCACTATTGCAGAAGAGCTTCCCCCTTTAGATGAAGTGTATGGGCATTTATTATTGGTGAAAAGTGTATGTTTGGGCTGAGTAGGTCAATATTTTTTGGTGTATCACCTTTTCATTTTTAGGCTTAGGTTCTATTTTCAGCATCTCTCTCTCCCTTTTCATCCCCCCTTTTTCATTTTATTTGTTAGCATTAGGAAAAACTAGGGCCCAAAAGATACATTAGAGGGAGCTAGCCCTTATCTAGAGACTCTCCCCTCTAGCTTCGCTAGTCCCACATGTGAGAGGGGAGTTTCCATTGTTGTGTGTGGAAGGGTGGGAGCCAGGCGTCCTGCCCCTGAGTGCAATCCACTATGTCAATAGTTTTTGGCACACTTGGTGGGACCAACTAGGACAAGTTGTGTCTAAAGAGTTGAAGAATTTTTGGTGTGTTCTCCTTTAGAGGCTTTTGCATCAACACCAATGGCGACTCTGAGTTGAATCAATTGATTAAGCAATTTTGGTGCAATTAATAAATAGTATTTTGGTATGTATAATTCCATCATTCAGAGCCATGGACCTTGTTTTCCTTGGCTACCTATCTATGATCCTTACCAACCTTATGTTGATCCTTATCAGATTCAATATGATCAGTCTCAACCTTGTCATAAGTTATATCAGCCTTATGCCTAGTCTTCTCAATGTGTCACTTCTCCTACTCAACCCAGTCTCTTTGCAATCAACCCATCTCCACCTTCAAACAAGAAATGTTGGGATATGAGAAGTATGTAATAGAGCTTGACACTAGAAAGGGATGTGTCTAAGAAATCCCTGATCATGTTGCTCATCAAGTGTGAATGGGCTCTTATTGAAAGAGCCAATTGGCACATGCTTACAAGTGAGATGATGGATGTGAATGGTTTGATTGCATCTTTCTAAGAGAAGCTAAGTATTCATGAGAGGTAGCCTTACCAAGTCTATCAACCTACATACTTGCTACCCCAAGTATCATATTAGTCATACACAGCCCCTGCTTATAAGCCAAGCCCAATCATGTTGAGGAGATTTCCAAAATAGTAAATCTTGTGTTTAAGGCTAATCTTGATAAACAAATCGAATTGACAAATCTTTAGATGCAACAATCCATTTTGGTAACAAAGGAAGTGGAATCCAAACCCTCACTACCCTCTCACATTGTGGCCCCATCACCTCAAAAGGAGATGCCCAGTCTAAATATCTTAAGCTGGAATAAAGTGGTTGAGTCATGGAACAACAAGGAGGAGAAAGACATTGTCCAAGAGTGTGAGGTACAAAATGAGGTTAGTCCTTTTCAAGTCCTTCCCACCCTTCCTCAGGAAGCTTCTTACATTTCATGGCAACTTTCATGCACTCCCCATCTTTATAATGATTCTTACAAGCTCCAAGAGGTACAAAATGAGGATAATCTAGCTAAGCGGATTGAGGAATTAGAGGCTAAGATGAGACTGCTTAGAGAAAGAGAGATGGAGTTTTCAGACCTTGTAGGGGAGACTGAACCAAAAGATACACCTTTTACCAATCCTCAAGCTGATTTCAATATTGATGAAGTGTTGGTAAAGTGGAGAGACAAAAATCAAGTGATTTTGGCCCAAGGTCTGCCCCCATTTTCTCATGAGGTTTTAAAAGGATCCCCTGTTTCCTTTTCCCAACCTGATTTTGATGAGCCTTGTGTTGTGTGCCCCCTGCTATTCTAGAGAAAAATCCCTCTTGTGTGCAAAATCTTTTCTATCAGATGACACTTGCTCATTCTAACTCATTCGATGCATCAATTGTTCTTGCCTTTAATCTTGTACGCTTAGCTTTTCAGCATGCCTCTTTTCAGACAGGTCTTCCTGTACATGAGCAGACCCTCCCAAGTCTTCCCCAACCTCCTCAAGTCTTTCGACATGATCTCCAAAATCCAATATGGAAGAAGGAACATCATGAGCCAGCTTAGGACCTTGAAGAGGATAAAGTTACTCCTTGTTCACAAGGGGAAAATTCCAATCCCAAGATCATGAATTGGAAGCAAACAGTGGAATCTTGGGGCAGAAAGGAAGAGGAGGAGAAAGGTTTTGCTCTAATCCTTGAAGAAGATGAGGCTTCTTGTACTCTTGATGATGATTGTGACCTCTAGGAAAGGCTCTTCCAAGAAGATATAGATAGGTGGATTTCAGATTTGGAGTCCAAAGCAAGTTTCCTCAGCCATCGTGTGATAGACATTTTAGACCAAATAGAAGATTCCATGTCTAAACACACTCCATCCACACACCTCCAAGAGAGCTATCATGCCATGCCTAATATAGATGAAGTGCTAACCAAATGGAAAGAGGAGAATCATTCGATTCTAGTTCAAGGACTGCCTCCTCTTCCACATGAGTTCATCCATCAGCCTTCCACTTCACCCCTTCTTGAGGAGGAACCTGTCTTGAAGGAAGCAAGTGAAGAGGAGTATGCTCAATTTATGACTGACCAGGGAGACTTCATGAGTAAGGAAGATGAGGAAATCACCATAAATGTCATGGAGGAGCATGGACAATCTCTTATTCATGTTTTGAATGATTCATTTGAAGTCATTAGGGCAGGCTGCACTATTCTTCAAGGGTGCTATGAGCTGGATAAGAGTGGAGAAGGCAGCATTGGGACTCAAATAAGTATGCAAAGGGGTTGCAGGCTTTCAAATTTATCCCTTCAAGAGGTTGTTGAATCTGAAGATACTTTCTTTGAAATCATCAAGGAGGATGGTCATACCATGGAATCTGAGCATGAGGTAGAAGAGAACAAGCCAGTCAATGATGCATATCATGGGGCTTATGGTGATGAGCCAACAGTGATTGATTTCTTGATGAGATACACCAGCATGAAGAACCAATAAGAGGCAAGATTCTAAGAACACACACACACACACACACACACACACACACACACACACACACACACACACACACACACATATATATATATATATATATATATATATATATATGTTGGAAGCATGTTTGAATCTGATCCACTTGGATACAAGCCAACCCAAGTGGCAGGCAAGAGGAGTGGGTCACCAACTCTCCATTTCATTCAGCCACTTGTCTGGCACCATAAGTTTCCTTTCCAGGAAGGAGACTTAAGAAGTTTTCCCTTTGATCCAGGAGGGAAGCAGATGTACCTAGTTAGTTGTATATAGTAGTTGTTTTCAGTTTCATTTCCTACTTTCCCTAAGTACAATTTGCACAAGTCATCTTTTTAGTCTTGTGTGTGCTTTCCCTTGTGTTTAGGGTAAAAAGTTCATGTTTTATTCTTGGATCTTTGGGGCTATTTCTAACCTTCCTTCAAAGCTGCATTCTGACTCTGTGCCTAATGGACTACAAGGCAACTAGTCTTTAAGCATAACAAGCATGCTTCACCTGGGAGTTGCCAATTTGTTGACCATTTTTTGCCCAACAAGCCAAAAAAATTGGTCCCCCTTCTTTTTTTATGCTATTTTAAGCTAGTACTTTTGATTTTACATGAGTCTTACAATTTCTATGGACTCTACAGAGACTTCTACAAACTCTGCATGAGAGTCTTTTAGCGCATGAAGAACCAGTCAAAGAGTGCAAGGTTTTACAAAGCTTCTTCAAACTCTTGTCTGAAGAAATTCACAAGGAAAGAGAGCTAAAATGGTTCAAAGTCACTTTTTCTCAAGGTTGGAAGAGTGGTTCAACAGCATGATCTTTCAAAGAGTTAGCAGCTTTGAACTGTTGAACCATTGAACCGGTTCAACGCTTTGGTTCAACACCTTGGTTCAACATGTCAATTCATCAGCTTGGTTTAATGCATTGGTTCAATGTTTTTTGGTTCAATATTAAAGTTCATTAGCAAGTTCAATGCTTGGGTTTAATGTTTCAGTTCAATTAGATGGTTCAATCACTTGGTTCACTTAGTCGGTTCATCGACTTGGTTCAATGCGTTGGTTCAACATTTTTGGTTCAATATTAAAGTTCATCAGCAAAGTTCAACACAAAGCTCAATGCAAATTTCATTGGTAGGTTCAATCAAATGGTTTGTGCCTTATTTTAACAAATGTTTGAACCATTAAACCGGTTCAATGGATTGGTTAAATGGTTAGTTCAAAGGAGCAGTTCAGCGTGAAAGGTTCAAGCCTCCTGAAGGGCAAGTGCCCTTATAGAGGGCATTTCTGAGTTTAAAAGCCCTTGCGAAGGGTATGGAGCACTTTGAAGGCAGCTGAAGGATTTCAAAAATGCATAGAAAGTCTTAAGGCTTTGAATTCTTTGACTTTTTTTTTGAAGGAATTCCTTTAGAAAAAAAGTTTGAAGGAATTTGGAGGAAGGCCGCAAGCTCAAAAGGACTTGGGGAAATCAAAGCAGTCAATTCTCGTGGACTTTTTGTTCATGGGAAAAAATCCCACAGAAAAGGCTGAAGAGACAAAGGCCACCAAAGGGCAGGAGCCTTGCGGGGGGCTCTCGACTGGCCAAATGAAGGGCATCTCTCCAGAGCTGAAGGGACACTTCCCCTTTGAGAGGGTCTAAAACAAAGGACGAGTCAAAGGAAAAGGCCTAAAGGAATTTGCCAAGGATGGTGACATCCTAGAAGCTATCAACTTTAAGAAGATAGATTAGTCATTGTTTTTCAAATGATGATGGGTGCACAGACGTCAAATTTAAGACAGTGAAATAGCCATTTGCCTTTAAATTTCTTGAGCGCTAACTAGAAAAGAGCCCAAGGAATGCAACGACCCACTAGAAGATAGCCCCAAGGGTTGAAGGAGCTAAAAAGAGACAAAGCAAGAAGAAGACAAGGTGCAAAAAGAGACAAAGCAGTCCAAGTGGCAAAGAGGAGGTGAGTTATTGCCACATGGTCACCAAATGATGCAAATAATAAGCAGCACAGCTTGTTTTCTCCAATTTGCATTCATAAGCAAACAAGCCACATAAATGCCTTAAAGGGAGTAGTCTATTCATAGAAAAGGGGTCTGACTTGTACTTTCATATTAATGTTGAGACACCAAAGTCAAAGTAGGAACTGACAATCAAATTGCTCACTCTTCCTAAGGCTCAGAGCGCACATGGGCCATTTTGCAAAAAGAATGCCAAAAGTCTTTCCCAAAAAGTGCCAAGTTCTTTTCTTCTTTGTAAATTTCTCATTTGAGAAGGGATCTAGTCTCTTAGTCTTAAGGCAAAACTCTACCCAAAAATCTCTCGGGCTTGTAGGGCAGAGCACTACCAGATTTTACCTTGAATCAGAACTTAGCACTTTTACCTCTATTTAGACTTACACTTTAATGTATATGTCTATTTTCTTCTTTTGTGTTAAGTCATTATATTTCATGCTTTTCATAGATAGATTACAGCATGTCCAGTGCATTGTGAAGTCATATTTTTGTAGGTCTATTAGAAGTGTCTATAGAAAGAATATAGGTGCATGTGAATAGGCTGTAAAAGTGTGTCTCAAAACACCTTTGCTAGTTCCTTCCTCCTTGTATCTCTATGGACCCCTGACTCACTGTTCTAAAAGAGCTTCCCCCTTTAGATGAAGTGTATGGGCATTTCTTCCTGGTGAAAAGTGTATGTTCAGGCTAAGTGGGTTAACATTTTCTGGTATATCACCTTTTCATTTTTAGGCTTAGGTTCTATTTTTAGCATCTCTCTCTCCCTTTTCATCCCCCCAGTTTTCATTTTATTTTTTAGTAGTAGGAGAAACTAGGGCCTAAAAGATACATCAGAGAGAGTTAACCCTTATCTAGAGACTCTCTCCTCTAGCTTCACCGGTCCCATAGGTGAGAGGGGAGTTTCCATTGTTGAATGTGGAAGGGCAAGAGCTAGGCGTCCTACCCCCAGGTGTAATCCACTGGGTTAACAAGTACCAATGGCTTCTGCCCAAAACTTATCATCAAGATATTTATAGTGTAACATGGCATGTTGTGCCCTCTAAGGATTTTTTCATCTATTCAGATAGTCCATTTTGATGTGGAGTATAAGCATTACTATATTGTCGATGAATGTCATGTTTTCAACAATAATCTAAAAATTCATTTGCGGTATACTCACCTCCATTATTTAAATAAAGAGTGGCCAAATGTGAATGTGTTTATTTTTTGACTAAGTGTAACCAATCAACAAACTTAGCAAAAACTTTAGATTTGTTTTATATAAAAAAACCCAAGTCATCTGAGAAAAGTCATCAATAAAAAAGACAAAGTATCTACACCCACCAATGGATGACTTTTTCACGTCACATACATCACTATGAACTAACTTCAAACACCTATTAGCTCTCTTGGATGACTGTTTAGGAAATTTTTCCTAATTTTGTTTGCCCAAACACATGACTCACAAAGAATACTATCTTTGAGAAAAGTGGGCAACCCATTCACCATACCATATCTCTACAAATCCAATAAAGAGTGGATATTCAAATGTCCATAGTGGAGATGCCATAACCATTGTGTAGACATAGTACCTATACCTATGTCAACAACTACCATAAGTTATATAGTAGGAGGAGGAAGCACTTTACAATACAATCTAACCAAGTTTCCATCTTCATATCTTGTATACATTATTTTGTAATCATCTTTCACTAAATTTATGTAAATGAGCCCATTTTCAAGCATAATTTGATAACTTTTATTTTGTATAGTTACCAAATAAAGTAAGTGTTTCTTCAATGTGGGAACATACCAAACATCATCCAAATATTTTATAGACCCATTAGGAAAAATAATCTAAATAGATCCAAGTCCTAGTGGTGTATGCATAGACTTATCTACTAATGCAACTGGAGAGAGAGAAGCTTCCTTGAAATATCAAAATAAATCTCTCCTAAATTTCATGTGTTTGATTACTCCTGTGTCTAAAACCCATACATTTGTGAGCTCATCTCTAGCCTCATATTCAATATAATCAATGTGCCCCAAAGTAGTGAATACAAATTCATAGGAAACATTACTGGACTCATCATAGTTATGATCGGCATACTGAGAAGAGTTAGACTTAGTCACTTTTTATGGCCTTTAAATTTTATCAAAAGGAATCCTACATTATGAGGCAATGTGAACAAATTTTCCACATATATGACACTAAATGTCTAATCTACCTCGACCTCTGCCCCTATATGAGTTATGACCATATCCTCGATCACTTGTTTCATGTGAATGTGATTGGTTAGATTTTTTATTATTTGAATGAACCCTACCTCTATTTTGATATCTACCTCCTCTATAACCTTGACCCCCTCTATAACTATTCCTCTATTGTTTTGATGTCCAAATGAAGATAAACTAAGATTTGACTCTAAAACATGGGCTTATTCAATTTTATTAGATTTATTGGGTAGAGAGAGGTCATTTTGGATGAGAAACTCAGCTAAATTATCAAAGGTGATGCATGTGATCTTGTCAAAGACATGCAACATTTCAACAAAATTCCTATAGGACCCAGGTGGTCCTTTCAAAGCAGCAGTGACTATGAGGTCATCATCTAGTTTTCCAAACCCAACCTTAGTGTACTCAGTAGTGATATTTTTCAACTTAGACATATATTCTCCCATATCCCCATCTTCATCTAATGACAAAGTAAACAAATGCATATGAATATCTATCTTCTTATGCTTAGGTTTCTTATCATACAAATTTGATAATGTTTTCCATGAAGTGTAACTATGAGGGGAATTTTAAATATGAATGTAAGTATAATGAGTACAACAACATTTAATGATAACTAAGGCCTTATAATCATGTAAATTGAATACATATAATTTAGCATGTTTTGTTGGCAATGTGGGATTTTCATTCTTGACAATATCTCATAACTCATTAAAAACTAGTGAAGCCTCCATCAATCATTTCCAATCAGAATAATTGGAAATTATTAATCTATCACCCTCTGAAAGCAAATTTTAAATCTTCAAACTATTGAAATAAAAGCAAGTGCAATAGATAAAAGTGTGACAAAATGCAAAAGAGATGAAACAAATATCACACTCACTTCACAAGAAATTGCTTCTATGGGGTTTTTCACTAAACCTCCGCATAGAGAAGAAAAGGAAAAACAAGAATTTTTTTATGGATTTTGTAATTCACCTCACCAAAAATAAATTTATTACACTCTTATTTTTCCAAATTACATCCTTATTTCATGACAACAATGTAAAAGAAATAGAATTTAATTCCCCTTTTTAAATTTTTAAAAATAACACTTATACAATAAGTATGTTTTTCACAACTTTCAAGGCATACAAAAAGCAAATTAAAAGGGAATGATGTATGACACCAAAGTGAGCATGGTCTGACATAAAATAGAGCATGATGATACTAACTATAGTTATGATAGGATAAAACCATAATTAAGGTCTCTTTAATAGTGTCATGGTCCTTTGATTTGTCCATAGAAGGCTATAGACAATGTGTAAGTCTATGAGAGGTCCTTAAGAGGTTATAGATAGCGTGAAAGTTTGTGAGAGATCCTTGAGAGGTCATAAACTCTATTACATAGTATAAACAAAACTTACACCACCAAATAGTAATAACCCTAAATTTATAAGAAAATATCCCTCTAGTTTTGAGATATAAAAAAACACCCTAATATTTTTTGTAAAACCTAAAAAATCCTTCCAAAAAGCAAATTAAAAGGGAATATTCCTTTAATAAAAAGTATATTCTAAAAAAAACTTCTTCCAAAAATAAGGGAGATGAACCCTTAACCTCCTCCTTTACAATCTTCTTACAAAATAACTTTAACCAATTGCTCTAAGAGCACTTTTAGAATATAATACTTAGAAACTTGTACTTATGTTGGCTTTTGTCTATGAGGAAAAATAAAATAAAAATTACATATATGTATATAAATCCAATTTTTTTCCTTTTTTAATCTTCTCTTCCAAGCTTTCTCACATGGGACCAATCCAATGCAAAAAAATTTATATCAAACTTTAGAAACATGAACTAAAAAATCTCCTTGAGTGTAACCTTGTGCCATGTTTGCTTGGGATAACATAGCTGCTCCTGGAAATGTTTACTACACCTTCTCTCACTCTTGGAGGCTATACAAATCTGTACAGGCAGTGTAAAATGGATTTTGGCTATATTATAGCAAAATTTTAAGGTATTTATTACTAGAAATGGATTCAAATTGTAGCTAGGGTGTTGAAAGGCCATACCATAGGTGTACCTTGGAGGATTAAAATATAGGGGTTTTAACTAGTTTAATAGGTGTTTATGGATTCAAAAGGGATGAAAATGAATTGAATCAACAATGGAAGCCATGGATGAAAAATATAGAGTTTTTAAAAAAATGCAAACAGGTTGTACAAGTTCATTTTTGTAAAAAAAAAATTAATTTAATAATATTTAAATGCTAAGAAAATCATTTTTAATGCCAGATGAGGAGTTTGAACACAATAAAATGGAGTATGAATGGCCAAAATGACTAGATGGTGGTATATGAGAAATACACGGGTTTAAATGTAAAAAATAATTGAAAAATTAAAATAATTTAATAATTTTTCAAAATTTTGACATTAAATTTAAACCAATAATAATAATAATAATAATAATAATAATAATTATTATTATTATTATTATTATTATTATTATTATTATTATTATTATTTAAGCTTTACCACCTTTTATTTATTTAAAAAACTTTATACTTTGTGAATAAAGTGCTTCATGAAAAAAATATTTAAAAAAGGTGATTTAAACTAAAAAAACATTTTCCCACTCATTTAAAAAAACTAACTAAAATACCAATACTATGAATTATTAAATGACTAATTTTGAATAAGGTCGATTTAACCCACCTAGTCAAAAGTCATCATGAAAGGAAGATTTTTAGGTTGAATGCTATGAGAGGGATGATGGTAGAGAATGGAGATCATGGTTATGGCATCACCCAAGAGGAAATCCACCTGCATATTTCCCTCATATCATTGATCAACATTTCCAAAAGGAGAGGAGGGTGGTCAACATTTAGGTATAGGCTGTATATCAACCATGGGGGCATTAAACAAGTTAGAAGTGATACGAACTAGAATGCGGGGTGATGTATGACACCAAATTGAGCATGGTTTGACCCAAAATAGAACATGATGATACTAACTATAGCTATGATAGGATCAAACCATAATTAAGGTCTATTTAATAGGGTCATGGTCCTTTGATTTGTCCATAAAAGGCTATAGATAATGTGCAAGTCTATGAAAGCTCCTTGAGAGGTTGTAGATAGCGTGAAAGTCTGTGAGAGATCCTTGAGAGGTCATAAAATCTATTACACACCATAAACAAAATTTACACCACCAAATATTAATAACCATAAATTTATAAGAAAATATCCCTCTAGTTTTGAGATATAAAAAAATACCCTATTATTTTTTCAAACCCTAAAAAATCCTTCCAATAATTTCAAGATTTCAAGAATAGCTTAACAACAAAGAAAAACTAGAAAAAAAATATTGGATTGTATTTGATACCATATTATAGATGTCACTAGTTATAGATAACATGATATCAAAGGTCAAGATCACATGAGATGAAGCTTGTGCACACCACAATGTTGTTAAAGCAAAATGAAATCACTCAGATAATATTGTAAGAGAAAAAAAGAAAGTGAAGGAAAACCCAATCTTTCATTAAGTAAAAAGATATCAAATGAGATGATTACACATAGGAGAGTAATAAAGTAAATCCATCATAAAATGTGGTCAACAAACACTTGGAATAGACAAGTAACTCATCCAAAAAAGGTGGTCAATAGGGCCACTAATAGAGGAGTAACTCCCATACCTAGAATAGTTTGTTAAGGAAGTTAATTCCTAATCATCTTGTAAATCTTTACAAATAAGCAATCTTCTCCATGAAAGTATGAAAACTACAAATGAGGTAAGAAAATCCCATAAGAGATAAATATGGAAAAAAATAAAACCTCTACTCTAATAGTAGTGATGGATGAAAAATCCATTAATTTAGAACTAATCACAAGTTTGGTAGTTTCCACCATGTCTATGGCTAAAATCATCAATATCTTGTAAAACCACATGCCACTCATCCTTTTGTTTGACCTAAGATGGGTAGGGACCTATAAATTATCTAAGGATAAAAGTCATGGACCCCAAGATGGGTTAGATAATGTACCTGATCTTTTAATGATAAATGTGTCAGAAAATGAAGAGTTCCCTCTTCATAACAATATTTCCTATGAGTACCGTCATAATTTCCTAATTCATGATGATACAAGGAAAATTATTACATCTCATAATACTCATGTTACTTTTGAACCTCTTCATATCATTTTATTTGATCATGCTATTATAGGGCCATATCAATTTTATAGAGTTATTGATTCACTAGGTTTGCTTCCTCTTTAGATATCAATCATTCTAATTCAACCCACATTGAGGTGTGATTCACACTATATGTTAAGTTACCCAATACATAGTCAAATGTTATCTTCTCCCTAATCATTCTAGTACCTAACTAAAATATTTGTACCTTAATAATAGGTAATATAGAGATTAACTTTGTGTCTCACACTTATCTACACATTCCTAAGGAGAGGCCTTCTCCCCCCTTATGAAGAGGGGACCCCTTAATGAACCACTCATTGAGTTCTTACAATCCTTCCTATATATAAAAATTATACAAACATTACTACCCATGCCTTATCAATAGTACTACAAGCTACATAACTATGTCTACACACATATTATGCCGAAATGAGATCCTAACTATTCCAACATACTCCCCATTCCAAAAATACATCATAACCATGTTGGTATACTTTCCACACCAAATAAAAGAAAAAGTAAGAAGTATTTTTATTTTATGGAGGTGATTACGTACCTCAATATAGAGCATATAATTCATAATTTTCAATTCCTATAAGTACTTCCCTTCATCTAAACCACAAGTATAGACCTTACAAATTTATGCAATTCCTTCCATTCACCCTATGAAGGGGAAGGGTTCATTATTTTCCTTAGTCTCAAGACCATGAACCCCAAAAGGGGTTACCTAACATTATTGATATCTATATGGTTGAGATATTAGAAGATGAATAAATGCCACTAGACCAATGTCTCTCTTATACACATGATCAATGGATCCTCTACTATGATAGGGCCATGTGTCATCTAGGTGTTGTGTTAGGATTTATTCTCATTTCTCATGAAGGGTGAGTTATGAATTTTGGTTTTAAGATAGACTTTAGGTGTATGAATAATTGAGTTGAGCTGAATCCCTATTACTTGGCATACTCATTCAAAAAAAATTAGGAATTAAATGTTTAAAGATCCAAGGTCATTCAAATTTGGTTGTGAACCAAGTTTTTGAGGTCAATCAAACTAAATATAAACACCTTCAATTATATAAAGTCATTATGTGTAAGATTACTAAAAATTGACTTCATTTCTATAGAAGTGATCTTTAAGAAAATTAGCTAGCTTATTGACTCCATGGCTACTTCATCTTTGAAATTTGACCCTCATCCTACTATATCAAAGTTTTATTTCATAATTTTATTTATGACGAAACCTATATTGTACAAAAAATACTAATGACTAAACCATACCCATATTAGAAAAGATGATAAAATGTTGCTCCTTGATTTCACTAAAAATGACAAGGCCATTTTGGAGTTCATGTGAGCCTATAATGACGTCTCATATTTCCACCATAATAGAGGATCCACTCTTAGTTTTTATCACATGTCCACCCTAAGGGGTGTGTACCATGATTTTTATTATATGGCTAGGGATTATCTATCTTCTGATGACAAATTTAATGTATTTAATGCATATAGTGGAGATGATGATGATATCTCTTCCACACCTAAATAATTTGAAGAAGGTAATTCCTCCCTCATAGAGTTTACTATTGAAATAAATGTAGGGATTGAGGAAAATCCTATATTTTTCAAATTTGGTTCTTCTCTCTCACCACAAGAGATATAAGACCATAAATAGTTTCTCACTAAACTTTATTAATCCTTCACCTTATCATACAAATATATGGTGGGAATTAAGATTGAGGTTATAGTAAATAATATTGTTACCATTCCTAATGCCAAGCTAATTAAACAAAATCTTTGGCCCATCAATCTTACATTTGCATTGATGGTAAAATAAGTTATTAAACTTTTAAAATTTAGATTTATTAATGCAGTGGACTATTCCAAGTGGATGTCCAACATTATTCCTATCCTCAAGAAGAAAGACAAGATCAAGACACACACACACACACACATATTGGAGATATCAATAAAGTATGTCCTAAATATACCTTCCCTCTCCCTTCCATTGATGTCATTAATGATGTAAGAATATGATATGAGTTGTTATTGATTATGGATGGGGTTTTAAGGTACACTTAGATTCACATTTTTGATGAAGATTATAGTAAGGACTCATTTACTACACTATGGGGGACCTTTTATTATGTCTTGATTCCCTTTAATCTTATAAAACTAGGGGCAATATACCAAAAGGACATGACCCACATATTCCATGATCATATTCATAAGATAGTATAGTTATACATAGATTATCTTGTCGGGAAATTGAGGTGTTGAATAGACCACTTAGAGGTGTTACTCACCATCTTAACACACTTAATAAAATATGGTGTTACTCTTAACCTATAAAATGTGTGTTTGAAGTCACCAATATAAAAATCCTATGGTATATCATCTCCCAATGTGGGATTGATATTGACCCTACCAATATTTGAATAATCTTATAAATGCTTCCTCCCACAAATGAATCAAGCATCATAACATTTTTGGGTAAGTTGGGAGCCATTTGAAGGTTCATTCTTTATCTTACCTAAACCATTCACCCTAGCAATAACCTATTTAAAAATACAAATAGATTAACTTGGATAGATTATTATCATAATGAATTTAAATAAGTTAAATGATTCCTTATGTCTATTCACATTATCTTGATGCCTAAGTTGTATAATCCCTTAATACTTTATATTAGACAAACTAGGGTGTCTCTCACCTGCATGTTGGCTTAGTAGGATGATATTCTAAAAGAACACATAATTTATTTCATTATCTTCACCCTCAATGATTATGATATGTAATACACTAAAGTAAAAAATTAATGTGTAGTTATAGTGTTTACATCCAAAAAATTAAAACATTATATACTCAATCAATAGATAAAAGTTATCATGAGGTCTCAAGCCTTGCATACTTTTCTAACCAAGTGAGATTTCTTTAGGAAGTCTATGAATTTAATCATGATCTTAAACAAGTTTGATTTTACTTATGTCAACCACAATTTTACTAAGGGGTATATCGTTGTTGATTAGTTAGTTGATTCTTCCTTAGATGTTAAAGACCTCACCAATACTAACTTTCTTGATGAATTGATCTTCTACATATAAAAACATGTTATCATAAACTAACTAATTGACCATTATAGTCATATAAAATTCACAAATTGGTAACTCAAGCATGGATAGTGACACCCAACCCTTAGGTCCTCTTTTTTGCTCTTATGACCCTCATAGGCATCTTTGAACTAATTCCTAGTCATCTATAGCCTTCCAGACTGGATCCCAACTAAGTCAGACCCATTTTTCCATGACTAATCCATCTCGCTAGGTCCCATATACCTAGTAAAGTAGCACCACACTTTGACTATAATAATAGGGCCACTCCTATTCACTTTTGGTGCTATTGTCCAAGTCCATGTTTGGCCCCAATGGTCAATTTCTTCTGATTTCACATCCTTATTATTGTTAGCCTAATTTGAGTACATTCAACCCATGAACAATATATCCCCATAAAAACACACTCAAAGATAATTTGGAAAGTGTTAGAAATTATCACTAAGCAAGCAAGAATACAAGCAATACTACTCAAATAATCTTCCCTATTCTCTGCATATAGCCATCCAACACACTTACAATCTCATTCAAATCCTTACACTAGTCCCTATCTACCTATAACACATCTATTTTAGAATTTTGTATCTTCATACACATAAATTACATAAATCATATTAAGTGGGAGAATTACATATAGCTTGATCCCTCTTTAGAGTATTGGTATGTAGTCAACATGCCCACATAATGTGTGTGGATACACATTTAGTGAATCTTACACACACTAACCCCCCATTTCTTGAAATTGGTCAAATAATAATGGAATATAGGGTTTGATGAGATAATCTACTCTAAAAGGATCTCTACTAATTCCAACCATCAAAATTTTATGGATAGGGTCATCAAGACCTGGTGAACAAAACTCAGAAAGCTTAGATTCTCAAGAAAATAGTGGTAGAAGTGGACTATAGAAGAGGTGCCAATCCTATCTATTTTTGACACTCCGATCCAATAAAAATATTAAGGATAGATCTTAGTTTATGATAGTTTCCTAGTCTTGCATAGTAAATTCTAACCGCTATCTTAGTTATATTAGCTAGTTTCTAGCTAAGTCTTATTTTCTCCCTCTTATTACTATTTTTAGAAAGGTCAAAATTGCATTATAATTTAAACAAATTAGTAGCTTAATTATTTCATATTTATTTAATTATTTTACTACTTAGACCCTTTAAATAAATTAAGAATAATACACTAATATTTTCAAAACTTGTTAAATCATTTGGTGAACCCGACTTACTTCATTTGTGCATAAAAACCTTAAAAACTTGAGAGTAAATTTTCCAAATATTTTTATTATATTTTTATAATTTTTTGCATACATAATAAAATTATAAATTAGCATTAAATTTTAAAATTTTGTAGTAATTTTAAAATATTTTTCTTTCAAACCTTAATTTCCCATACTAGGTCCTGATATTTTCCCAGTAATTTTCCAATAGTTTTTAATTTTTTAATAGCATATTAAAATTATAAATTCACCTCAAATTTCAAAATTCAATAGTCAATTTCAAAAATATTTATTTTTCAAAACCCTAGTTACATCTACTACATCTCTTTAAATCACCAATTTTCCAATAAATTCATGATTTCTTACTTGCATATGTCACTCAAAAATTCACATTAAATTAAAAAATTTCACAGTATTTTTTAAAATAATCATCATTCAAACCCTAGTTGCATATAATAGGTCTCATTTCTTCTTGAGGTATCACTTTACATCTAAAATCAGATTCCAAAAATATATATCACTTATTTTCAAATATTTCTTGCATTTTTAACAAATAATAAAGAGGCCATACTTGGTCCTATTATGTACATGAATGATGAAGTCTATCATATGTTAATGAAAAGTTTGATTCTTTCCATTTCATGTTTAATTTTCATAATAAAGGATGATATTATACAATTTATTGTTAAACATGCACAAGATTTCAATATTTCTTTTGCATACTCTCTTTCTCTCTCATGCAAAATAATTTCCAACTCTATTTTTTTAAACATGTTATAAATATTATATTACAAGTCAAAGTTATTTATTAATTTATGAAAAATTCCATGATCTCTACCATTTTATTTCTATCTCTCATATGAATTTTTTTTAAAGTTTATCTTGCCATACATATTAGACATATCATAACACATGCAAAAGTTCTTTATGCATTAGTGCACAATTTCATGCTCTCTATCCCTTATGTACTTTATCTCATGTGGAATATTATTTATAATCATATTGATATGTAACTTATAGCTCCACTCACATGAATTTCATCCCATGTATATGGTTTCTACCTAGATATACCTAGCTCCTTGGCTACATGGTTTTTACATAAGCTAACAACCACCTGTCAAATTTCAATGCCATATCGTATACACAAGAAATAAATTCCTTCTCCTCTTCTCCCCCAAGAGGGTGATATCTAATTTCCCTATAACCAGGTCCATGTTATCACCCCTCCAAAATGTGAGGCAACATATACTATTGTTCCTAATGCATACATTCAGCCTATAGATTTTTCAAATCCTCTTCAACATATGTGCTTACATGTTTAATCGGAAGCAAATAGGGTTTGCACTTGTAAGACTCTAAGGGATCAAATCATCAGTATGATAAAGTTAATTTTATATTAATAAATGTATAATTAGCTATTACATGAAAAGATCACAACATTCAAAAATTAGATTATAATACAAAATCTTCAAAGGCACCCTAATGTCAACCATGTATATACACCTTCACTTAGTCAATTGATTGCAAGAAATGTTACATATTAAAATAAGAAATCACAACAAAGTAACTCTATAACTAGTGATTAAAAAATCATTCAAAGTTCAAATAAGAGTTCAAGTGAGGTACTAAGGGAAATGATTAAATATAAGCTGATCAAACTACCTTTTCTACATAAAATGCATGGGCATAACACAAATTCATGTTTTACATTGAAAAAAAATATAAAACAAATAATTTCTAATGAGGACCCTATAAAATGAAAATCAATCACTCTATCCATAGTGACATAGGAACACATTCATGAAGGGTCAAATTAAGAAATAGTACAATATTGGTTACCAAAGCATAACTTAGAATAATAAAAGGATAAAAAATCAAAATTAGTCCAAGGAATAGTACCAAATGCATAGGTAAAGCATGAAAAAGATAAAAATCTACCTCTCCAAAATGAGGCTCAACTTTCAAAGTAGTATGGGTTTGGTCAAAAATATCTACAATAGTTTGATTATCAAAGTCAAGGGTTGGGAAAGCAAGCTCAAGGCATCACTACTCCTATTATATCACTTGATAATGTTTGTCACTAAGGTTTGGGATTTATTTAAAATCCTAAGGAAAATAATTCATAGACATAATCTATCAAAGGAAAAGATGCAGATACAACAAAAGTCAACACTAGCATTCCATTGGTTTAAAATCAAGAAGATAATGATGAATGAAACAATACAGGTTATTATGATTTTTATGATACCAACAATGAATTAAAATATTTAGAATCATATTCATAGCCATTCCTTCATGCTTTAAAATAACACATGATTCCATTATTCAATACAAAACACCATGATACAGAGTCTCCAATGAGATTCATCAGTTAGTATCACCCCTTCCCAGTTTACTTCTATATAGCTTCTCTCAAAATTATTGTACATAGTCTTTTTGTGATTAATTGCACATATCTCAAATTTTAAATAATCCAAAAACAATATAACATATTAAAAAATTTAAAATCATTCAAAAACACCAATTTTTTTTTGATTATATGCATTATCCATGGTTTACATTTCTACTATCATGTCAGACCTACATCTATTGTTCTATGCTATTGTTTGTCAATTTATCTACATACCATGCTTCACTTGATCTTATTTGAGTGTGTTTAGTGAAATCAAACTCTTTGTTTGCTTCAGTCTACCCATTAAGGGGGCATCCTACTTCTACATTGAGATATATATTTATATACATACCCATTGGGATATATTCTATATGACTACACCATCCAAGTTATGTCATTCCTACACCACACACTCTAGTTATCATGTTGATGTACATTATTTACAAGCCTACATAGATTACTCTATCAAAACTCACTAATATATAGAACTAATGTATTTCTTAACATATACCTAGTCATGTATTACAATGTCTTACATACTTTCACCTTCTTGCTTTGATTAGTTAGATGTGTTTTTATTTTTAGTAATTACATATTTTACTTTCTTGCTTAATATAGCTAGATTGTTTACATTTCTCAATTCTTGCTTTGTCTCTTGTATGTGCTTTAGGACATTTTCCAATGTCCTTTTCTTATATTCATGTATGTGCCTTTAGAAATTTACCAATTTCCCTTGTCTATACTCTTCTATATGATTGTGGCCCTCATGCCAACCCTTGATTATTTGAATTATATGTGTTTGTGGAATTTGAACATGTCTTATATGTTTGATTTCTAGTTTGAGTGACATGTGCCCATGTCCCTTATTTTCTTGGCCCCTTGGCCACCCTTATGTGTTTCTTGGCTCTTACCTTGTGTTCTTATTGCTTTTTTTATTATTATTGTTTACAATGCCATGATCCACATCATGCATTTATATTGCTTTCTTGGATACCATGATGGACATCATGATTTATCCCTCCAACTAAAAACTAACTAGACTTTAATTTCTAGTTCAGTACATTGCACATGTTATTACATTATTATATCCATCTAGGTATACCCATGTTGATCTAACAATCTCTCAATATAAATCATTTTATATCTTGAGATATCTTATCAATTATCATTTTTAGATCATGTATCTTTGCATTATAACACACTTATAGGGCTCTTTATTTTGAGGGTAGTCAGTGTAGGGTCTTCATTCCTACCCTTAGAAGAGGGGGAAACAAATATGGGTTTTTTCATAGAGATTAAAGCTCTTAATGGTTGAAAAAGTAGCATTTAACACACCTAGAATAGCAACTAGACATAAAAATAATCAGAACAAACCAAGTGGATAGTGAAAATATTAGAATAATTACTATATTTGGCCCAAGACAATAGCACCTAACTTAGACTACAACATCAGTGCCACTAGTGTCCACTTTTTTCACTCTTATCTAAATACTAAAAAACCAAACTTTATAGAAGTAGGTATAAAAGTAGGTTCAAATATAATTTTGTAAAACTAGAATAGTTTAAAATCAATAGTTTTTAGTACACCTTTGCTAGAAAAAACTAGATATAGGGGACATCATGTACGACATGATGGATCTTACTTCAAGTTTTAGATATGATAGTTGATATGACTTCCAAATTAAAATCCATGTTTCATACAAGCCTAGTGCACCAGTTTGGAGTGGATTTCATACAAGCCTAATCTCCATCTTTTGGAGTGGCCAAGAATGGCCTAGTTTATAGCATACATTTGGATATCCAAACTAACATTGTTAGATCATATTACATTCATGGGCTTTAGAATCCATCTCATATGACACCCATTTCATACTAGTGTCAGTTCATAGATTCACTTCATAGGGCAATAATGGAGCCAAAGGACAAGTTGCCTTTATATTTTTGAGCCACCTACTCAGAGGGATTTTACATAGTCCAAAGATTGATCAACACACACATGATAACCTATTTTCACTTAATGGGAGATGATGGAGCCAAAGGGCTAGTATTTGCATTCTTGAGCCACTCTCAAAGAATTGAGCACTCATCTCTATTCATGATATTAATCTTGGTACAACATCATCCAGCATTACTCGACATCACTCAACATCATAATAGGTTTTATATTGTCCACGTACCTAGTGGGGTGTATTCATTCCTTTCTCTTCCTCTTTATACCCATCCTTATACCTTCTTATTTTAGATATAGTGTATATAGTAATAATTTATCTATTTTATATATTCTATTATAGATTCACACTTCATATCGTGCTCTCTCTATACACACTCAGTATCACACAACTTAATCCTTATCCTTGCAAGTAAGTTCCAATACACTTTCTATTTTTTATTTATAGTATTTCACTTTACTGCATCACTAGAATACAAGTGGGGCAGGGGGGTAAATGTAGTCATATAAAATTAAAAAAATGGTAACTTGGGAATGGATAATCAAATATAACCCTTAGGTCCATCTTACTTGCTCTCATGACCCTCATAGGCATCTTTTCACTGATTCCTAATCATCCACAACCTTCTAGACTTGATCCCAGATGAGGTAGACCCATTTTGTTATGACTAATCCACCCCCTAGGTCTTATTTACTTAGGATAGTAGTGCCACACTTGGACTATAACATCGATTCCACTCCTACTGCTTTCAACATTATTGTCTAAGTCTATTTTTGAGCCCAATGATATAAATTTCTTTTGATTTCCCATCCTTATCCTTTTTGGGCTAACGCAAGTAAATTTAACCCATGACTAATAGATCCCTATAAAATCCCATTCAAAGATCATTTGGAAAGCGTTGTAAATTATCACTAAGCAAGAAATAATACAAGTAAGACTACTCAATCAAACTTCCCTATCCTCTACATACAACTAGCCAACACACTTACAAACTTATTCAAATCCTTACACCAGTCCTTAGCCACCTTAAGCACATATAGTTTATCATTA
This sequence comes from Torreya grandis, assembly GCA_037957365.1. Taxonomy (NCBI): domain Eukaryota; kingdom Viridiplantae; phylum Streptophyta; class Pinopsida; order Cupressales; family Taxaceae; genus Torreya; species Torreya grandis. The sequence goes on from JARHVA010006403.1 coordinate 805,334, forward strand.
TGTATCTTTATACATAAAAATTTCACAAAGCATATAAATTAGGATATCTCTATATGGCTTTATCCCTCTTTGAAGTATTGATGTGTAGGCAATGTGCTCACACAAGGGGTGTGGATACACGTTCAATGAATATTATATACACTAATCCCCCTTTTCTAAAAATTAGCTAGAGCATAGTATAATATAGGGTTTGAAGAAATAATCTACTCTATAAGGAGATCTAATGACTTCTAGCTATAAAATATTCACAAAAAAGGTCATAAAGACCTGGCAAACAAAACCTAGAAAGCTCAGATCCTAAAGACAGCAATGACAAAGGTAGACTACAGCACTAGTGCCACTCTTATCCATTTTTGGAGCTCCTATCCAATCATAAAATGAAGGTCAAATCTCCATTTGTGATAGTGTCCTAGTCCTACACAGTAAATTCTAACCTCTATCTTAGTTAGATTAGCTAGTTTCCAGCTAAGTCTTATTTTCTCCCTCGTATTACTATTTTTAGAAAGGTCAAAATTGCAATCTAATTTACAAAAATCAATATCTTAATTATTGCATATTTATTTAATAATTTTACTACTTAGACACTTTAACTCAATTAGGAATAATACACCAATATTCCCAAAAATATTAAATCAATCATACTTATCTAGAAGGTTCCAACTCACAAGAGAAGAGGTATATTCACATCATCACATCTAAGTATTTTTTATTACACACATTTTTATATTGTAAAGACTTTGATAACATGCCACTCAAATGTGTCTACCAAGAGGAGTTAGGAAGAGTCTTTTTTATTGTTATAGTGGTTTTTGTGGAAAACACTTTGATAGCCATGTAAATGGTCTTAAAATACATAGGATGAGATATTTATAGCCCACTTTAGATTGTAATGCTATGTATTATGTTTGAAAATGTGTGAAATGTCATCATGTTTCACATGAAATACATATCCACACTAGAGCATTATATATTGTAGTCACTCAATGTCCCTTTCCACTTGGGGCCTATATTTAGTAAGAAATATCTCTCTTACTTCATCAAATGATCATTACTTCATTATCAAGGCTGATAATTATTTTATAAAATGGGAAGAGTCTATGCCATTAAAAACCATTACCAATTTAGTTAAAGAAATTTTTATTCTAAACTAAATCATTTGTCAAATTGGAGTCCCATAAGTCATTATCACAAATAATGGGTTTCCTTTAAAAAATCTCAAGGTTTGTGAACTATATAAAAATTTTCTATATCACACCACTCAACATCCTTATACCACCCATAATAAAATTATTAGATTAAATATAATAAAAAACCCTAAAGTCAATATTATTTAAAATTATCAGAGATTCTAAATGATATTGGCACTTACAACTCTATCCAACACTTTGGGCTTATAAAACAACTAATAAGACACACACAAGGGTAACTCCACACTCACTCATGTTTGGATGTTAGTTTAGTCTACCCCTAGAGGTAGAGATACCTAGTATTCACATTTCCCTCTAGAGCCTCCTTGATCATGAAGAATATAGGGAGACATGACTAGATGAATTAAAAAACTTAGACAAATGTTGGATCATTATTATAACTATTCATATTTATTACACCAATCATATGGGTAGACAATATAAAACAAATTTACATAATCACCCAATTAATGTAGGTTACCTTGTCATTAGGCTTGACATCTAGATTTTTTTTAAAAATGAGAAGGTTATAAATTTAGACCAATTTGATTAGGCCCATACCTAGTTATTGAAGACTAAAAAAATAGAGCCTATCAATTATGTACTCTAGAAGGTAATGAGTTCGATGAGTCTATGAAATCTTTGTACTTAAAATATTTATATATCTAATTATTTTATATCCTTTTAACCTAAGTACATAGTTTTTTCCATTACTTTCTTTATATCTTAAATATTAGATGTTAAGTTTGGTGATTATTTAGTTGATTAATTTGCATAATGTGAAACTTACAAAACGTAACATCTTATATCATTCCATTCTTACAATACTCTATCATCTCATAAAAAATATTTTTTAAATCAAAATTACATCTATTCTGGCCTTATTTATTATGAGTATATTACACCTACTTTCCCTACATCTTCTTACACAACTTAGAAAATGCTAGTCTATAGTCTAGTCTAGAAGTTTTTCCATGGTAGAGTCTCCTCTTACAATTTCCTATAGATCATAACATTAGAATGCTCACAAAAAGGTAAATTTACTCACTTATATTAGTCTTTAGTGATGATCCCTTGATTTTTTCCAGTTTTATGGGCCCAAGACTTGGTGTTAAAGGCCTTGAATGTTTAAATATACTCGTCCAAAAGCTTATACAAATATGAAAATAAAACTTCCCATATCTCATCCTTACTAACATTCAATGTCAAGCCATCACATGTTACTAGTTACATGGGGTTATCATTAGGGATAGATGCCCTTACTCACCTACATATAGCCTTTGGTGATGAGCCCAACGTGTCTTATTGGTCACATAAAACTAAGTGTAGGGGGTCAAAAATAAAATTAAAATCTATATATATAAGTAATGATAAATAAAAAAGTTTCTATATATAAATTTATTTAGGAAGATAATTTATATGCCTATGATTAAAAAGGGTAACATTTTCCCATTTACTATTTTTTTAGGGCTAGTTATCTCTAGATGAAGCTGATAATGTTAGTATTTTATAAGTCTATATATAAGTGCATGTTCCCCTCTACTCATAAGGATCATATCACCTTCCATTTCCATGCATATTTTGATTTATAGTTTTCATTTTTATCTTCTCACATAGATTCTATTCATGTTTACATTCCTTGCTATGAATTGAATTTATATGTTGTGTAAATAAAAAAACTAAGTCAACACCTATAAAATAACTATTAGCACATTCATAATTTCATACATGTTCTTAAAAAAATACCACATCATTTGCATACATTTTTTCCCACATATATAAGAATTATCCGTAGTGATTTATCAAAATTAGAGAGATACATGGTATATCATCACCATGGTATAGTCATTTAGAGTGAATACTAAGAATATAAACATGTAAGTTAAAATATCATATTACACAATGACAATTGAGAGATAAGACAAAACACACACACACACACACACACACACACACACACACACACACACACACACACACACACACACACACACACACACACACACACACACACACACACACACACACACACACACACACACACACACACACAACTATCAATTTTTTACAAAAATAAGCTCCAATACAAACACCTATGTGGAGGGCCAATGTGACTTAAGGAATATAAAAAATAATCAACATGTAAAATGGTATAAAAAATCATCTTATGATAGACCTCATGAGCCTATTCTCGTCTTATGATAAGGTAATGGTGTAAAGGAATGTCAAAGATTATTGCTATGATGGTGCCTCTTACTAGTGCCTCCCTCAAAAACCATCTCTCTCTCTCTCTCTCTCTCTCTCTCTCTCTCTCTCCAATTTGGAGGCTATTATGATGGACCCTACTATCTCCTCCTTATAAGGCTATCCTCCATATCTTATGGTTGGAGATTCAACCTCTTCCTCTACCTACCTTCATATCCACTAGGACCTCCACTATCCTTGCCCTATATAGTATGGTATTATTATCCATCCTCAGTGTTTCCATCATTGTATATACATGTTACATTAGGGAAAATAAATATGTGTGTTAGTTAATCCTTATAGGGAGTCTCAGATATGTCAGGATTTGATCTATAGTCATGCTAGTGCTCAATTGGAAGAGTTTGATTAGGGTTTCCCTAGTCATACTCTTCCACCTAATCGTGGTATCTATAATAATAAAGTGTAAAAAACACATTAGATCTAGTCAATATAAAGATATAAAATTGTAAAATTAGTTGAAAAGTTAAGCTACAAAGTCAAATACAAACTATGATTGGAAATTTGTAAATTAACATTTTACCTAGATCCCTCTCACACTAATTGGGGTTATAAACATCATATGTGGCCTCCTCTTAATCAATGTTAATATCCTCCTACAACTCTATATAATTTGGAAATTTTCCATCTTCACTTCCTAGATGTTTTTGTTATGTAATATCTTATTAAACAGGGTCCTATTGTGGTGGTGGTGGTGGGTACATCTATTACTACCCTAGTGAAATCAAAATTGGTTAGGTAATAGGCACCCCTATCACAAGTGGGTTTCATGCCAACTATTCTAATATCACAACTCTCACCTCTCATATTCCCTTGTAAATGATCATAGGGATAGGAAGGTTACCAACATAAGGCATCCCAAACTATTGTGGTACCCTATCTATAGGGTGTACCTCAATTTGATCATGTCTCAAACTTGATTGGAGATTATGGATGTTGTAAGATAAACCCCCTCATCATCCAATTTCCTAACTATGCCATAGTAAGGTATGTAAATTATGTTAGCTAATACCATATTGCCCACTACTTAGGTCAAAGCATGGAATGACAGCCCATTTTTCCATTAACTAGCCCTAATGTCCCTAGGCCCTCTAATTAGCACTCTCCATTGATAAGGGATGATACAATCATATATCCAAACCATGACAATAATTAGGTGTATAATCGAAAGGGATCCTAGATGATCCATAAGATAGGTTTCCCTATAATTTTGATCTAATATCTCATGGATCCAAGGGTAGTGTGTTATCCTCTCTTCAATACATCACATAATCAGTGACCAAATAAATAGTAACTTATTAGTGCCCTTATCTCCCACTAATTGAGAGGCAAGGACACAAATAATTTCCCTTTTTAGGTTTGGTATCATTGATACCTTAACCTAAGAAGCCTCATCCCATAATTTTAACCCATATCATGTGTATCTATGTCTCCAAAATTCTCCACCCAAATATAGGCCTCATGTTTACTCTCAGTAGCTTGAATCCCATCTAGCTAGTTGTAGAAAGACCTATAATCTGATAGACATCAATAAGATTGATCATCCACTATCATGGGACCTAACGGAATACAAACATGCCTTGTATTAGAGTCATAATAAATCAAGATGTTACAAAGTAGTTAGCTAGATGTCAAGATGATCCCTACCTTTGTAACTCATATGATCATAGATCAATCAAGGATAAGTAACTTATCTGGCATATAAGTGTTAAGACTCAAGGGAACTACTCCTACTCCCAAGCTCTAATCAAGTGTATGTAAGATCCATACAACAAATAAAATACCCTAAGTCATCTCATGGACCAATTTCATCATTCAAAAAAGATAAAATTTCAAGTCTCTTCATTAAGTTATAGTGAATGGAACCACCCCTATTTATAGGTAGTCGTTACAAAACTACCTAATTGGTTACGTAACTTCCCTAGGTGGTGGTTATGCAACTACACACTACAAATAATGGCAATTACATAACCACTGGCATGTAAAAGCTAGTGGTTTCATTCATGAGTGATAGTTTATTCTATCTTCCATGTGCTATACAAAACCTCCCAAAAAATCAAAAATATAATCCTAATTATAAAAATTCTTACATTTTCATAATCTACCCATCCCCACAAACACTTTGAAACTATGAATTTCAAAATTTGTTGGATTTATGGTAAAATTAGGGTAAAAGGTAAAATGCCACAAAACCTACATGATCTTGCCCCAAAACTCCTCCCACTTGTAGAACCACAATCCTCTCATTGTCATCTTCCCATTGACTACATTCTCACTTAAAATGGGTATAGGAAATCTAAATCTCAACAAATCTCAAAAGTGATTAGAACAAATATGTTTGTTTTTGTTAAGTTTTTGAAATATATTGGGCCCCAAGCTAGCTGCTCTAGTTTTTAAATAAATCCAATATTTGTATATTTTCACATTCTACACATATTTTCATGTTTACAAATCATATTTTCATTAAACTATATAACTCATGTTTTAAAATTTTCATTTTAGTGGATTTCTATATTTTGTAGCACATTTGTATGGTTTTGTAAGTTATTGACCACTTGACACTAGATTTAGTCCCCCGATAGGATGGGTTAGGTAGTATGATATTCCTCACACATATGGTACATATTATTATCCATAATTTTATTACATAGTTTATTTTCTTCTTTCTCATTGCATTGTACTTGATTCTCGTCTTTTGATTTATATTTTATGGAGTCTTAACTAGCTTTATTGTGATACTAAAATAAGTAAGGTAAGTATTTCCAACATTCTATTTCCCTTCCACATGATACTACTTGGGACTACACCCTCATCAATTCATGAAAATGCATCCTCCTAATGAGGTAATATATATGCACCTACTTTTTACACAATGTGATATTCTTAGCATTATAGGTCTAATGATGATGAAGTGACCTCCTAATAATGCTCAAATAGGAACTCTCTAACACTCATTCCCCTTTCATTTCCCTCTCCCTATTATAAGTCCCTTAAAGCCACATTTTTGGCCCTTGAAACTCCCCTACAATTATTTTCAAAAAAATTTGATTGGTGATGAAACCACCATTTTAGGTCATAAAACGACCTTATGGAGTTATATAACCACCACATGAGTGATGTGTTTGTCACGGAGGTTGTGTAAACAACCTTGATAAACTTGTTATATAAGGTTAGTTTTATTTTAAATATGGGGTTTTTTATAATTTGAAATGTTAGGTTTATCCCCAAGAGTGTAGGTTACATAACCACCCCTTGTAAATAGAGGCAATTCCATTATCATTATTTTATCTTCTAATTTTAATTTCTAAGACTTAATCCTTGATGCATTTTGCATGATTATTTTTATTTTTCTTATTTTTTTTATCTTAATATCACCTCCAATCTATCCCACCTAAATCCCTCTTCTATTTCCAATCATTTTGAGTCCATCCTAAATTCAACTCAGTTAAACTCCATGAAATATGCATTGCTCTTCTACAAGTAAGCTAATTTTGGCTTAATTTTGGATTCAAAATTTGTATTAGAGATTATGATTTTTGAAGCCTTAAAACCATATCCTTATATAATTACTTTGAATCTTTTATTTTATTGCTTTCGTGTTCAACTACATAGTTTTAGATAATAAGAGCCATTATTCTTGTAACTAGGTACTTACAAACAATATTTTAAACTAGTCCTGGTCAATTTTTATTTTTTTATAGTTGTGTCTCTCCTCTTCTTATGAAATTTTTTAGATTTATTTATTCATCCAATAGGTTAGATAGTTCCAAAAATAATTGTTTGGGTAAAGGAGCTAGCCCATTAAGGACCATATTACAACAAATCATATTGCTTTCAACTAATCTACATCGTGATTAATTTGGAAGTTATTAGTTCAGATTTATTTATTTATTTAGTATCTAATATTAAATTATCATTCATTCATTTATTATCTTAAATATTTATTTTTGAAAAAGTAAGTTTTGGTAGGAAAAATAATTCTTCTCTTTCTCATCTTTGCACTAAAATAATAGTTAGTTTATTTGCTTATTTGCATCCATTCAATAGATTATATCAAAACAAAATATTTCATCTAAATACTTAGTGAATTTTATATAATATATCATAAATTTTAAGACATTTTAATAATCATTTTTTAGTTTTTAAATAAGTTATTTTCACTATCAAACAAGTAACATGTGAGTAGAAAAACCCTAGACAAAACTAGGTGAACAAGTGTTGCCATCATGATTCTAATTTTCATTATTTATATCAATTTAGAATTTTTTTTTTAATTAATTTAATCATAAATTAGAATTTAAATCTTTCATTTCCATTTTAAATATACTATTTATAGCTAGTGTGCAACACATAATAGGTTTAAAGCTTGTTTGGATGAAATAAATCTCTAGGAAACTTGGTATTTGTTGTTGGGATCTTATGTATTTTATATTAAAACTTTCATTTTAAGAAAACATATTTTAAATAGTATATACATTCACATATCAATAAAAAATAATAAATATAATCTCATATAGCTTGTATCTAGAAAAGTTAAAAAGCAACATTAACATTAACATAGCTAGAGTATCTCTCTCTCTCTCTCTCTCTCTCTCTCTCTCTCTCTCTCTCTCTCTCTCTCTCTCTCTCTCTCTCTCTCTCTCTCTCTCTCTCTCTCTCTCTCTCTCTCTCTCTCCTACTTTGCATGCATTAATAATAAATAAAAATAATTATTATTTGTTAAATTAATTTAATTTTACTTATTTCTCTATACTTTTATTTATTTTATTTTATAAAGTAACTAGTTTCTATTTTAGTCAGATATTCATAAAATGAGGAAAAATAACAAAAACATTGCCAAAAGAATTATCCAATCATAAAAGCCAAAAAACATTTTGATTCTAACACAAAAAATCCTCACACAATATATTCATAAAATCTCATACACTTACAACTTTCCTAATCTCTTTTTAATGACACTTTTTAAAACACCAAATCCTATTGGAGGGTGTATCTTCCCTAGGGTTAGGGCACCTAGTCTTATAGTTAACATACAATTTGATATCAATACTGATATTAGTAGATAGGTTTTATGTTCAACCCCAATCCCCCACCTCATTATTTACTCTTTGATTTCCATATAGGAACAATAATTATTTTCATCCATCGATTATTATCCTCCCTCAAAATAGAGGCTGCCAATATAATGTTATCCTGACCTAGTTTCTCATCCTCACTTCCATTATTCTCCTCAGGTTTAACCTCCTCATATATCATTGAATGGTTCATCCTAAGCTCATGGAGTCAAGTGCATAGCTTAGCATATGTTATTCATGTTTACATAGAAACCTACAAATAAAATATCAAAAGGAAAGGTTTATAAATACTAATCTCATGACACAAGGACATAACTCTCTTTAGACCTCAACAAAGGTAAATGTTTTTAAACTATAATTGTAAAGTAAATGGTTATAAATAGGCTAGACTAAATTAAAATATGGGCTATAATGGTTATAACTAGGTAAGGTGCAATGTCCAAAAAAATGGGGTTCTATAAAACCTAAAGTGATTTATGTAAAGTCTAATCAATCTTATGGCTACACCAAGTTATTAAGTATATAAAAAACCTAAAACTGGATGCACATACATTTATTCACAAATCAAAAATTAATATCCAATCTGTTAAGTAAATAAAGGAAAGAGTGTAGGTATATAAATAATTTTGGGTTTGACCTATATATGCTTTAATATCCTCCTTGGATCAAGTGGACAATTGAAAGAGAATGTTTTAGGTTGAAGACCTAAAATGGGTAGACGAAGACCTATATATCTTGAATTAGAAACTCACAATGGACTCTCCTATTGATATTAAATGAAAACATAAGAAAATAATCCTCAATATAAGATTTTAATCCAATAACACTCCCAAAACCTTCTTAGGTAATAAATGAAAATAAACATGGAGTGAATCAGTGTGACATGATATGATATGACTGTGTAATATGACCATTATAAATAGTGTTCCAATACCCAAAACCAACCCTAAATTATAAATTAATTGTATCATATTGATCAATATAGTTTGAATATGTCAGTTGATGTAATACGATATTGGCCAATATGATATAGTGCAAATGTTATAAAACACACTCAAAATTATACTTGGATAGATAATGTAGTATATGAAAGATGAAGGAAAAAAATAGATAGTATTACTTAGGTTGATATCATAGGATATAGGGAAACTATAAAATATGTATAGGAAGTATACAAAAGTGATAGGTGGATAAACACCTATAAGAGATCATACTGATAGTAGTAATGGTGTAATTAGGAGAGAATACCAAATTCTCTAATAAAATACCATGATCCTTTCTCAATATATTCTCGATACTCCATTTAACACATGTACTTGAGGGTATTGATGCATCACAAAATGATACAAGATAAATCATCAATAAAAGATAAAGTTAAAAATATCAAGTGTATACATCTACCACACTTAAGTCTCATCACATGTTATGATACTGTAATATGGGATGGTTCTTTTGGAAATAAATATATATATCATAAAATAACATAATTGAAACACTAAAATAATTGAAAGTAAATAAAATAAAATAAAAATATGTACCTTCACTTACCTTACCAATTTTATAAAATTTTGCATATGTCATAGGAGATGGAAAGAACCAACGATAAGAATGAGAGGTAGACCTAAAAATAATATAAAACTCTAATTATTTACAAAAAAATCAGTTGGAACTAAAAATCATCTATCTCACAAATATTTTGAGGTTCTTTCAATTCATGAATAAATACCTACATAAATAAATATATGGACAAAAAATGAAATCTCCTTGTAAATAATTGGAAGCTATGAAATTTTGATTTTTTTATTATAAATAGGTGAAATTATTCATTTAGAGCTATATACATCTAAATTTATCATTTAGAGATATCATGGATTGTAAAATGAGTAGGTAGATGTGTTGAGGGATTACTATAGATGTGTCTAGAGACCTACAAGTAGGTGATGCATTTATTATCCATTTTGTCATTTTGGTAAAAAATTGAACTAAACTAGGAAATATAGGCATTGGGGTAAATTCATGAAACAAATTTTTTCCTTACATGCATTAAAATAAAATAAAAATAGGATGGATATTAGTTATTTGAAAAAATTCAAAATTAGTGCCAAGGGTATTTATCAAGGTCAAGGAAATAAATTTCCATGCTGAGATAATCATATCCTCTTAGCTGATATAATTTTTAAAGGGAAAAAAAAACCTCATATCCATTACCATAAGGTATGGCCAATGTATATACGTGAATTTATATTTGATACCATATGGTATGGATGGTGGAGTATAAGAATTTCATACTTATCTAATATTGTAAGGTATATCTAGTGATGTTGGAAGATAAGCATGGTCAATGCAGTTTAGCATCTATTGATATAGTAGAAATGATAAACATGGTTAATACTATATGGTATGGATGATATAATAGGATTAATATATGGTTGATACCGTATGGCATGGATGATATAGTAGACTGATTTTTTAGTTGATATTATATGGTAAGGCTAGTGTAGTTAAAAGATTATCTTGTTCAGTAACATAGGGTATGGATGGTGCATTAAAAATAATCATGGCTAGTGTAGTATGGACTTAGTTTATGTAGAATAAAAATGAGAAAAAAATTACTTTTTATATTTGATGTTAGTTTTAAATCTTGATTTCATTTTATTATATCAAAAACTAATCGATATTTATTGTTTGATATGTTGTAGAGGTGACAAAGATTATGGTTGTTCATGTTTATGTGGGTTTTATATACACCAAGAAACCTTATAAGTTATCCTCTAATATTTTAGGATATCAATGGAGGTGAAATCCAATCCAAATCATGAGTTGTAGGGTATTGGGTTTTATAGTAGCCTTTGGTGGAACAACGATGAATAAAATAGTTGTTAACCCTGGATGGTTTAGATATGGATGTGAATCCTAGATCCATTTAAGGTATATGGGATGGTGATGGATTTATCGTAAAGTGGGTATGACTCAAAGAAACCAAAAATAGAGGGAATGGTAAGGTATAAAATAGAATATGTAAATAAGGGGAAAGGATTATTTCAAACTAGTTCTAGAATAATGACAAGTACAAAAAACCAATGCTTTCAGCTTATTGCTTCAGTCCAATACTTACACACATGGTAAAGAAGTCTAAGGGATAAAACACAATTAACTCAAATTAATTAGATAAATACTATTATTATTAATATTTTTATTGCACCTCTTAATAAACAAAAATGACCTTTGACTAGCTACTACTAAATCTAGGAAGTTACATAAAAATGGTACTTCTATGCAAATCCAAAGATTATCCTAGAAAACCTATTGCATGAAAGAAAAAAAATTTAACCTAAAGCTATTATTTCATATTATTATTTGATAGAATTTTACTAATTATCCATAGGTCATATGAAATTGATATAAAACATATCAAAGAGCTAAACTACTAGTTAGATTAGACCATAATATTAATATAATATATAAATGGAATATACACTCACACAATATAGACTTACAAAATAACTTGAATGATCTGTTATCTATATTGAATGTCTAAAATTTTATCCTGAATGATCTATTATCTATATTGAATGTCTGAAATTTTATCCTCTTTTTAGAATGAGTAATATATATATTTATAGGTTTTGGATGATGATGCCTCATCTCTTAATTAATCCCTAAAGTTACATAATTTAATATCCCATGCACTAAGAGCCATATATGACATGCATGGATAAAATGCATCCAATGATTCATAAAAGAAAAAAATCATTAAAATAGAATTAGAGTTACAACCATAGCAGTTAACGATAAATAAAAGTTACCTAAAAGAAAGAAGTTGTAGAAGATGATGCTTGCATGTTGGTAGTTAATACCATTGTAATCAAATTTTTAGTGATAGTGGGTATGAATGTTGAAGACGTAAGTGTAACTAAAATTTCTAGTGGAGGCATTGCAATTGAAGACACTTGTTTATTGTCTTTCAAAACTTCATAGTGATTGTGAGACACACTATATTTAAACTTGATAGTTTTCATGTTCAATAGATATGGCCCATGGACCCTATTTACTTCCACCAATAGGATCCATGTTTAGCCTTAATGGATCTAAATTCCATTCAAAATATTTATACTTATGTTAATGTCTTTCTTGTAAAATTGAGTTCCTACCCAAATTGTCCCAACATATATCCTTGAAGTCTCTAATTAAAATTGGTAGATGCTTATTGTAGTAATAAATTAAAATTATCCTTGGTAACCAAATTTCCTACTAATGATTTGAATTTAGACAATTTAAACTCATCCAAAATTTTCAAAACTTGCTTTTCATATAGTGATACTTTAAGAATCAAAGGTTGTGCTCTTTACATCCAATCTATAACCACCATGTAGAGTGCATTAACTAATTCAAAAGGTGTCATTAGGTCCAAATGGGGGTATGCCTTATTGTTTATGTATGGGACTATAAAGTTGAGTTTATTTTCATCTTCTTTCCAAGAATTGAATAATTTGGATGTTTTAATAAAATGAGGAGACATTTCAAATTTAATTATCCTGATAATGTCTAGAATGTTATATACCCTAAATGTTTAATTCTAGACATCATCTTCAATTTTCATGAGAATGTGCCTAATTTATTATTTTTACCTTAATTTATCCAACTCTTTTTGTAGTTCCTCCCTAGCTTGCTTTATGATTCTAAAGTTCAAGTAGAGATTTAGTTTGAGCCCTCAAGTATGTTGAAAAGTCCACATTATATGGAAACTCTCATGGTTTTTAGTTCTTCCTCTTAGATAAGGAGAAGACATATTTTATCTTACTCTAAAATTATGTGTTTGCCAAAGTCATATTGGATTTTCCTCTTCTTGACCCTTTGCATAGTTCCTATAGCCTGCTAAAAAATAGAGATTATCATGAGTAGCTCTATTTTTACTAAGTTAGGTCTTTCAATAACTTAGGCCTCAAGATCCATAGCCCATGTGGGATCAAAAATTTTGTAGGATTAATAGGATGAGTGTCCTAGGAATAATATTCTATAAAAATATCTCCTAAATATTTCCTTAATACCTCCATATGAAGTGGAGTTGGCAAGGAGGGCCAAATAATCTTATACTAGTCTATGCCACTAATTTGTGGGAGGGGATGCATTGTGTAAATTGTCTTCTTACCAACTCTTTTAGATGTTAAAATTGTAGTAGCCAAAGTGGTAGTGGATGTTGGCATGGGGAGACCTAACTGAATAGTTTAGACTAACCCTTGTATAACTATAAGTTTTCCTATAGGTTTATTAAAGTGGACCCTCTTGGTATTGGGGATAATAGGGTTAAAACTAATTAGAGAAACAATGGAAATACTAAGAACTATGGAATTATCTAGAATATAAGAAACAATAAGAATTGAAGACACTATAGGGTCTTTATAAATAATGGAGACTAGGTAAATAGTATGAATTTAAGAAACAATAGGAATTAAAGAAAGAATAGTAGAAATATGATCACCTAATAACTTAAGATCCATTGGTGCATTTCCTTTTAGTCTTTTAATTCTTATTAACTTATAATTTACTATCTCCTCCTCCACATATTACTCCTTAGGGTAATCAACTAGAGGAGCTTGTTCATATTTCACTATTGCCTCGATATCTCTCAGGGTCCCAGTTTACTCTTCAATCCCTACTTGTGATGATGTATCTATGTTTAAACTCAGGGTATCAACTGACTGGCTAGGACCCTTAGGAACTCTAGGATTCCTTTTTATAATGTAGCACTAGTTTCTCCATTGAATGAGTAGTTTTTTTATGATGAGGATGTGGAACCTTTTTACCTAAGACAATAAGGGATTCACTTATAGTAGGATGAATTACATCCTCAAACTATGATGATTTGAGGCTGATTGGTTGATGTTCTCCTCCAAAAGATCTACTGGAATTAGTGGTTTGTTCCACTCCCAAATCCTACTTAAAAACCATCATCACAATTGGTGGTGGTTGAGATGGATCCCCTTGGACCTCAATTTTTTTGAAAAGCCTTAAAGACCAATAGTCTATTGATGCACATTTGCTTGGGGGTGGAAGCCTATTATGTGCCTCTTCAATGGTGAGGGAAGGATCACTCTATATGTTTTTGAAGTGAACTTATATTAAACTAAACATCTTTTCCCTCTCCCAGACCTTAGGATCATCCTTATAATTTAAAAATATAAAATCATGCTCATATGGCTCATGTTGTTAAGGAATGCCTAGTCCTTGGATATGATTTTGAATAAATCCTTGGGTATCCCAATCCCTATGATATAATGAATGTAATGGATATGACTCTCATATTCTCCCAACCTCTCCAAAATGTCTCCTATTTGTGTATCACATCTAGCAAATCATTAGAGAATACCTATGGAAAAGGATTTTGTGATTTTTTTCATATCTTCATTGATACACAACCATGATAAGTTATTTCTTAATCAACCAATTTATTAGGAACATAATTAGGGAGGTAAAATGGTGAAACCTTGGTCCTTCAAACCATGATCACTCTAATAAAGTTATAAAAAATAATATCCCCTTAGCCCTAATGTTTTACTAATGCCCTCAAATACTTAAAGAAGTTATTTCTCATGGATTTATTTCCATATTTATGGGTAAACATTATCATAAATCCTAACAATGTTATTCATGTATGATTAGATATGTAAAAAGGAAAAATAGTCTCACACCCTATTCTTAATGTAGTATAAGGTTGGAATCCAAAGTGATCCATTATGGATGTAGATAGTGGTCATAAAAATTTCTAATAAGTAGGACATAATGAAAAAGTTTCCTCCCATGGGTCTCTTATCCTTCTTAAACATATGTTCCACTAACTTTACACTCATGATTTCCCCAAGGGCAAATGTCAATTCTAAGGTCATTAATAAATCAAGGTGTGGCACTCACTCCAATTAGAGGTATTGATATAAACAATTCAATTACTGGTTATTTTTTCTCAACTATTAGGTCCTCATCAATTTAATGCACATTCATGTTTTTAATCACTTCCCATAGTGTCATGTAATTGGAATACTCATCATTAAACACTACCTTATCAAATATTGTATATATGTACTCTATGGAATATTTAATGGAGAACTTGGATGGAGGAGAAACTCCTTTGAACACCTTGGAAGATGAATCTATCTCACTATATGTTTTACTTGATTAATTATAGTGATAATTCATCTAGTTGGTCACTATCTAAAAGTAGATTACAAGTAGACACATGGGTGAACAAGGAATACATAGAGGGGAGGTTAGTCTAGTTTAGTCCAATAAAACCAAATAAAAATAACACACTAAACACTTAACACCTCTAACCTAGACACTAGGGGGAGCATAAGTAACAAAAATAAAAATGAAAACACAACTAGAACACAAAATAAATAACTCTTTTACCTTATTTATAGCTCCAAATGGCTATTTGAAGTGGCTTGCTTAGTTTTGTGCATCAATAAGTCTTTAGAAATGAAGCTCCATTTTCTCCTTTTTTCCTTGGCACCTTGGTTTGGTTAGTTGGCTTATGAATTTGACATGGTAACACTAATTGAAAGGTTTATTTACATCTAAATCAGCATTATAAATTTACACCAAGATAGCTTTTTAGAGTTATTTTGGCATAATAACCTTGCACAAAAAAAACTTAGAGATCAATAGGTATGGCCTTATATTTATAGCCTCCAAGGTTAACTCTCACTTGAGGTAAATAAGGTTGAGTTTAAACATGGAATGAGTTAAAAATAACCCTAGGTGAGTTGAGGATAACTCTAGTTTAGTTAAAATTTGTCATGGAATTATGATTTTCAATTACTAGGCATGGATCTCAAATTAGATATGTTTAGATATTTTGGGAGAGTTTGACAACTCATAAAGGAAATGATGAAAAAGACTTGATATTTCAAAATTTAGAATTTCCATTTTTATAGATTCATTAATTTTAAATGGATTATTTAGCTAAAAAATTAATCTATTTTAATTAGTTGATTCATTTTGATTAGCATTTTAGCTCTTTTAAGAATTGTCAAGTGCCCCTCTTAATGGGTCCATAGGCCAAACTGCTAGTTACTAGTTTACAAGGTGACTAAGGATGAATCAATGAGAGTTATTATTGTGTATGGGATAATACCCAAAATAGGGATGCCTCAACATGATTTTAAGAATTAATGAATGACGTGTGGCTAAAATTGGGACATTCAATGATTCTTATGATTAATTTTCAATATTTGGTAGAAATTAGTCTGAAGTTTGGTTAGAAGCCAATTGTGGCCAAAATGGGATGTTTACACTTTTCCCATGTTTGGTAAGGCATTTCAATCTATGAACATAGTAACATATTCTCAAATAATTAAAAGGTCTTATATGCCTTAAACCCCAATAGGTGATGGATAAGCCCTAAGTTCCCCCTCGAGGGAGTGATTGGTAAAAAAGGTTAGCAATTGGTCCCTCAAAATAAGGAAAATCATGGGACCCAAAGGTTAAGAAAGGGGTAGAAAAGGACTAATTTGCACATAAGTGGTTATAATTAGTAGCATAGTGAGATGCCCCATTTGGGAAGATAGAGATAATGATTTTCCTAAAGGTGGTTATAATCATTAATAAAGTGAAAACATGGCCCAATTGGGTGAATATAGATAGTCATTTACCTAAAAGTGGTTATAAGCATTGTCATAGTTAAAACATGCCCCTGTAGGGTAGGAAAATGATAATGATTTTTCCAAAGGTGGTTATAATCATTAACATCTAGGTTGATTGAAAAAAAAATGATTTGCCCAAAGGTAGTTATAAGCATTAGCATGATAGTTTGGGACAATATGGAAAATTTGAAAAGGGGGATTACATATGGAATCCATGCTCATAGAGTAAGAGCAAGCTGGTATAAAGGATAAAAATGAATTTGGGTAACCTATTAGTATGGAGATGCACATTCTAACTATCAAGGATTAAAATTCTTTCATTATTTAATTACTTTGTATTTTGAAAATGGTTTGGATAGATCAAGAATTTATTAGGTGACCAAGGATAAGTCTCATGGCATCATTGCTTGTAAGATTTTTTGATCTAATTTTTGTTGTAGCACATGATGGTATGCATCATGATAAATAAAACCATGATAAATTACATGTAATACACATAAGGACCAACATGCAATCCAATAAACAATAAAAAACAATGTACCAATGATAGGAAATCTAATGAGGTTTATCAGAGTCTGTGTAAGATTAAGCAAATTACATTCATGAATAATGGAGATGAACATAGGTGAACTAAGAATTATTCAAACAACCTATAATATATTATTTTATTCTCTAATCTCTAATTAATAGACAATACAAGACATTACATTTATATAGGAACATTATTCCTATATTTATAGAGAACATCTCTCCTCTAAACTTTCTCACCTAAATCCCTCTAATTAAACAAACTTCTATTTACGATATATTTTTATAATAATATAAATAATATATCTCAAAAATATATTCAAACCTATATAATATAATAATATATTATTGAAATTTTATTATATAACAATATTATGATAACTAATTACTAACTACTATTTACCTCTTGATAAATACTCATATTTACACAATGTAAAATCTAGATTTCCTAACATTCCCCCATAGTTTTTACATGGTGAAAAAAACATTCACACTCTTATTTGTAGTATGATCACCTATTGTAGCATGCCCTATTTGGCTCATGACCTTGATTTAAAGAGAACGCCACTCCTCCCATGGTTTTATAGGTTTACCACAAACCTTGACATGAACATGAACCTCATTCTATTTACTATTCACCTCCTGGTGGTTTTCTGGATCTCTACCACAAACCCTTTCAATATCCATGAACTGACTTACATTGGTGCTTTTTTCTTTTTAAAATGTCTTCACATTAGGGAATCATGTTTGGAATTTTCACACAAATTACATATATTGAATAGGCATATTATTTTGTTCTTATTCTGAAAAACACACTATGGAATTGAAAAACACACTATACTATATATGTCACCAAAACATTGGTGCAGCCCCACCATTGGCAGCCAATGAGAGGTTGCCAGAAACCTCCTTCCTCCATGTATCCTCTAGCCTCTAGTTGATGAAGTGTCATTGAATCTTAGGGACATGATTTCAAAGGGAATAGAATCCCCCCCCACAAGATTTGACTTAGGAGATCAGAGTCACCCAAAAATGTATCTTTATGGAAAATTGTTTTTATTTTTACTTTTTTAATAATTTTTAAGACTTTTTGACACTAACAACTCACTAAAAACACTCTAACTCTTTGATAAGAAACAATACATTTTAAAAATGACTCTTTTGATAGTGCCTTTTGACTTTGTTGATATACTTGACACAAAATAAATATTTGACAAAAATGACTCTTTCAAAAAATGCATTATTCTTGAAACTTGGACCAATATACTATTTTAGACAACTTACATTAACTTTAACTTGAGACAACTATTACCGCAAAAAATACATGTAATATAAATGTTATAAAATAATCACATCATTATAAATTCTCTAAAGACCCTAAATGCAAAACTTATACAAAAAATAATTTTATAAGAACACAAACTAAAGCTTAATAAAAAAAATTAAAAAACACCTAAAACAAATTTAGATTACTATAACCAAGACTCACAACTAAACATGATACATAATGAAAATACTCAAATAAACAACAAAACACTTGGTTAATTAAATTATTGACTTAAACAAGATAAAAAAGGAATACAAAGATTATGTGGCAACCATTTTCATAGAAAAAAATAATATGAGCTTGAGATCAGATTCAATTGACAATTTTATGGATGTCAAATACATATGTTGAGTGAAGGAAGATGGTACATAATATAAAGGCATTATAATTGTATATATTATTGTATGGGAAGTGGATCTAATGATAATTTATTAATCAATAGGTGAACACAGTCAGTAACATAGCTACACAAACTGCACATGAATAGATGTAAGCATAGATTACATAGATCAACATAAATTTGTAGCACCACGTAACCTATCAAGCTTTAAGTGATAACATGCTTGGCTTAATGTTTGGATGCTATAATTTGAAGGCTTCAAAGCTGAAACTAATGTTTTGACACCAAATTTATCTACCAAGTGTCTAATGAATGCAAGTTGATACAATAGATTTTATTTTATTCTTCCACACTAAAGATTTAATTAAATATTCCTCTGTTAATCTTGTCTACTCTAGGTTACACACTTAGCTATGTTTATCTTGTTCACTCCTTCTTAATGGCTATGTTTGTCAACATTACTATTATATGCCTCAAGATAGCAAATTTCACTATAGACCTAATCATGGGCTAAGTGCCATCTACAAGTTCTGACATGCTAGATAAACTAAAAATAAAATGATTTATTTTTCATCCACAAGGGAAATGCAAAGTTGATATCTGAATCTATCCCTTGATATATTTAATAGGACATTTCCCCACTTTGATACCAAATGATGAGGTTTATTAGAGTCTGTGCAAGATTAAGCAAATGATATTTTTGAATAATGGATCTAAACATAGGTAAACTAAGAATTATTTAAAACACCATATAATATATTATTTAATTCTCTAATTTTTTATTAATAAATAATATGGGACATTACATGTATATAAGAACATTATTCTTATATTTATGGAGAATATTTCTCCACTAAACTTTCTCACCCAAATCCCTCTAATTAAGTAAACTCCTATCTATAATATATTGTTACAACAATATAAACAATATATCTCAATAATATATTCAAAATTATATAATATACCAATATTTTATCATAATATTGGTATATAACAATATTCTGATAACTAATTACTAACTACTATTTACCTCTCGCTAAATACTCAAATTTACACAATGTAAAAGCTAGATTTCCTAACAAAACCATGATGATAATGTTTATGTATGAATATGGATGGACTTAAGTGTAATGTGAAAGGAATCAACCAATGAATTTAGATATACTAAGTCAAGGCACAATAATGAAAACAAATTAAAAAATAAATAAACAAACAAAAAAATAAAACACCACTAAATAAAAGGTACATTAAAACACCAAGAAACAAAAAGTGAACAAAACGATCAAAACAACATGAAAAAAAACACAAATAATGGTTTATTATAATATTAGTTCAAATAAAAACCAAATTATTTGTGCACATGTAATAGAGGTGTTACTCTTGGTGACAGGGTGACCCCTATGTAGGATAAAAACTATGTAGGTATAAAAATGGAAGACCAATGACACAAGGTTGTCCTTAGGTACTATGAAAACAAAAACACATAAGATGATAGACATTTAGCTTAGGCTATAGGATACAATGAAAAAAATAGACAAAATGGGGGAAAGAGAAGAAAATGAATGGGTAGCCAAGATGACTCTAGATGAACTAGGCAAGTGGATGTTGACTACATATCTCCTTGGATGCAATATCCATCATGAACTTTAGGATTAATGTAGTTCTCCTAGGATATGGGATAGAAGAAAATATATGAGCTAGAAAAGATGATTGACTTGTAGAGGAATATGGGAATGGTCTCATAAAATGATGAGAGGATCTAAAATAGAGAATACTCAAAAAATGGTGAGAGCATAAAATGAATTTAAGTGGTCATTAATGTATCAAAGTCAAAAACATAATGTACATAATATGAACTCACATAATGATGAGATCATAAGGCTAAAACATGCTCACAAAATAATGATAGCATTTAAATTGAAAATGCTCATAAAATGGTGAGAACATGGTGAAGGGGTGACTTAGTTGACCTCAACATGAATCGAGTGCTTCTTAGGCAAATGAATCGAGTGGTAGTAGTAAGGTCATGAATTAGGCAAATGACACAATATGGAAATAGGAATGGCAAGGTGATATTATAATGCATGATAAAGGTTTTATTCTTGATTTTCCTATAATTTGTTATAATTAGAAAATACTGGCATAAGTTAATGATACTAATTTCCCAAAGGAAGTTATAATTAGTAACACAAAGTGGGATATTGATTTTCCCAAAGGTATTTAATAACACTCATAATGAAATGAAACAAGAAATGAAGGATACAACTTCTAAACTACTATTATACTATACCAAAATACTACCTCTATCTATAATATTAAATCAACTACTGAAATTGGATCTAAATCCTTGTAATGAAGGTGCCAAAACAACCAATGAAAAGGAACCAAAGTCAAAGGGTTGGGGAGGGAGGGTAAAAATAAAATTTTCTCAAAAGTGAAGGAATATTAAAATGGTATAGGGTATGGTATAAATAAGATGAAAATATGGTATAATGTAAACATGCCTCATAAATAATACTTCAAGTCTCTCAAGCAAAGCAATAATTGAGGTGTATGACATTCATTGGCTCATCAAGTTCATATCCTTCTGGTGTAGAGAACATGTATACTTTAGATCCATAATTTATAAAAATGATAGATGGACCTATCTAATTGGGTTTGAACTTTCCCTTATTATTATTCTCAACCATGTTATTCTTCTAGTTTTCTCTGAGAACAAGATCACCAAAATTGAAATCTCAATGTTTGACCCACTAGCTATAATAGACATTGAGTCTATTTTGGTATGGTTGAAAGATGATAACAACAACCATGCATTTGTCATCAAGTAACTTTAACTCTTTCAAGTGAGATACTTTGTAATCTTCATCATCTAGGGTGTGATTCAATGAGGTACATAGAGAAATTAACTTAACTTCAATGGGGATAATGTATTTAGTTACATAGACTAGGGAATATGGAGTGGCTCTAGTTAGAGTATGGTAATTAATGTGATATGCTAAGAGGGCATAAATGATTTGGAGGTGTCAGTCATGGCTAGCATCATTGATAATATTTTTAAGGATTTTGACAATTATTTTATTGGATGCCTCTACTTGGCCATTGCCTTATGGTATACCATTATCAGATATAATGTCATATGATATACCATAATAGTAGATGAGATCATTGAATATGAACTTAGAAATCTATTTTCTAGTCATGTAAGTGAAGTGTATAGCTTTAAACCAATTAGTAAAATATTAGGTGGTGGTAAAGATGTGTTTTTGGCTATCAAATGAGGTAGGGTTAATATTCCCAATGAGATCAAGTCCCCACATTACAAATGTCCATGGTATAAGCATTAGTTTTAGTGTTTGGTCAAGGCATAAATCAAATTAGCATGCCTTTGGCACTTGTCACACCTTTTGACATAAGTAGATGCATCCATTTCTATAATTAGCCAGTACTAACTGGTATATAAGAGCTTTTTGGCTAGGATGGCCCCACTGGTATGGGCTCTTCATACTCCATGAACATCTTGTACTGCTAATGTTACTTATATTGAATTTAAACAATGAATCAAAGTTCCATCAAAGCTCTGATGATAAAGGGTTGGGCCAAGTAAGGTCTAACATGAATCTTGGTGGGTAAAGGCCTTTTTTTTATATACGTGATATGTTTGGTAGCATAATATGTTTATGAAGGTAGGTAAAGAGGTCTAAATACCATATAGAGATGGAACCAATCATTATGATAGTTTAAGGTTCATGAGAAGGTGATAAAATATTTTCAACAAGGAATTCATATTATTTTTCCTTGTCAATGTGATGGGTCAAAGAACTAATGGTGGCTATAGCATTTGATGTTCTGTTACTCACCCCAGGTATGTGTTCAAATTGTATGTTGGCAATATTCTATTTGAGAATGCTGAACATGGCTTTAAATGGTACCAACTTGTCATCTTTGATTTGAAATTAATTTGTAACCTAATTGATGATCAATTGAGAACCACCATAAACTATGAGATGTTTAATATTCCATTGTACTATTTAAAGAATATCTATAATGAGTGCTTCACATTTGTTAATTTTTTTAGTACAAGGAAAGTTGATACATTTAGGGATAAAATCCCCTTATGGTGTAATAAATAATAGGCCTACCCCTAATATATGTGATTTGAATGATCCATCAGAATATAGATTTTAGTGTTGTTCCTTAGGCAGTGTTTCTATTTGGTCATGATGGAATCATCTGGGAATTAAAAAGTGGGGGGTTCTATATCTACAAGGGGAGCTTCAACAAGCTTATCTTCAAGTACTTATCCATTTATGGCCTTTTGATTGATGTATTCTATCCAAAACTCACTTAAAAGTATGATTTATTTAGCCATGCATCCTTATAATGCTATCTTGGATAGTAGATATTTGAGCAGATCTACTTTGGAAATAACTATGGTCTTGTTGTTAAGCATGTAATGTCATAGTTTCTAGGCTGCAAAGACTATAACTAATTTTTTTTCTATTGGTGTATAAGTATGTTTATATGTGACAAGTGTATGGATTTGATAGTACACATGTTCTTTTACATTATCAACATGATGAGCTAGAAGTACCCTATGGATTTTGCCATAGGTATAGCAGAAATGGCTTGCCTAGCATTGGCAGTAACAAAATAGGTGGTTGGCAAGATATTATTTTAGATGCTAAAAAGATTTTTGGCTATCTTCTTCCCAATGAAATATGACACCCTTGTTTAATAAGTGTGTAAAAATATGGCATTTATTAGTTAACTATGAAATGAAGCATCTGATAGACTAGATCTTACCCTCCAAACTACAAAGGTGCTTCAAATTATAAGGTGGTGATATCTCAGTAATGGATTGTGATTTGACAAGATCAACTTCAATTCCTCAAAGAGAGATGATTAAGCCTAAAAATTTTCTTGAAGTGACACCAAAGATGTACTTCTTAGGATTGAGTCTGACCTTCTATTCATGAATCCTTTCAAATATTCTTCAAAATGCAGCTAGATAATCAACATAGGTCTTTTATTTACGCAATATGTCATCAACATAGTCTTCAATAATGTCGTGCATCATATTGTTAAATATGATGGTCATGGATCTTTGGTATGTGGCCCCAAAATTCTTGAGACCAAATGGCATAAACTGATAACAAAATGTTTCCCATAGAGTGGTGAATGTTATTTTGTGTTGGTCTTTTATCACAATTAGAATCTGGTTATACCCTAAAAAACATCCATAAGTGAAAGAATTATATAACCTATTGTGGGGTCAACTATCATGTTGATATTTGGTAAAATGAAATCATCATTAGGAAAGGCCTTGTTTATATATCTAAAATTAGTGCAAATTATGATTCCTTCTAGCTTCTTACTGATAAGCCCAATCTTTGAGATCTAATTTTAATAGTTAATCAGTCAGATGCATCTCGCTTCTAAGAGTTTTTCCAACTCTTTATTTACTAGTATAACAATACAAGGATGCATATTACATAATTTATGATTTATAGGTTTGGCATTAGTATGTACAATAAGATGGTGTATAACCAAGGAAGGTTCCAAACCTAGCATATCGAAATAGGCCCAAGTAAATATGTCAACAAATTCCCTCAAAATGGCCGTAAAAACTTCACATTCCTCTTTAGTGAGAGTTACACCTAATTTATCCACTTTAGGTCTTTGGGAGTCCCAATGTTGACTTTCATAGTATCTTATACTAGGAGAGTAGAACCATCTTCTAGAATGGTTGGAAATAATTTGAACTGGCTTGTAACTACAAATCTCTTTGGCTGGACTACATCTTCAAGCTACCTAAACAAAAGGAATCTAAATCTCCTAATGTCAATTATGGCCATGTCATAAATATTATAGGAAATTATCAATAAATTTGATCAAAGGAATTTTTCTCTTTAAAACTAAAATCAGACCTATAAGCAAGTTCATCATTGGCAGTCTCTTGAGTTTCATTCAAAAAAAGGTGACCACCCCCATCTAATGGCACCTAAAATAGGTTTTCACTAAAATATGGGCCTTTTTCTTTACTTTTACCCTAGTCCAAAAACACCTCAAATAGGTTTTCACTTTGGAGACTCAATGTGTTGTTCTTTTATTTTTGGCTAAGGGTGTTCACCTATTCTCTAAAATAGGCTACAAGATCCATCTTGATAGAGAACCCTTATTTTTGGTCTCCCAACAGAACATTATCTTGTAGTCCTAGAAAATCAAAAAAGGACTCATCATTTTCACACTCATATACATGAATTATGCGTTCTTATTGGTCACATGGTATAATTTTAGGGTAATAAAGAGGAAGTGGGTTAAGGCAATCTACCAAGGTAGTGGTACAATTGGTATGGGTGTCAAACAAGTTGGTATTAGCAAGGTATTCATAAATAATATGATTAAACTTGAATAAGATATATGGGGTCACCCCCTGATAGTTTAAATATAATACCATAAGCTCCTTTGTATCGAGTTATATAAATTGGCTCTAGAGTGCCCTATTGACTTGGATTGAGGCCTCTTCTTTCATAGGCTTAGTTATCCATGATCCTATTAGGAATATGATATTTGGAATTTTTGTAGCAATTGGGCAACTTGTAATTATAAAACCAAGAATAATTAGTTTCAAGTGGGTCCTCTTCTTAGCTAGTGGATGGTGAGAAAATGATAGGAGTTGGACTATGAGGTTTACCTTTTTACTTTTCATTACCATTCCATACAAGGTGGTCTATTACTTTTCTTTAGGTATTCTATAGGATTTTGGGTTCTATGTAAGCTTGGTAATGTGGCACCTATCGTGGGTCAAATAATCTCCTAGGCCATTGGCCAAGATGGTAAAATGATTATACATTTCAAGAGGTGGCATATGCAAAGATGAGTCAAGACTATCTAGGTCTATACAATTGGCCTCTGGTAATTCAAAAAACATTTCTTTGTCTTTATCCTTTTTAGGAACCAAATTTATGCCAAAGAGGTAGTTGTAACTTTGGTACTTAACCTCTAAATGTTTGTAATATACATAGGGCTATAAATCTCCATTGATAGTGACCTCCATGCCTATGCGAAAAAACTTGAGACACTAGTGCAATGTCAAAGGGATTTCATGAATTTCATGTATCCAAGGTTTACCTAATAGCAAATTGTAAGATAGGTCAAGGTCTAACACATGATAAAGTGTATCATGGGTCAAGGGACCAATGATAATTGTCAAGATTATGGTGCCTTATGATTCCCATTATTTATTATTGTAGTATTACATAGTAATTATTTCTTGTTGTAGATTAGTTTTTGTATATCTAAGATGCTTGATGAGATTCAGAGACACAATATTCAGGATCAATCCATTATTTATGAGGACACATTTGAATTTATTCCACATGATGAAAACTTTAATGTATAAGGGATTTTTATGGAAGGGAACTAAAGGATGACATATCAGTTTGCTTGAAGGTCAAATATTGGATGGGGGCTAGATGTCCAACCAAATCTTGGAATTTATCTAGAGTTATGTCATTTGGAACCTGGGATTGGTCTAGGAGTTTTATTAGGATTTTATTGTGGATAATATATGTACACAAAAAATTTAGAATGGAGGTTTGTGTAGGTTTATTTTGGATTTGTTTCACAATATCATATGTATTTTACTTAATAGTGGTATATGGCTTATTCCTAGCTAGCACAATGGGTTGAATTGGTTCATTAAGAGGAGATTATGGGCTTGGGATGGTAATATTAGACTACTAAGTTATGATTTCATAATTAGGAATGGATACAAGACTATTTTTGCTAAAAATGATTATGGAGATGGGCCAGATAAGATAAGTCTCAATTTTTTGTGAATTTGGTTGTGTTCATGGGGTAATGATGAGTTATCGGTATAAGGTCGTAAAATAGTAAATCATGTTTGATGTTACACTTGTTAACAGTCCCAAGTCAAGGAAGGATTACTCACATAGATGGGTTAATTGGCATTGTTTACCAATGGTCTTGGTATGTTAGTGCCTAGTCTAGAATTAATGGTGATGGGTGAAATGTGACCTACAATATAACCTACAACTTTGGTGTAGTCATGTGAAACTATGTGGTAAGTCTATTGGCTATTAGAATTATTTTGGCCTTATTTTCTATCATTTGATTGATGTTTTTATTGTTTCTATTAATATTGTTGTTTTTTTCATAGATGTTATTCTAGCCTTTGTTGTTAGTGTTGTTGATTGTTATTGTTATGTTGTAGAAAAAGGTTTTGGTAGATACCTAGGTTTTGATTGGATGTATATGCTCTATTATCCAATGTAATCTCCCCATTTTCCAACATATTTTCAATGATATACACATAATAATGTATGTTATGTCCATGAAAATGATGGTATTCACATAACTCATTTTCTTTTTACCAATCTGGATATGGAATAATCTTAGGATAGTGAATTGGAATTGGCCATCTAATCATGTTAGCTATAGATATATTTTGAAAAACTACTTTGATAGGGTTTAACAAGGTCACTAAAGACTCAAGGAGTGGGTTTCCTTTATGGAATAGGATTTTAAAAAGGTATTGGTTGCTACATTTGTGAAGATGGTCTAGGTTGCTAAAAAAGCTACACTTTCTAAATAGGCTACTGATGAGGAGTAAGTTGTATTTGTGGTATAGGTTGATCAGATAGTGTTTTCAGCATTTGGAAATGATGTAACTCAGTTAGTCTATCTCTAAAAAAATTAATATTATAGTTTTATTGCTTGGATTTCTCATAGTTACTAGATTGGGATGGTGCCGACACTTGTGCTTAAACTTGATTATGGTTTTAAATTGGGCCTATATATTGGTTTTGGCTCTAATTTTGGTTAGACAAGGTTAACTTGATAATTTATTTATTAATAAGGGAATTTTTAATTATAAAACCTTTTTTGATGATATTTTTAAAAGTATGCACACATTGAAGTTTCAAATGATAAAATATCTCACTGTGCAAATTTTTAGTAAACACAGTAGCTAATTATTTATTTGGTAAGTTGTGGGTGAAGTGAGTAGTGAGAGTTCTCCATCTGTATAGATAGATTTCAAAGCTTTCATCAACTTTATGTTTGGCTTAAGTCATGTTATAATCAAAGTTCATTAAGAATTTGGGTTGAATTAGTGACCTTATATAACTTTTACAATTGTACATTACCTTTCATTAACCATCAAATCAATCAATACGTCAAGAACCAATCACACAAACATGAAACAATGAGAATAACATAATATGAGTGATAAAATGTTCAATGGAATAAAAATCACTATAAACTTTTTAATTAGACTATAGTCCTATAAATTCTTTAAAAAGATCAAATTTTGTTGATCACCAACTCAACTTGGTGTACTAACCCCAAATTGTAAGCACCCAGTTATTAGGAAGATATAACTCCCTTTGTGACTAAACACCAGCTCAGTCAGATATGATTTATGATAATCATCTAATTTATTTGTTTCTCAATCAATATATGATGATCACTTGTTCCTTATATGCTCTTTAATCTCAATGCACACTCTTCTTCACTTGTCTAACCCTCATCAAGTCTAATTAGGTCATGTATCCATGTTCTTCATATGTAGACAACCTAAAAAATTCTCATGAATATTTTATTCTCTCCTATGATGATTTAAAATATGTTTCAAAACATTATTCTACACCTACGTCTTCTATTTCACACTCACACATCAAAAGACTAATTTGATTATATACAAGCCTAATGATCATATGAAAATACAGTCAACCATTCACCTTATTCATACAAGATAAGTCATAAAATTAGGTTTAATACCTTATTCACATATTTTTCAACCATAATTCAATCACATACTGGTTGGCCACAACACCTTATAGCTTTATTTCTTCATCAGGAGTCATGGAGACCTAATTGTATTAGGTTTATCTAGTAACATGTATACCGTGTTCCCTTGAAACAACTTTCACCTCCATATACAATAATATCCTTTCAAATATAATTATAATAAACCCCATATAACATCCTCTAATCTGTACAAGACATTTTAGATCCAACCACTTCATGAAAACATTCCTTGTAGTTTACTGTCATATTAGGCCTATCAATACTCACTAATTATCTGATCATTCTGATGCTTTATCACCTTCATTTCATGTAATCATGGCATAAAAAACATATTTAAAATAAATATATGACCCTAATTTCATCTTCAATCACATAGAAAAATATGACTTAATGACCAATATTGGTCTTTTAGACCAATTTCTTGACTCTATTTCTTATGCTCAAATTTGCCAGTGACTAGCTAACTTGAATGAATTATTTACAAAATAATAATAATATAATACCATATAATAAATAATGGACATATTTCTTAAGTATATATCCTCCTCTCCAATATATTTTCATTCCTTGATCAATCCAATATCTAAGAAAAAATGTAAAACTTTGATAAACAAACCATGTTTTATATTGTCCTCTCTCTTCTAACAAGCCAATACCACCATGAGGTACTTGAGAGAGTGATATACCTATTCTAATAGGTTTTATAATCAATTTAATACATTATGGTATATTTTGAATAAAACTTTTCTCATTGGTCTCTATTAGGGATTTTGGGAGGTTTAAGATAATTTGTAGTGTTAGTGATTATTCATGGTGAGCTACCAACAAAATTCAAAACTAATGAACATAAATTTTATCTAGGACCCTTGTCCATCTCACACGAAAGACTCAGAGCACCATGCAATTGATTTACATTACAATAAATGTTTGAAAGTTCTTCTCAAGTTTGAGTACCTAATTTTGTGAGCTTGAGAAGGCCTAAAACAATGATTCATGTACTTTTTCTTCAAATCTTGTCCTTATTTTTTGTGAAAAATTATATCTTAACCTACCTAAGCTTTGTGCATCATTATTTGAGATAATTCACCTTTAAAAATGGTCATGAGACCTTTATAGGTGCAAATAGGGTTTTGGAGTGCTTTGGGCACAACCCTTGAATGAAGGTCTTATGTATGTAGGGATGGATTAAAGGCCCTATGAAGGTTACATCATACTCTCAACATGATCAAAATACTTCTTATAAACTTTAGGAAGATCTCCTCCTTGAAAAGATCAATCAAAACCCCAAGATAAAATCTTCTCCTTGATAGGATTTTAAGGGTTTTCAAGATCAAACATATTTATATCTCATCCATGACAAATAACACTTCATCAGATCATCAAGAATATCTTCTACGCATCCTATTTGACATTAATGACAATCAAATTCTCAACAAACTCCCCCTTTTTCATTCATGGAAAACCCTCTTCTAACCTTCTTGAAATCACTTTAAAAACATATATCCCTTCATCATTAAATCCCTCTATCAATGTTAAATCATACCATCTAAATAATTAAAATTTACTATCAAAATTTTGACTTGTTATCAACACTTTGACTTTTCTCACCTCATTCCTCTAGTTTACTATCTAGCCTTTTCTCCTAGAACTAGATCTTTACAATCCTTTTTATCCCCCTTTGATATCAATCGCAAAGACGTACCTAAAAATTCTTCAATCACAAAATCTCAATTACATTGTCCTTGACAAGATTGACAAATCACTCATTAGGCCACCACATATGTTCTTATCTAACATAGACCTTCTTACTAAAGAATTAGGGACTCCTCCTTTATCCTCATAGCTTATGTTCATCATATGAGTCATCAAGACTCATAGAACATTCTCAATAAGTATATAAGAACCTTATTATTGGATCACACTATTAGCACAACTAGATTTTTATTTACCTCTTAATTTTCCTATATGCCTATCATGACTTCCAAAACTTTATTGGCATTCATAACCTATTATTAGAGATAATGAACCACCTTGACTAGATCCCATTACCCTTAACTTTCTCAATGGTTATTAGGGGCAAAAATTATTCCTAATTTATATATTAGATGCTCAAATGTTGCCTTTGGAAGTGGCTTGGTTAGAATGTCTACAATCTAATCCTTTATAGAAACATATTCAAATTTAACATTTTTTCACTTACCTTCTCTCTTATGAAATGATACTTGATGGGAATGTGATTTTTTCTTGAATGCTTGATAGGATTATTTGGGATGCTTATGGCATTTGTATTTTCACAATAGATAGGACTAGGACTATCATACTCGACCTTTTAGTCTTTTAAGGTCTATCTCATCCATTGACTTGAGTGAAACATTAATCTACTATAATGTACTTAGCCTCAGGAGTAGAAAATAACACTAATGACTGCTTCTTGATTATCTATGAAACTAGGCACTCTCTTAAGAAGAAATCTCCTCTACTAGTCTTCTTCCTATCATCTAGATTCCCTACCCAATCTGCATCCATAGAGGTTTCTAAATCAAACTCCTTGATATTTAGATACAACAACCCAAACTCTATAGTCCCCTTGAGATACCTAAGTATCCTCTTGACTATTTGTAAATGGTTTTCCTTTGGATCTACTTGAAATATTCCCATAAAACCTACTGATTGCATGATATTAGGTCTAAAGGTATTAGTGTATAACAAAATTCCAATCATTAACCTGTATGATGTTGATTAACCTTTGGAGATTCATCCTATATGATTAAATTAAACATAGTGATCATAGGTGTGGTAACTGCCTTGCAATCTTCCATCTCAAATTTATTCAACATCTCTCTTATGTACTTATCTTATAAAATGAATATACCTTTTTCTTATTAAATTATTTTTAACCCAAGAATGAATGGTAGTTCTCCTAGCATGGACTTCTCATACGCTTTATTCATCACTTTTATAAAGGATTTAGTCATAATTTCATTATTTCCACAAAATATAATGGCATCCACATAGATAGCCACTACCAACTGACGATAAGTTTATTTATTTATATAAATATTACTATATGTTATTCCTCACTTGAATCTTTGGTCTAATATGTACTTGTCCAATCTGGCATACCAGGCTCTAAGAGCTTATTTTAGACCATAAAGTGCCTTTTTTAATATACATACATATTATTCCCTGATAATGAGAAACACTCAGGATGCTCCATGTATACCTCTTCTTCCATGTTCCCAATCAGAAAAGATGATTTGACATCCATATTATACACCTTAAACCTTTTGAAGACTTCATATGCTATGAATATTTTTATAGCCTCCAATATTGATACTAGAACAAAGGTTTCCTCAAAGTCTATCCCTTATACTTATGTATACCTATTTCATACTAATCTAGCCTTGTTCCTAGTGACTTCTCCATTTTCATTCAAATTTTTCCTAAAAACCCATTTTGTGTGAGTGACATTCTTGTCTTTAGGCCTAGAAAATTATTCCCAAGTCTCATTCTTTTTTATTTGGTCTAACTCTTCATTCATAACACCTATTCAAAACTTGTCTTTGTTTTCTTCTACAAGGTTCTTAGGTTCAATATAGAAACATTATCTTGATTTAGGTTACTTACCATCTTTCTCCTTGTTGCTAATGATTTGTGATTCAGGATGGTCTCTCTAAATCTATGTTGAGGGGACTTTTGTATCTTTTATTTCATCAACTTCTTCTTCTTCCTCATCTAACTCTATTGGTTATTCTTCATTATTGAATTCCTAATTCTTTGTTTAATCCTTTGACTGAGAGTTTGACTTCTTTGAACCATTCTCATCAATCTTTACATTGGTGTTTTCCACTATCTTCTACAACATCTTATTATAGAATCTATAGGTAGAGCTTACTAATAGGTATCCTAAGAATATTCCTTCATTACAACAAGAATAAAACTTACCTAAGTCTTTCTAATCTCTCTTGATGAACCATTTGCTTTCAAAAATTCTAAAGTGTTCCACATTAGCAGGTTTGCTTTTCCACAGTTCATAGGAGTTTTATTTCCATCAATCCTTATCTTCCCTCTATTTAAAATGTAGACTACAGTGCTCACTACTTCTCTCTATTATCAATAAGATAATATCAATTCATTTAGCATAGTCCTTACTAATTCTTGAACTATTTTACTCTTTATTTCCACTAACCCATTTTACTGAGGTGTTCTATCTACTGATAACTTTCTCCTTATCCCATGAACCTCAAAAAAATATCAAATTCATTAGACCAATACTCTCTTGCTCTATAAAATCTTAAGAATTTTATCTTTACATTCATTTCATTCTCAACTATCATGAAATTCTAAGATTTCTTTCAAGAAATCTACCCAGGTCCTTCTTATGTAGTCATCTATGAGTAACATGAAATAGCTATCTCCTTGAATACTTTGGGTTCTTATAGGTCCAAAAAGATCAATGTGTATTAAATATAAAAGTATTGTAGTATAATAGTCATTAGACTTAAACCTCCTTCTAGTTTTCTTACCATGTTAACATTCCTTAAAAAGTGTATTTGATGGTTTGGTGATTTTACACATATTATTCATAGACTTCTTAGAGATGATTTTGACTAGATTATCAAAGTTTAGGTGCCCCACCTTTCTATTCCATATACAAAATTCATCCACCTTACTCATAAATCATCTCTCCTTCTTGATCTCATTTAATTATTATTCTTAGTCCTCTTATCATTGGCAATCAACCTTCTTAATTTGTCTTTCCTTATATCACACCCTCTATCATGAAATTTTAGTGTGTGTCTTTAGTTGGAAATTTGACTTACACTAAGAAAGTAGGACTCTTAGAAACATGACACAAGAGTTAGAATCTAAATAAAATAAAAGGGGAATTTATATATCTTCTATAAATAAGGCACAAAATCTAAACTTGAAAGAAATCTAGGACTAAAAACAAACAAGAATGTTTAGGTCTTTTGAGAACAAGGCACAAAATCTAGACTTGGCATAAACTAGGTCTAATCAAGTTTGAAATCCTTTGACTCAAACTAGGAATTTGGATTTAAACATACACTTGATCATTTTTAAAAATACATTGGACTTTAGGCATATGTAAGATAGACTGCTTCCTAAAATTAGGCACAAAAATAGTCTTTAAATTGAGTAAGGAATTAGTCTAAGGTGCACAAATCAAAAGTTCAAGGTAAATGTTCTAAGCTAAAATTACACAAGTCCTAGGAAAAAAAAATCAATTTTTAAATTTTAACTTATCAATAATAATAGTGAACTTGACTTAAAAGGCTAGGCTACTCAAATAGACAACAATCTAGACAATAATAAACAATATGATGGTACTAACCATAGAAAAAAAAAGTACATGTGGTTTTGAACTTTGTGATTGAACATAAGGAAACAAGTCTGTGAAACAATATGAGTAGTATAATGATGATATCATGATCTAAAGGTGAGACAAGTGTTTTATTTCAAAAACTTTAATGTATAATACTTGGAATTAAATTGGCAATGTAATGACTCTGCTTTCAAACAAGTGACATGCACACACAAAAGTTTGACAAATGACTAAAGAAAATGTGTGGTTTAAAAAGAATGGCATAACACCTCTTCAAATAATATAGTGATTTTTTTTGGACATAATATGATAAAAAAATAGGTTTGACTCAATATAATGCAAGTAAAAAGGAAAAATGGCAAAAACACCTAAGTGTAACATCCTAAATACTAAAACTAACAAGGTGGCATCGTACTATGAAATTCCATCTATATACTTTCTCTTGAGATGAATTTTAATTTTTTAATCCAAAAATTAAAAGTTCATGAAAATTATGCTTTTTAGGCCCCCTATTTTATCAAGTTTTCATATGGTAACATGGAACTTTGGGCTACTCTCCCTACATTGAGAGTATGTTTATGGAAAGTGGGGTTGGCTAAACTATCAATTTCTATTCATTATAAATGGTCCCATATGTGTGGTTAAAACTAGAACACAACACATCATTTGGATCCACATTAATCATCTTGTTGTGAAAAGGTTTTATCCTTTTCCAAACCACTATATCTATCAATTACTCAGTTTAGTGTGATGTCCAAGTTAAACATACAATTTGAGCTAGTCTCTTACTAATGGAGCTTATTTAACTACTCAAACAAGCACCCAATAAGTCTAAAAAAAAATTATACCCTACCATGGAGTAGGTTTGAATTTACTTTGGGAGATGAATTACTAGGTTAACACTTCCCTAGAGAACCCATGGGAAGGTGATGAACTCCTACTCACAAGCCAAAATGCATGAAATAAAAAACTAAGTACGACTGTAGGGTTGTTTTGGGGTCACCTAAAATCACTTGGATTTTGGGGAGGGCTTTAGTGACTTTTATTCCATGTTTTTGGGAAAAAGTGAAAAATTTAATAAGTGAGAATTTTTTATCACCCAATTTCCCTAAAGGGGATGGGGGATAACATACATGAAACACTCATCTTAAGAAATAAACACTTAACAACAAACATAAAAATGAAAACTCTTATGAGTATTTAGCTAACTAAAGTGTGAGTTCATTTTTATAGCACCAAACAAAATATGTCATGAAGTATATCCCCTTGGCCTTGTGTTGAAAACTTTAGACAAAATGAATATAACTCAAGTAAAATAATTTTAAAACACCAAATTTAAATGTGAGTTTAAAAACTTAGAGTGCTTTAAAAATGTGTTTTCTTGGCCTTTGGGTCCTACAAAAGATGTTAGGGGGTCCTTGTGCTTAGAAGTAAAATTCAAGTGGGCTAATGACTTTTTGAATTTAGCTCTTGTGTTTCAAATTTTCTTCACATAGTGAAAAATCATATAATATAGAGGAAAACCACAACATTTCTTTCAAAATTGCAACTAGTTGGCAAAAAACTAAAAATGTTTTCAAAAAAGAGTGTTAGAAAAAAATTGTAACTCTTAAAGTAATATCATAGAAATTAAGACAATGCTAGCACTTTTAAATCAAAAGTAACTCTATTTTATAACATAAAATAGTTAATGTAAAAATGATATGGATAAGGTAATATCTCAACTTATCACACAAAATACCACTTATCATGCAAAATCATGACTTATCTAACAAAACCATGACTTATCATGAAAAAACATAACTTACCATGTAATATCATGACTCCTACAAAACAAAATAGTTAGTAGAAAATTGTGATGGTTAAAGGTAATAGGTTAATAGTTAATGAAATATCACAATAATTAAGACAATATTTTAACTATATAGTCATGATATTGTGTAATATCATGATTCTAGAAAGGCAAAATGTAAAACATCCATGATCTTTTAATTTCAAATTTTTTATTATTAAGTTTGGATTCTAACATTAAAATTGTTAGGAGGATGTCCTAAAATGCCTTGGGAAAATATTTATGGGGTGCAGGTCCCATCAAGTGTGCCATCATGTGAACAAGGAATATGTAGAGGGGAAGTTAGTCTAGTATTAGTCCAATAAAACTA
Source organism: Torreya grandis (assembly GCA_037957365.1). Taxonomy (NCBI): domain Eukaryota; kingdom Viridiplantae; phylum Streptophyta; class Pinopsida; order Cupressales; family Taxaceae; genus Torreya; species Torreya grandis. The sequence continues at coordinate 842,038 of JARHVA010006403.1, forward strand.
AGTCAAAATAACACACTAAAAACTTAATACCTCTAGTATAGACACTAGGTGAAGCATATATAACAAACATACACATGAAAACACAACTATAACACAAAATAAATCACTCTTCTACCTTCCTTGTAGCTCTAAATGGATTGTTAAAGTGGATTTCTTAGTTTTGTGCATCAACAAGTATTTACCAATGAAGCTCTGTTTGCTCCTTCTCTCCTTGGTACATTGTCTTGGTTGGTTGGCTTATTAATTTAGCATACCACTACTTGAAAGGTTTATTTTCATCCAAATGAGCATTATAAATTTACAACAAGATAAATTCTTGGAGGTATTTTGAAATTATAACCTTGCAAAAAAAAAGCTTAGAGATCAATAGGTATGACCTTGTATTTATATCCTCCAAAGTTAACTCTCACCCAAAGTGAGTTAAGGTTGAGTTTAAACATGGAATGAGTTTGAAATAACCCTAGGTGGGTTGAGGCTAACTTTGGTTGAGTTAAAAGTTATCATGTAATTATGATTTTCAATTATTAGGCATGGCTTTCAAATTATATATTTTAAGATATTTTGGGAGAGTTTGATGAATCATAAAGGCAATGATGAAAAAGGCTTGATATTTTGATTTATTTATTTGATTCATTGATTATCATTTTATCTATTTTAAGAATTGGTCAAGTGCTTTGCTTAATGGGTCCATAGGCTAGACTATCAATTTTTAGCTTACATGGTGACTAAGGATGAATTTGTGAGAGGTTATTATTGTATATGGTAGACTACACCAAATAGGGATTCCCCAAAATGATTCTAAGCATTGATGAATGATGTACAACCAAAATTGGGATATTTAGTTATTTCTAGGCCTAATTTGCAATGTTTGGTAGAAATAAATCAAAAGTCAGGTCAAAAGCTAGTTGTGTTTATAATGAGGTGGCTATATCAGGTATTAAGGATTTGAGTTCTCTAAAAGTGCAAGTTTGCTTGAACTCTTTATAAATAAATAGAGCATAAAGTCCCTTATTAGTTTGAGGATGGAGGCTTTAATTATAATTTATGTGTCATTAATGTTTAATGGATCCAAGCTTATTTTACTCATTTAATTCAAATTTTACCACTTTAATTCAGTGGGTGTGCCAATATAATTTCCATACATTCAGAGGAATGCTATGCTATCATATTTGGATAAGTATCACTTTATCACTAATTTTTCAAAGAAATTAGCTATACCACACAATGTTCTCTCAAAAGTTAGGTGTCAGAACTTTTATTGAAATCATCACTTGCCATTTTACATGAAAGACAAAGTAGAAAAGATCAAAGCCTATGAAGTCATGGAGAATAATTTCAGCAACATGAATAAAAGTTACAAAGAGAAAATCCTAAGATTATAAAATTTAAAACAATAGAAGTTATAAAGACCAAAAGTTTCCTAATAAAAAATCTTGTGAAGGCCAAAAAATTTTGAAGTTTAAAATATGGAAGGTAAAAATCTACAGATACAAAAGATGCAAAGACTCAGAAGAAGCACTAAAAAAAGTCAAAAACATAAGAGGTTTTAAAGGTCTAGCAGTCCTAAAAATAAAGATTATAAAGATAAAATTTATAACAAGTAAAAATTCCTAAGAATAAAAGTTATGAACAAAATTCGTGAAGACCCAAAAGTTGCAAACTATGAAAAAGTCATGAATAACAAAAATTTCAATGTACAAAACTTCTAAAGACAAAACTTATGACATGAAAAACCTATGAAGTGTAAAATACAATAATTTTTAAACTTATTAATTTTAGTCTATATTTTTCACACAAATTTGGGAAAATTGCATCCATGCAAAATTCCCAAAAGCCATTAATAGGTTAGTTTGAATACAACACATAGTGAAGACCTTGATAATTAAGGAAATGATAATTTTATTAACATAAAAGGGCATAATTAAAAAGAATCATCAATATGAAAAATATGAATTTTAAAGCCTTATCTTTCCAAGTAAACATATGCATATCAATAAAAAAATGATTCTCACAATAGAATTAGGTCTTTTCAGAGTGTAATAGGTCCCTACTTGAATTTATTTAAAGAGTGGGGTCTGTTGAGTAAAAAAATTCCTTGGTGTGATATGCATATTAGATATATTATATAGAATATCAGTTGTGAATTGAGTGAAACTTACCACATTAGGCCCTAAAGGTATTATTCAAATGTGTTAGGTGCCTCTGAACTCAAATTTGATCACCATTTTTCTAGGGCAATGGGAGAGACTCATTATACATTTATGTGGGTGGTCAATGGGGATATTATTGAGGTAGATATCACCCTATAGGACATACATTTGATCATGTGGATACCTATTACATGAACATATATGGTGTGAAATACACCAGACACTATAGATGAGAGATTAAATCTATCCTAGTGGGATGTAGGATCAAACATGTATGATGGGTATAATCTCATATTATGATTATTTCATTTATATATCAAAGTCATTTTAAATATTCAAAAATCCTTGTTCAGGATTATGACCACACTTATGATGTGTCATAAGTCTAATGGATCCATCCCATTATATATCACATATATGTGGCACTCAATGCTAGATTAGTGCACTCATTTTCAAATTGGACCATTGATATGGGTGTATTTAGTGCATAATGTTTATGTAATATTGAGTAGAGGGAAGAAAACTATGGGCTTGATCATAGTATTTTATAGTTATATATTTTTAGTTATCAATGTATATACCTATGGGAATTATTAATGTTATAGATTATTTCCTTCCACAAGTGATGAGGTGGGCTTCAGTCTATGTTGTATGAGTGATCATGCATACACCAAAATTTGAAACCATATGATGGGTTCAAATAACATGGATGTTGTATAGAGGCACATCATGACCAACCATAATATATTTAGTATATTGAGTTTAGATTATTGGCCACTATACATGGTGGGTAGAGAGACAACCATACAACCTCCTCCCAAGTTAGTTTGGATTTGCACACTTGACATATCCTTTGGTAGTCCTAGGATACTGGCTATATATGCATGGGAGATATGAGGAATGGGGAAAGGATGGGAACTTTTTATGGTGCCTATAGTGATACCTTACTATCCTATGTGGAAAAGTAAATGAAGGTGGTATAAATTATTAGTGTAGGGGGAGGGATGAGGTGGAAAGGTAGAAGCCACACCTTATACATAGAATAGAGATCCACATGTAGCACTAGAAAATAACTAGAGCATGCCATGATGAGTGCACATATGTTCCTAATTTGTAGTGGTCCCATGAGGGAGGGTTTGAGGATTTTTACTAGGATATAGCCATGATAACACTCATTTCTTGGGTGGTCATGGTGATCACACTACTATCAATAAATATTTTTTTGAGTTTATGTTATCAGTTTTATTTCTTATAGGCAGAGATATACATGTTAGGTAGTAGTGATAAATATGCTAAATTTTTTGATATACATGTGAAATATATAATGTTGATTTGGTCTATTTTTTTATATGTAATTTGGTGAAGGATACATTATGCAGGACTCTAGTGAAGGCTACCCACAATGAGATTTTAGACTCCATGTTTCCTCAACATGACACCACAAGGATTCCTTATCCTATGGCACCAACAACCAAAGCACATGTTGGTTTTTTCCATTTGGTATGATAGGTTTTTAAGGAGATTTATCAAAAAGAGTAGACTACTACTTAGGTAGTGGTGCTAACAAGGATGGGATTAGAGAGGTAGCAGTGTGGTAGGCTTTGGCCATAGAGAGGATCACCCCATGGATACTACCAAACAAATTAGAGATTTATATGCACAAGTTTATCTATATAGGTATATTTCAAGGGTATAGAGTCATAGAACTATACATTAAATTGTATTTTTCATGAATATTGATTAGAAGACTCCATGGAAAGCATGCAACTTCACCTTAATGGGGCCAAAGGTGATTTATAGGCCTAGAGTCAATTTTGTATTCAGTTTTATTTTTTATCTACCATGATGTATCAAGTTTTATATATGTATAAAACTAATATATATCAAGTTTTGACTCATGTTTTTATCTACATGCTTGACTCTAATGAATGAGTTATTTTATTTCTATCATGCATTAGTGGTTTAATATCATTCTATGGGAAAATGTAATATATTATTATGTATGTTTTATTGTTTTTTAGAAAATGTGAATAAATGCATGGTCAAAAATTTAAAAAAACTAAAATGATTAAAATGAATAAATTAAAATTTAAAAAAAAAATGTAAAACATACTAAATCATGTGGAAAAACTTTTTAAACATTGTAAATAAAAATAGGAAAAATATCCAATGTAATAAAATATAAAAGATAATAAAAAAAGGAATGTAAAAATAATGTTATCCCAAGAAATATAAGAAAATTAAACTTAAATAAAACATGAAGAAAAACATAAATGATTTTAAATATTGTTATCCAAAATGTAAGACAACTTAACTAAATTTAACTCAAACTAAGGAAAAATGAAATAATGATTGTAAATAAATGCCATCTAAAATGAAATACAAGTCAAGTCAACTTAAATCAAATATCAATAAATAAATAAATAATTTTAAATAAGTGTTATTTTAAATTAAAAACAAGTCAATTCAACTTAAGTCAAACATCAATAAAAATAGGAAAATGATTGTAAATAAAATTCCATTCAAAATGTAGGACAAGTTAAGTCAACTTATAACAAACATAAATAAAGACATAAAATGATTGTAAATAAAGTGTTGTATAAAATGTAAGACAAGTAATTTCAAATTATATAAAACATTAAAAAATACACAAATTATTGTATAAATAATTCCTATGTAAGACAAGTAAAGTCCACATAAATTGAACAAGAACATGATGGAAAAAGAAGTAAAATACTCTAATGAGTGAAAACTTGAAATCAATGTTTGTGCTAAAACATGATGTAATGGAGAACAAACATATATGTATATAACTATGATGAAAAATATGGTGTGGATATGAAATTTGATGGTAAGTTTTGAGGAAGGCCTTGTTCATTCCCCAAGGTCTTATAATACAACTCACAAACTAAAAATGCTAAGTGATGTCATAATGGTAAAAATAAAATATGAGATCAGAAAAGGACATGTTTAAACAAAAGTGATATACATCAATGGGATATATATGGATATATTATGCAAATAAGGATTCAATTTTCCACATAGGTGATATATAAATTTTTAATGGAGATGAGACACTCTAAATGAGTGTGTAAGGCTAAGAATTATCAACATTAAGGACCTAGTAAACTCCACCTAATAAGAACAAACTTGGTATAAAAATTAAATTATATATATCATCCCATGAAGTCTAAATGTATGAAATAAAAAGGATCCTTCCCTCCAAAAACATGTTCATATCTCCTCAGTACCCTTATAGATTCATCATATGATTTAACTATTTTGGGATTTATGGTATGTAAAACCCTAAGTAGATAAAATGCTAAGTATATAAATTATGGATAAATATAACATTATCAACAACCACTAATTAGTACAAAGTAAGAATGCTCCTCCCATTGGGAGGCAGGAGGAGGATGCCGTGAGGCGGATGGAGGTCGCCATGCAGACCAAAAACCCCGATCTGTGCAAGAAGTTGTTTCAACAGAGATATTTATGAATGCCATGGCAGCGAGAATGATAATGCAACTGATGGGGTGGATGGTTTGGACGACAGAGCTGGGTGTTAGTGGTAGTGAGGTAGCGCCTTACATAGAAACCCTAGCCTTCTGCCACTGATGTTTTAAATAGGGAGCGTGGGGGAAGGGAGTGCAGACACAGATGTGGATACGGCCCTACTGTATCCCTTTCCTCTAAGGCTACTTCCTAGGTCGATGGAGACCTGTTCTCAGTCTAAGGTCAGTGGGTTCCATGGTGTTGGGGCACAGTGCCAAAAGATCTTTTTATTGTGCGGATCTATTTTCTTGCCTCGGATTTCTATTTTGTGGCTGTTGTGCTGACCATTACCATATTCTGAGTGGATCGATGTTTGTTAATTGGAGTTATTTGGTATGCCATGGTGGCGAGGAGGTGATCTTTGCAAACAATAGGGTGGATGGGTTGGGTAGTGGTGGTAACGGGTCCGGAGGTTGGTTTTATAGGGGGAAACCCCTGTGGGAGAGCTGCACAAAGTGTCATTTTGTGGCTAGTCGCATTTGGCCATCACTATTGCTGGATCTGACGGTGTTTTCATTTTTCTTGGTGACAATGAACATAAGATTCTAGGGTTTTTTGTCACAGTTAATGCTTGCTGCTAATGTTATACTTTTTTAGCATGGTTTCAGGTTGTTAAACGTGGTCTTGTTGAGGTTTTAGGTCCTTGTAAAACTTGGTCTTATTACTATTTTTCAGTGGGTTTGCCTTCCTTGGCGGTTTGTAATGTTTTATCTTTCTTGATCTATACAAGGTTTCGAGGCCCCTTCAAAACCTATTTTTACCTTAATTTAAAACAACCACTGATTAGTGAAAAAATTGATTTATTTTCTTAGCCTATAAATATTAATGAATTATAAAAGAGATATTAGCTAGGAAAAAGATTAAGACAGAAAATTGAAAGGCTATAAATTAGTGGAAGAATAGTTCAAGGTGTCATCAATAGGAAAAAATACTAATACAAGGTGTCGTTAATAGAAAACAAGTGTCGAAATATCATTCAAATAGTAGTGTGGTCCCTCTACCAATAACACACTATGCTAGTGTCCTTTTGTACCATGATAATGACCTTGAGTAGATAAAAACGTGATTTTATGGGAGGATATTTACCTTGTTTTGAGAATCATGTGTATATGTGATCGAGTCTTGAATCACTATCTATTCCCCATTTTGACTAATTTTAATGTGAAACCCTAGGCCTCCATGCTTTTTAGGGTTTTGATTATCATAATTATAATTAGAGTGGTTTTAATAGGGTAGGATAAGTGCAACCTCAACATCCCATGTGATAACCATTACCTACATAAAAATGCTTCAAAAGGGGATCAAGCCTAATGTAGTTTTCCTAATCTAAGGGTTGGTGCAAGTGAAAGTGGATGATACTATGAATTCTAGTTTTAATGCTTTGACTATGTACTGAGATTGAAAAATTGATTAATTTGAGATCTAGGCTATTTTAGATTAGTGTATGTTGAAGTAGGACATAATAGGGATAAATGACCTTGATTTTCACAGCTATTTCTAGGTTTGTTCATGAGAATTGTAAATGAATGAGAGTGGTCTTTATATAGCATTATGTATTTTATCAAGACATGAAATGAGTCTAGGTCAAACCTAAAATGAATTAGGAAGTGAAAAGATATTAGTTATGGGTAAAAAAGGTTAAGGGTCAATAGTGTTGCTCCTTTGGCAATAATGTAGTGTGCTATAGACCAAATGGTTGTGTTATTGTCTAGGTGGCTAGAAAGGGTGAAAAGGGGTCATGGGTGCCTAGGAGAGGCCTAATGTGGCTTTTAGTATACATGGTCAAGGGATGAGTGTACATACAAGGTGTAAAAGGATCAAAATATTCCATAATATAGGTTTAGGGATAAGCTAAGGATAAGATGGTCTCAAGTGACACTCATTGCATTGAAATGACATTTTAGATGACTACATTTTGCCCCACCAAATTTATTCTACAAATGTATCAAAGTAAAATGATTAGGATAAAGGAAAGAGATACAAACCTAGACTTCCCTTAGAGGTAAATCTCATGAATGTGGATATGAATCTATGAACTATACTCCATTATGCATCCTACTAATGAAACATGTATGAATTAGTCTATAGTTAGGAAACAAAAAAAACAAAGACAAAACTAAGTAAAGAGATGATGAGGGAGGGAGAGAGGAAAGGAATGAATACACCTCACTATGTATGTGAAACAATGCTAAAAATTGGTGACATATTATGTATATGTGTATATGGTGATCAAATGGTGAATATATTGGACTAGGATGATGGTTTACCAATCCCCATGTGTATGTGGATGGCCTTGACTCCATTATTTCCCATACCTACTTATTGGATCATAACTAGTGAATAAATTATATTGGACTAATTAATTATATAACTCTCTAATGTAGGTGGCTAAAGAACTTAAGTAGGCCATGACTCCATCATTTCCTACTCATGTATATTAGATACATCTAAAACTAAAACTAGGTGATGTAACTAAAAATGTATAGGATGGGTCTAGGCCATATAGAAACTTTGAAATGTAAAAATAGATCTAGGCCACTAGTGAATGCCAATCACTATAGATAGAAAGAGGCATCAATATAGTGTGATGTTAGTACAAAACTAGTGTGTATGGTTTCTAGAGTATATAATGTGGAGAATAACATGGATTTGTCATTCCAACTAAGATAACTAATGCCAAAATGAACATATGGAAAAAATGTGTTGTGCATATTCTGCCAAATATACTATTTGTGTGTATGGATTTTGGACTGAGTAATATTAATTTTTGTCTCTACATATAAAAAATTGAAATGGGAGTGATCATTCCTAATATGATGCCCCAAATCTAAGCAAATTTGTTTAATTATATATTAAAACTGAGTATATATTGAACATATTTGATAATCTATGATTGAAGTTGTGAAAATCTAAACTATAACTATTATACCTTTATAACAATTTTATAATATTCTATATAGAGCTATTGGATAGTAGCATGGTCTCCTTTTTCAATAACGCACTACACTATAGACCACTATACTACACTACTAACCAAATGTGTTATTTTTTAGTGAAACTGAGACTGATCTATATATGACTATATTTCACTATATTTTACTAATTTTGAGCTCTATAATCTATTCCTATGTGATGAAAATTATGTTTTGAGTACACTAGGATGGCCTAACCTCTATGATAAACCCTTGTGAATGACCCCTCTTTTGAGGGGAATTATTGAAACTCTATAAGAACTACCCTCAAAATAAAAGTTATGTATCATGTGTGTTAAAACAAAAATATATGATATCTATGTGATAAACCAATATAATGTGTATACATTACATCATAATGTACAATAGTCTAAGCATAAGTTGGTAATGTACAATGTATGTTAGATCTATCATTCACAATGTTGCCAAGATATAACAAGAATAATGTATATGAATATAATCTAAGTAAACTACCTAAGAGAATGGGGCATGATGTCCATCAAGGCACCCAAGGAGGAAAGGGAGATGCATGAGGTCCCTCATGACATCATAAACTAGATGTTAATATAATAAAATATAAGTGTCATGGCCTTTATGCATACATTAATACATAAATACAAACACATGAGGCACACAAAGAAGGCCAAAAGACCACAATACAAGGGACATGGTCACATGTCACTAAGTCTGAGAAAGAGCATACATATAAGACATGTTAAAATGTCCACATACACAAAGAGAAAGAAATATATTCTTATACCCTCATGGAAGGACATGTTCAAATGTCCCCATAAAAAATTTATAAGAGTATACAAGGATGTGGGTACATGTATAAAGCATACACACAATGAAAGGATTGGCTTAGATCCACAAAATAATGACATGCTCAAATGTCTTTAAGTAGATGTAGAAGCAAAGGGACACAATCAAATTTAAATTAGTAAATTTAGAAATTAAATTATGTATAATAATGTGGTACAAATCTATATAAGAGAAAATATGTACATAAGCTAAGCCTATAGTATTAGTCATAAAAAACTCAATGTATTATAAGATGATCAATATCAAGATATAATCAATGCTAAATATGTGATATGAGGTATAGAAAGATATAATCTATAAAATTGGAAGATATGTAGTATGATTCCCCGTATGGGTTGATATGTCAATGTTGAATTTATGTGTATGTGTATGTGTCCCCAATGGATTGATATTTCAATGTTGAATTTGTGTAGTATATGTGTATGTGCCCCAATGGGTATATAGTAATAATTTTGGATATGTGTAGAGGACTTGAGTCTTGTAGTAATAATTGAACACTCAAAAGTAACAATTGAAGCATGTATGTATGATAAAATTGAATATACTAGCATAGATAACATATGCAGTACCTAACTAATATAAGGAATGTAAACATGGAAATGCATACAATCTAAAAATTGTATTTTCTTAGAAATATTTGAATGTTTTTGTATTTTTTAATATGTTATATTATTTTTGTATTTTTTGACTATAATTTATGTATAAGTTGCATGAAAATTAAACTATATTCAAGGATCATGATAATAAAAACTATGTATAATTAAAATGTGAGATTATACTAACCAGTGAGTGTCATGAGAGACTTCCTATTAAGGTGACCTATATGAAGTAATGAAGAATAATCACTGATGATGTGTGAGTAATTATTTGAGATTTAGAAACTATATATACTAAATAATATATAGTTGAAGGTGACTATGAAGTGTGGCCATGAATTTGTGGATATGATTGAATCGACATATGTACTGTAGGGCTCTTGGGGATCCATCTAGTGGAAGAATCTATAATTGATGTGGATACTCTATGTGGAGTGTTTTAGGGACTCAATAAAATTTATCTAGGTGTGAATTAGGTAGAGAGAGGCTCTCTAGAATCCAAAACATGTCTCTAATGCAAGGGTCTCTCTAATAAATGTTTCTAATGGAGTGTATATATACATGGTAATGTTGTAGAAGTAGACCTCACCAACACTGGTGGCTCAATTAAATATAAGGTGTGGTAATGGATATAACTATTAATAGTAAGTCCTATGTATTTAGATATGGATTAGGTAAGGGACACTCATATGGAATCCTCTTGTAATAATGTGATTAACATGTATATACTTAATACATCTGTGTATGGTGGAGGGCATGGATTGAAGATGTTGTATCTAAGGCATACCCAATAACATGTCAAATGTGTCAGCACTAGGTACCACTATGAATTTGGTGACCACACTTGTAGGACCAACCTATAATGGAGCTAATATCTCCCTAATGGAGCTCTATATATAGCCACTAAACCATGCCACAAATAACTATATCTTTCAAAGAAATATCTTGATCTGAATAGCCCAAGTGATGTAAAAGTGTAATAAGATGCATATTAATGCTTGATCTATTATCAATGATGAAATTATAAATAGGAGATGATCAATGTAAGATTTTACAAAGAGTGCATATAAATTTGAGTAATCATCAACGATCTCTTGTTCTGAGAAAATGATAAGAGTTCTAGTTGGTATCATAATATGATACACACCAATGATATTATATAGAGGGTGTGTGTCCATTGTATGAGTATGATAAGATGTTGGTGGTGGATGTTTTTTAAAAGTATAATGAACATCTTAAGTTTCTATTATCTCATTAGTTTTATTCTTTGGAAATGGATCATAAAATATTCTGATTACTTTCACTTTAGTTGGTTGTGCTTTAGGTGTTTCTATAGGATTTATCACATCAATTATATTAGCCTCTATCAAATCTTGGATATTATGTCATACTATCATGCATCTATTTTTAGTATGGTTTGGGGCCTTGTGATAATTGAAAAATTCATCAGAAACATAGTTATTTTGAAGAGGCCTAGTCATATCAACCTATTTAATGGGAGGGAGAGATATGACATTATATTCTAAAAGTCACTAGAGTACACAAGCTGATGGTTCAGGTAGATTTTTAAAAGGTCTCATTGGAGGAGTTAATAAAACCAGATGAGGAACTGGCTTTGATGTTATGTTAACTATCATATTTTTCTTATTATTCATATCATTAGATCTCACCTTGTATGATGGCACATTTAAAGTCTTATTAGTGGAATCTGACTTGGTTATGTACTTTAAATAACCTATGGAGAGAAGTTTGACTTCCCCTTCATTCATTATATGGCATAAATCTATAAATTATGGAAACCTTTTGAATAATATATATTCATGTAATGTTAGTAATAATATTTTCTTGAATATGTACTAGATTTATCTATCTACTATGGGGATAGTTATCTTTATTAATTACTTTTATATCACAAGAGATTCATCTATTGGTTCATTAGATTTTTTCTTGAGTTGTGTAACTTAAGCACATGAAATTTTATCATTGATTTTTATTGAAAAGTGTGATAAAAACATATATATAAGTCGACTAAATGTTGTGATAGGCTGACTAGGGGGATCATAAAACCATTGTAATGCATATTAATTTAAGCTATGAGGGAACAACATAATAAAGATGCATTCTTGGACATATAGTCCAAACATGCTATGTGAAAATTGCATAGATGATGCTTTGGGTCACCCTTACCATAATATAGAGTAAGGTTGGGTGAAAAAAATATAGATGGAAATGAATTTACCACTATATGTTGTGTTAATGTTGTATCCAAGAACATATGAGTTTTTAAGGCATGAGATGGTCTAGTATCACCATGTTGAATATGTAACACCTTAGTCTATAGAAAGTGGATATATTACCTAAAATATTTTACATTTTAATAGGAGAGATGTGTACTAGACACAAGATGTGTTTACACTAGTGAGTTGGCTAGTTGTAACAGTTTGTTTTAGAGTTTGATTTGCCCTTGCAAAAGGTGTAATAATATTATCCTCTATGGGGTTGGAAGATTAACTATAGTTGACTTCAGGAGATTTTATTTAACAATACATATAAATTAATCTTGCATATTTGAATGTTTGTAAATGGATTATTACAATTTTCACTTATCAGTCTCATCAAATCAGTCATTAAATTTTACCATTGTAGGTTGGGAAGTAGTAAAACAAAAATTTATATATTTCAAACCTTTGAAGAAATTAAATCTATGAAATATTGTAGAGATAGAATAGTGAAGGAAATTATATATTTTTAAATTCAATATTGAACATAGAAAATAAAGGAATACAAACCCTAAGAGCATCTAAGGCTAGGTTTTGGATAATATTTGAAGTAAGTTAGGTTCACCAAATGATTTAACTATTTTGGGAATTACGGTATGTAAAACCTTAATTAGATAAAGAGAAAAGAATATAAATCATGGAATAAATATAAAAATATAAACAACCACTATTTTTTACAATAATTGATTCATTTTATAAGCTTATAAATAATAATGAATTATAAAATAGATACTAAGTATCTAGAAAAATGATAGAGATAGATAGGTGGTAGGATGTAAAGTAGTGTAGGAACAATACAATGTGTCATCAATAAGAAGTAGGTGTTAGAGTCTACTTTGGATAGTATCATGTGTATACACATAATATTTTCAAACTTTATCAATTATTGATATTTTTTTATCTAGTAGGAACCCATAAAGTCTTATTCTATTTGAGTGCACACCTTAAAGAGTGCATCAAGAAATATATGGGTATACCATTTGTAATTCATAGGATTTTTGTCCCATATACTACCACTTGCTATCCACAAAACCATATCACATACACTTCCCTAGCCTTATCTCCTCTCTTGCACACTCCTCCAATATTTTCACCACCTTACTTATCCCCTTCATAAACCTAAAACCCTTTTTGATGGTTTTCATTAAACTATCAACCCCATGGACCTTATATTCAAATAATTAAAAGCATGTTATAGGTCTAGGTCAGCTCCTAGCCAACCTGGACTAAGACCTAACCTATTTATAGAAAATAACAATATAAAGTCAACTGGGATGACCCTATTCACTAAACTTTCAAAAAAGTTTAGGGTTTGATTCAACTATATTTACACATCCATTTCTATCATTTATATAAAGATAAGAATAAAAATAATATATTGCATATATACTTATCCACCATTCTACTTTAAGAACATAGCTTAGGATTTCAATACTTTTTTTGGAAATATAGATCTTGTCCTAGGATAAGTCTTTTAGATGCATAGAGAATTTGTGTAACCTATAATTTAATTATCCTTGTTGTCCTTACATACCACAACAACCTCTTGTCAAGCACCATGGCCAAGGGAGATATTTGAGGCTCAATATGCTTATAGTCAAAGGTAAGTATTCCTAACTTTGTTCCTCCTTTAAAAGAGTAGATAGATTAGCATTTATACTTCTCTCCCATGTATTAAGATTTCTTATACATTGATGTGAGTATAGATATTTTATGCATGTTTTATTTTTATGTTTATTACCCCCACTTTGTGACACAAGCTTTGGTGAGCACTAGATTAAACTTTACTTTACTTTGTCATTTACTTTGTGAATATGAAAATATAGAACCTATCTAGGGTTATTTCATAGTGTTACTTAACTAATGGCTTTAGAACCCTCTCTAATTATTTTATTATGGTAAGAGATCCATTGGTTAGGTCTAGTGATCCATATTGGTCATGACCTCAAATATCTAATGTATCAATAATCATATGTGTAAGTAGGATATATTTTCTTTAAGCTAGGATTGATTAATAGATTAGTTGCATTTCCCTTTACATGCAATCTAGTGAGCCCAACATGTATCAAACCCTTGTAAGTTTTATTTCATGATTTCATCTTGTCATCATATTATATATTTTTATTTTTGTAGTGTTGTATCAAGCCTTTCGATTTAGTTCTAAAAGTTTTTGTGTAGGTTTAACACATAATCCCACCAAAATGACTTTGTTATGTTTGTGTAGGTCTTCTCCAAATATAGGTGACTGGATTAATTAGTTTATACATATTCAAACTAGTCAACTCTATTTACAATTCTCTTCCTCTAGCATATAGGTCTGCAAACATAGTCGAACTAGTCGACTATGTTGACAACTTTTCTTAGCACACATGTTTAATAAACTCCATTGAGATAGTTAAATATAATTTCAAAATTTTTTATTCAACACGTGAGTATCACAACATAAAATTTTAAAATATAAACATCTTCCAACCCACCAAGGTTAATTATTATTCTCTCTGTCATTTCAATTCTTTTCTTTTAGTACTATTTTTCACAAGTTTGTAGTCTATAAAATTGTATACCTATATCCAACTAGGTTGACTCAATCGACACAGTTATATAGTCTATTTTCTATCTTGAAGACATAGTCAACCTATTCAATTATGTTCTTTTAGATCTTGCTTCCTCCATAGAAGAGTAGAAACCTAGTCGATTCTATTCTGCATTGTTTGCATATAGTATCACCTAAACTAATTATGTATTCTTCAAAATCCAAGAATTAACCTCTTTTTACTAGTAATTAATTCACCTTTTTCCAGTTGTTTGCATGCTTATAATAACAAAAATACATTAATTATGTGGTTTTTTTATCTACCCATTTAGTCAAACTATTTTTCTCTTTTGCACACACTTCCAAAACACTTTACACATAAAAACATTAAATATTTATCTTCCCAAAGGCCTACCTACTTGGATTTCATCACCAATGGGGAATCCAACATGGTTTTTTATCCAAGTATAAAAATGTGGTTGATGGTATATATTTTAAAATAACCCAACACCATTATCACTATAGGATTTTGAATTGAGGAGGTAAGACCCAATAAAAATCTAGTACCATTGCCAATATAGATCCCTTTCAGTTTAAACTTCCTAAAACTAGCCTTAGATTGCTTTCTAGTTCCTCATTATAACAAAATTACCAATCACATTAAAATTAGACTTCATTATAACTTAATAACACTTAAGAATGACCAATTAGCTAGTAGTTACTTTCAATTCACCACTTGCTCTTTGATTATTATATTTTATATTAGAAAACTTGTATTATCCAACATTGGTGCAAGGTTTGTGCTATGTGTTCCAATTGGATCAATCACATTGATCCAATTGCTTATGTGCTTATTTTCATTTTATTAGATAGTATATTGAAAAAACCTCTCTATTTTTATAATATTGTCATCCCTATCAACACATTATCCTATGGACTATTTAATGTATCTACCTATAATACATAGTTGACCTATCTAACTATGTCTTTTTATCTTCTTGTTTAGTCCCTTGTTAAGTAGTACATAGTCGATCTATATAGATATGTATAATTATTTATTGGTTTATTCCCCATTCATTAATACATAGTTAACTTGTATGATTGTGTTCTATTTTTCTATGTTTTATTCCCTATTTTGATGAACATCATTGACCAATTCAATTTTATATTCTATATTTTGAATTTTCTTGTCATCACATATTTAGCCTCCTTTTCTCATCATGAATTTACTATTTGATTATAATACACAATTGAATATAAAAAACATGATTTGTCTTACCTATCCTAATAGGTTTTCCCCAAAAATCTTGTGCCTTCCACTTTAGATGAAAGCAATGTGCTCGTTGCCACTCACATTACCAATTATGTGGCTCATCCTCATTAATAATTAATTGGTAATATTATATTATCTTTAAAATATGAGCATGAATTAGAGTACAAACCTAAAATTCTCTTCTTTATTAACAAATTTCCTCAACATAAAGGAAAATAGACTTCAACCATCTATAATCTGATGATAGGTGATCAAGTAGAAGAACCAATTTCACCCTTCCCTACATTCTCTCATAAATTTGGGGGTGACACTTTCTTGATTCTAAACATTTCCCTTATATTTTAAATACTACCCACACCATGACCTGTTTTTTTATGACCTCTTCAACCTCCATGCAAGGTATCTACACTAATATGGTTGGTTTAACATCTAGTGGTCCTTTTCTAAAGAACCTCTTCCTCAATAATGCCACTAGTGTATCATTTACTACCAATACTTTTAATTATAATGCTAACCATTCCACTAGTGCATATTTTTCTAAATATTCTAATCATGCTATTAGTGATTATGTTTATACCAATGCTTCTCACACCACTAGTATCATGCATTCCACTAATCATAGTATAATCCAAGAAACTAATACCAATACCAAGACATCACATGCTGCACACACTAGTCAAAATACTACAAAAAATCATCAAATCTTATTTCAAACACTCAACCAAATGACCACTTCTCAAACCAATAATGTAAATAAAATTATGTAGATGTAAAATCATCCCATTCACCTTCAGAATCAACCCTAACAAACTCAATGGGGAGTGAAAAATCCAAATGCCACCCATTCCTGACCAACCCCACCTTAGGGATTCTTATGTTAACCTCGTTCCTCAACCACCCCTCAAAAATAAAACATTAAAACATCTCTAAACTAAACCCCTTGTACCTTAAATTACTAACATTTACATAGGAGGTATCACACCTACCATCAGTTATAATGACTCTACTGATCCCACATTATATTTAAAAGCATTTAGTAATCTCTATTAAGATTGGTTCAAACTTAATACCTTTGATTCTAGCAAGATATTATCTAAAACACTCTCAGGACATGCTTTAGATTGGTACATTCAACTAAAATCACAATCTATCACTAGCTTGAAATATCTAGTTAGCTCCTTAGTATAAGAGTTTCAAATTAGTGACCTCCTTGAGAATACCTTATCTCAATTCATAAATTGTAAGAAAATTAAAACTAAAATATCATAAGATTTCATCAAATGATGGAATAATTTGTCTAATAAATGTGAGCATAACATGGATGATGATAATCTATTTCATTTATTCACTAATGTTATCTACCCCAAGTTAGATTATGGGGTTAGGAATTTATCTCCAATAACTTTGGAAGAAGCCCTCGACTAAGCTAAACTTCAATATTTCCTCATGCACCAGTTTGAACCATCCCAACATCCCATGGGCACTTACATGTTCTTTAAGAATAAAATTGGTCATGCCACCAATGATGGTGTCACCAATACTTATGATACTATTCACAACATTCAAGTCATCAGTCCCAACAACATTGTGGAACATGTTCCCCCTCCAAACAACACTCCTAATCCTACATTTTATGAAACAAACAACATTAATGTATATAAACCATTATCCTTACACTAGCTAGAAAAACATCTTCCTAGGCCTCTACCATGAGATCTTGACCCAAATCATCCTATGAAATCATGGTATATCCCAAAAAATAAAATTGGCTTCATGAAAGTTAGGGCCACTCTCATGAGACTTGTATAAAATTATGTAATCTAGCTATGGATTTTCTTCTTGGACCAAAATCTTATCATAAATCACTTATTTACAAATACCAATAAGCATATTACATAGCCTTTAAAACTCAAACATCACAAAACAAAAATTAATCTTTAAATCAAGATAATGCTTATCTTGAAGATTTATACAAAGGTCCTATTCCTAATAATCAAGATAACAATGACAAGCATACTCCTTCCATGAATAATGTTGAAAATATTACAGGCCTTACTACTAAATAAAATGTGATAAATATGAATAACATGTGAAGGGTAGTAAAGTTTATTGATTCTAATCCAACACAAACATACCAAACCTCCCAAACATTTTGCATCATTTAAGACTCTTCCCCATCTCGTCTTACAGATTTGGGGCAAGAAGACCTCATATATTTCCAAGAACCACTTCTAACATATCAAATAGTTAATATATCTCACACTATCTCTACCATTCCACCAACATATACACACATCAACAATATTCCTCAACCTTCAAATAGTATTTGTTCAACCTAATCACAATAAATACCTAAATCAACTATCCCACCATCTAAAGATAATCAACCTATTTATCCTCAAACTAAACCAACTACATCTTACCAACACAAGTTTAACTACACTTCTAATCCTCCTTCCTAGAAACTCCTATAACATTATACATTTATATCTAGTAATCCCCCCATAGGTTATGATGAAAGGGGCCCCATTGCATAACTTTCTCATTTCCCATATCAAATACCTTTATTATAATTAATGTGAACTTCCCCCATCATTGAAATCATTTGATGCACTTATTATTTGAAAAGAACATCCCTTATCCCCCTCTAGTAAGACACAAAGATACCTTGTCTGAGTCTAAAGATAGTATTCTACATGTTGATGAAATAATGAAAACTTCTCTTTCCCTTAAGTTTCCTATCACTTCCATGATTCTAGATGAGATTCAAATTTGCATGAATGATTCTCCATTATTTATTAGCATCTAAATCAGTGATATCCAAGTTAATCATACTTTGATTTATGAAATTTATTTTACTTGTGTCCCCTCCCTTGATTTCATTAAAACTCTTGGATATTTTGAGTGCAATCTCAAGTCCACATGTAGTACATGTCAAGGTTATAATAGAAAGAAAATTCCTCCTTTAGGGTATGTGTGGAATCTTATTACATCCTTCATGTTACCATCCACATAAATGTTATGATATTTAACTTCCCCTTTATTATAACATCTTATTTGGTAGACCTTGGACTCATCATATGAGGGTTGTTGCCTCATATACCTTCCAATGCATTAAACTCCCCAATAATGGTGTTATTTACAATATTTAAGGAGACAAAAACCCTTGGAATTTCAAAAAATATCAATAATGTGGCATATTTAAAATTCATACCCTTGAACCCTTGCCTAATATCCCATTTAAATAATCTCAACATTTCAATTATCTTGTCAATTCTACCTAAGGTTATCATGGTCACCCTAAACTCATCAATAATAGAACACCTAACCTCCTTGATTCTTGTGATGATAAAATAGATGATATTAGCCTCAATATTAAAACTTCAGATCTATCCCATCATATTATCACCTATATTTTATAATCTTTGAAGCTATATTCCCATCAACTTCCTATCGATGATATACCTATGATCAAGGAATCCAAGAAGGGAGGTTAGATTAAGTGTTATAACAAGTAACTAAACTTGAATTAAAACATATTAACATGATAACACTTACCTAAATCATAGGGGGATTTATATTAATAAAACCAATTAAAAACATAACTAAAATGTAAAATAATAAAAAATCTCTTACCTTCCTTGAATGCTCCAAATGATTCATTATGTGGCTTGCTCAGTTTGTGCTCAAAGAGTCTTTGACAATGGATTATTATTTGATCCTTCTATCCTTTGCACCATTATTTCTTTCTTGATGTGGTTTTATGGGTATTATCTCAATATTTTGGCAATATAACACTATTTATATGAATCTTTCTATAAAACTTGCATTATAACTCTACAATTTCCAAGCTTTCTTTTTAATAGGTAAGGTGAGTTAAAGTGTGATTTAAGTGAGTTAAAGTTTAATTTAAACATGTAATGGGTTTTAACCTAGCCTAAGTGAGTCAATCAACCCTATTAGATTTAAAAGGTGTCAATAAATAATTATTTTCAATGAATAGGCATGGGTGAGATATTTTCAAAGGCTTGACAACTCACAAAAGGTAATCATGAAAAGCTAGGATATTTCGTATTTATGAATTTCCTTTTTTAGTAATTAATTAATTTAACATGTATAATTAAAATATGATTTTAATTTGGTTTATCTTTTTAATTAATTTTTATTACCCATTTATCTCTTTCAATATTTGATTTTATATCCATTTACCACTTAATAGGTCTATAGGCCAAATTGACCATTGTGATGTTATAGGATGCTTAGGGATGAATCCATGAGAGGTTATTATTACATGTGGTAGGATACCAAACTTATGGATGCCTAAAAATTATTATGAAATTTTAATAATGATGCACGAGAAAATTTGAGATGTTTAATGATTCTTAGGATTAATTCACAAAGGTTTGTAGGAATTGGTATAAAATCTAGTTGAAGGCTATTGGTGGATAGTTTATCTATATTTTTCCTTTATTTAAGAAAATTTTATAATTTATAGGAATATTAACATCTTCTCAAATAATGAAACACATTGAATAAAATGATGATTGAAGAAAAAGCTCCAAATAATGTTTGGGAAGTCTATAATGATTCCCCCTCAAGGGAGTGGCCATCACATATGTTTGATGGATGATACCTAAAAAATAATAAAGAAGAAGAATGGAATTAACCTATGGGTGAGATTAATTTAATTGAGAAAATACTTACATACATTGATTAAAAAGTATTGATTTTCCCAAAGGTGGTTATAATCAGTAATAAAGGTTGAGACGCTGATTTGTCCAAAGGTGGTTATAGTCAATGGAAATGGCATATGCCCAAATTAGGGATGATGAATCAAAATAATGATTTGTGCATATGTGGTTATAATAATTAAGATGACCTATATTGAGAAAATAATGTATTATTATGCCCCCAATAGGTATATTAGTAAGAATAACTCAAGGATATAACCTATTACACATATTAAAGATGAACATATGTAAATGTAGATGCAATGGTCTAATGACTAAAGCAGACACAAACAACCATGCATACAAGGATTCACAAAGTGATGAAAGAGATGATAGAATAGTAAGAATTGATCAATGTGAATGATTCAATTGTACCTTCTAATGTAGATAAGTTCATCTTTATTAGAATTGATAAAACCAAAATGGTCAAGTTGTTGATTTGATAAAGGAGGGTGGGAGGATTTGCTAAGGTTACCAAGGAGAAACTTTTGTGGCTCCATTACTTGTATGACTTCTTGAGATAATTTCTGCTATAGCACATGATGGTATGCCTTATGATAAAACACCATGAGAACTTTGTCAAAATATCCATAAGTATTAAATCCTAATCTAATAAAAAATTACAAAATAATGCACCAATGATAGAAACCATGATGATAATGTTGATGTATGAATATGTATTTACTCAATAATAATGTTTAAGGAATCACCTAATGAACACATATAGATTGAGTCAAGGCATAGTTTTAAAAGCAAAGAAATAGGCAAGCAAGCAATCAAACAACTAAGGAAAATAACACATAAAAATATTTAAAGTATAAGCAAAATAAATTATCCAAAAAATGGTTTTGCCCCATTAGGGTGAATCAAGGATGACTAAATAGGATTAGATAGGACAAATGTTTTTGGATTTTAAATTTTTTGAATGTCTTTGTAATTTTTGGGGTATCTTAAATTGTTAAATATTGACAAGATACCACTCATAAAATGGTGAGAGCATTGGATTAGGTTGTTCATAAAATAGTGAGAGCATATGGAAAAGGGAAACTGAGCTAACCTCAACATGGATCGAACATGGCCTACATAGTCTTGTTAGGACCTCAAGTCATAATAGTTATACCAACATAAAAGATAAGGAGAATCGAATAGGCTATGAATTATGGCTAAATGATAAGAAAAATAAAAATAGTAATAGAAAGGTGATTTAGCAAGGCATGGTAAAAGGTGTTGTTCTTAATTTTCCCATAGATGGTTATAATTAGGAAATAATGACATTGGTTTGTGATACTAATTTTCCCATAGGTAGTTATAATTAGTATAGTCACACAAGGTGGGATAATATTTTACCCATAAGTGATTATAATCAATGGTACTAGTCAAATAGTAAATGAAAGATATATTTTTAGATCCACTATCACACACTACTTTCATAGATTATCATTTAAACACAAAATTCTAAAACTAGATCAGAATTCCCTCGTAGAAAGTACAAGAAAAACCAAAGCAACCAAGATCAAAAGGGGGCTAGGTAGGATGGCTAAAAATAGGCTTTAGTCTAATAAGTATGACATGTTAAAATTTCATATGATATGGAATTGGATATAATGATAGAATGTCAATTGGATATGGTGGTAAGAGGGTTGTCCCGAAGTGAATTGAGAAGGAAAATGGTAAGGTATGAAACAATGACAAGAGAAATGGTAAATGAAAATGGAAAGGTAAATGGAAAATGGAAAAGTGAAGGTAAATGCTTTTGGCTAAGGTGAATGTTTCTATTATTCTTACTAATGTGGAGATGCACATCCTAATCATCAAATGATACAATTACAATATCCAGTCATGTAAATTTCTATCCCACACCTCTTATGAATAGCTACTATTGTCAAAAACCTGCTATAGATTTAGATTTGAATAATGTTGTTGCGATCTTCATTAGTTGATAATTTTATTTCCTTCAAAAGTTGATACAAGGTATATTTATAGCCTCTACAAAGGAAAGTGTGTCTAGGGATGATATAATAGGAATAAATATTGGCTAATAGGTATAATTTTTCCATGTAAAGGTGGATGATAATGGAATGTATAATGGTTAAAAAAATGAATTTTGGGATTTTTAGGCACAAATAATGTTACTAATTTAATATTTGACATAATTTTGTTTGTGGTGGGGCCAAAGAATTTTTAATATTATCTTGATAGGACCACCATATTTTTTCATTATTTTGGGTTGAGAGTAACTACCATCTAATTATGTTGTATATTGGGAGTTATATTGATTTGATATTTGATAATGTCTTCATTAAGTACTGAATAATTATTGTGCTCAACTATTGGTACCTCAAAGGGGTTTTAATTAATGAATTTTTCTTGATTATTTCATAATGACTCCAAAAAGGTTTCACTAGAATATGTTGAGTTTGGACTTTGATTTCCCCTTAGCACCTTAAAAAACATTTCACTTGGAGATTATTATTATTTTGAATGAATGTGGTCCTTGTCCCCTTGATATTATAAAATTGATATGTTTACATGGATGTAGCTCACTAAAGTGTGATTCTATCAGTCCCAATCAACACTTGTGGGAGGTGGAATGTCAATATAATGGCTATGTTGGTTGGTTTTGATGGCATGTAAAATAGTAATGGAATGGGGGGAGGAAACACAATTCTCATAAAATATACTAGGAAAAATTGTGTTGAAGCTAAAGTAACCATCCTCAAAAATTATGGAAGGATCACAAATGTATTCAAATCGATTCACAAGTCATGTGTAACCAATATTGTAACAACCATAAACATATTATGATTCTGAACTAAGAGACTAACATTGTCTTTGCTTATGATACTAAATATGATGTTGGTTCCAAAATAAAACCTAACTTTAATATTGATTCTTCATCTATTGTGGATGCTGCTACAATGATGTCTTATTGAATGTTTGGTTTTGGATAAGTAAATGGCCTATGATAACAAGATGGGCTCCATAGAGACTAGTTTGTCAAAGTGAGACTCTTGAATGAGTGGAAACAGGTCAAGAGATAACTCCCTAGAGATTTGATTGTAAAAAATAGAGGCTCTTTAAAAAAACCATATGGTTGAGATAATGATTTGCCTAAAGGTGGTTATAATCATTAATAAGTGAATAAGCAAATACTAGATTTTTAGAGTGATATTCCTTGATAATGGGTATAGGATTAAAAGCTAATTCATTACAGTTTGACTTATCAAAAGTAGGTGTTTCATAAAAAACATTGTGGCTTGGTTGGTTCTCTTAGCCTTGGTTTACAAGTAGTTGTAAAATACCAGTTTTGAATATATCTTGATCTTTGAATGATTAGTTTTGTTAGAGATGTATTGATTGGATCAATAGGGTTTGGATGATTGGTAGGGGTTTTATAAAGTGGGGAATGGTTAGAAATGGATGAATAATGTATGGTGGTTTTAAAATGAGAGACTTATCAAAGGTTGTTTCCTGGATTAGGATAGTAACTATGACCCATCTAGTTATGATTGGATAACTTTGTTGGGAGAATGAGCTACTATATGTGGAATGACTAAGAATGGTAATGGTAGGGCATTATGGATTTGGGTTTATCACAAAAGCTAAAGGATGAGATCCTAATATAGAAATTATAGGGCATCATGGAGCTTGGTTTGTCACACAAGCTAAAGAATGAGGTCCTAGAATGGTAATGGTATTCCTTAGATGTTTTTGAGCTTGGTTGAATACATAATCTAAAGGAGGGTTAATGGTATAGGTGGGGGATTAGTTGGACACAAAGTGGTGAGTATCATACATCAACCTTCTAAAATAAGGTATCACCAAATATGATACTTGGCTTTGTTCCCTAGATTGAGGATTGTAAGGAGGATATGGGTCCATCTCATAAACCACTTCTTCACCATAGAGGTCTCATCCAAAGTTAATTTGGGTGGCCATTATGTCATAACTTGGATTTTACATGACTCTACCATAAGTGTAGCTAGACATATCTGAATCAATAATGAAAGATCCATAAAAAGGCCTAGAGTTATATAAACTCTAAAAAACAATGTCCAAAGGACAAACGGTTCAATCTTGGTCTAACTTGGTATAGGGGAGATGTATCTCCAAAACTATCTTTACTAAAACTTGGTGTAAATAAATCTAACATCATGCGTCTAACATCAAATGTCTTACTAACAAAATTTCAAGTGGTTGAATAAAAAATGGCATGCCAAACACTAGGTCTAAAGTGCTACAAACAAGTCTAATCTAGGAAAATAAAGGTTGCTAGGTATTTTGGCCAAATACAACATCAAATAGGACTTTTGGACAAACGTGGCATCAAAATCAAGACTGACAACAAAGGAGTATTTGATCTAACAAATTTGAATCACTTTGGCATAGACTAGGCATCCAAATTTAGAAATGAAATTGATCAAATTGGCATAAGACATGAAATAAAAGGCATTTGAAGATAGGCTATTTTCTCCCAAATAAAGGCACAAATAAATAGATTTTTGCATTTGGGTAAATAATTAATGCAAGTTATGTGACATAAAAGATAAATATTAGTGTTTAAGCCCCAATTAGACAAGGTATAAATATAAATAAGTCAATGTTTAGATTCAAACTTTCCAAGACTAATTAAAAATTCAACTTAGGAAAACTAGGTTCTTTGATGAAACAAGCTATACAAAGGTGAATGGCATAATGTCACTAGACAAAGACCCAAAAGACAAGCATGGATTGGTTCCAAATATGAAACTTGGACACACTATAATATGAGTCTATGAAATGATTTGGGAAGTGTAATGGAATTATTGCTCTCAAAAGATGTAAACAATGGTTGGTTTCAAGACTTTAAAGCAAAAAAATTGAAGTGATTTTGGAAACATAACATTACCCATTTCAATCAAGTGACACACACAAAATTTTTAACAAAAAGGGTAAGGTAAAATCATAGTGTTAAATGGATGGCATAACTCCTCCTCAGACAATGGAGTGTGGAAATAAAACTCATTTTGACATGGCACAAAAAAATAAATGGTTTTTAGACTCAAAGACCAAGTAAAAGGAAATAGACCACATATAATTAAGTATAATGTTCTAGATCTTATAACTAATAAGGTTGCATTGTATCATTGAAATACATCTATATACATGCTCTTGGGAAAATTTTAAGTGTTAATATAAAAATAAAATTGCATAAAGTGTAGTGTTTTTAAACCCCCCCTTCTCCTAAGAGATTTTATGGTGATATGGACCTTTAAGCTACTTTCCCTACATCAAGTGGGGTTTGTTTAAAACTTAAAATTTTGAATTTATAGATGGTCCTAAGTGTTGTTAACATTATATATTCAATCATGTGAATTGATTTTATACTAGCTAACTTACTATGTAAAGGTTTATTCCTTTGCATAGAAATTCTATTTGTGGACTACTTGGTGGAATCCCTTAGTTAGCTAGACCTAACTCATATTTTCATTACAAAAGGAGAAGTTATCTACTCAACCCCCTGGATCTCATAGTATGTGTACCCTAATTTGTATACACTATCATGGATTAGGGTTGAAATAATGCTAAGAGATGAACCCCAGGAAAAATATTCCCTAAAAAACTTGTGAACAAGCTATGAACTCCCCTCCACAATCCAATTTGTATAAAATAACACTAAGTGAAAATAATTTAAAGGTTGTATTTATATCACCCAAACCATAAGGGTTTTGAGGAGAGCTTACACAACATTCCTTCCATGCCTTGGACTAGGCAAAAACTTCTAAAAAAAGGCACTTTTGGTCACCCAAGTTCTCTATAGAGTATGGGGGGAGAGCATACACACACTTGTCATTTTGTATAAACAAACAAACAAGTATAAAATAAACACTTTTAAATATTTTCAATCAAGGTAAATGTTAATTTTATGCACCAAATGAAATGTTTGATAAAGTTCATGGCCCCTTGGATTAAATTTACAAAATATTGTAATAATTTTCAAATAACAACTTAACACAAAACATCTAGGCTTATTTTAAGCACTCAAACCAAATGTTCAAAACCTAACCATTCTTTTTAGACACCAAAACTAAGTGTTCAAGAGTTAGACATGTTCAAATTTGATACTTTTCAACATGTGACCTATAAATGTTAGAGGGTTTTTGTGATTTGTGAAATATTTATACAACTTGAAGGTAAACTAATAACATATTCTAAAAAATTAGGAGAAAACACGTGGTTTTAAAAAAATCATAAAAAATGTAGTTTGGATGACCCCAAACAAATCTCTGAAAGATGGCCTATCAGTCTCAAGTATACACACAGTGTAAAAACAAAACTCATAGGGTAATATCATTATTTTGTAATTTGTGGAATTTCAAATTAACCAAAATAGTTTTCAGTGACTACTAGTAGTTAAGATTCAAAATTTCTAATGGTCATGTGATATCATGATTCACAAAATCATGGTTTTGGTGATATCGTGATTCTCAAAATCATGATATTGCAATATCATAACTTTCAAAGTCATGATATTACAATATAACAAATAACTGCCTATAGTTAGAAAATAATCAACATAACATTAATAGTAAGGTGTAAAACTATGAAAATAGAGGAAAAACCACAACTATGTGAGTTGTGATATTTTAGTCTTGAGAGCAAAATCATGATTACAAAGGGCAACCTCACAGCTTCCAAAACATGTCTTGTAGCTTGAATTTTTCACCTATTTTGGTTAAAAAAATCAAATTCTGACATTAAAATCAATAGGGGAGTGCTATATAAGGTTTTAAGAGTAATTTTTGGGTATATGTTCCATAGAGCATGCCATTTGTGATCAAGGAATCCAAGAAAGGAGGTTAGATCAAGTGTTAAAACAAGTAATAAAACCTGAATAAAAACACACTAACATGCTAACACTTACTTGCCTAGACCATAGGGAGAGATTAACAAAAAAACAAATTGAAAACATAAATAAAATGGAAAATAACAACAATCTCTTACCTTCCTTGAATGATCCAAATGATTTGTTGTGTGGCTTGCTTGGTTTATGATCAAAGAGTCTTTGACAATGGAGTATTATTTGCTCCTTATCTCCTTGATACCATTGTGGCTTGATTAATGTGGCTTAGGATTGTGGATTTATGAGGCTTGGCTCAATATTTTGGAATTATAGTAATATTTTTATGAATATTACTACAAAAATGGCATTATAACTCTAAAATTTCCAATATCTCTTTTCAATAATCAAGGGCTTAAATTTATAGGCTTAAGAACTAACCCCAACCCAAGGTGAGTTAAGGTGTAGGTTAAACATGGAATGGGTTCAAACCTAACCTAAGTAAGTCAATTAACCCTAGTAGATTTAAAAGGTGTCAATAAATAATGATTTTAAATGAATAGGCATGGGTGAGATATTTTGAGATATTTTCAAAGGCTTGACAACTCACAAAAGGTAATCATGAAAACCTAGGATATTTCATATTTTTGAATTTTTTAGTAATTCATTAATTACACATGAATAATTTAACTAGTCTTTTAATCTAGTTTAACTTATTAATTAATTTTTATTAGCCATTTATCTCTTTCAAGATTTGATTTTATGTTTATGTGCCCCACTTAATTGATAGTTGTGATGCCATAAGATGTTTAGGGATTAATTCATAAGAGGTTATTGTTGTATATGGTAGGATGACCCAATTAGGGATGCTTCAACATGATTTTGAGATTTTATGAATGATTCACAAGAAAATTTGGGACATTCAATGATTCCTAAGCTTAATTTGCAAAGTTTGGTAGGAATCAATTTAAAGTCCAATCAAAGGCTATTGGTGGCCAGTTTTAGGTGTCTACAATACCTATGGTCTTAACTAAGACTAGATATTCTATTCATCATATAACTTATGATGAAAATATCATACCTACATGTACCATCAAGTTTCATACACCTAATTATGATGATGGTTATGTTTTAGATGATCCATTTCTATGAGGTCTTATCTAGTCTAGAATGCCAAGATTATTTGATATCATACTTATTTAATTCAATTTTATATTTATCTGATTGTGTTCCTTATTTCATAGTGCCTAATTATAATATTATTAATATTTTTTGTAGGGTAGAGATGGATATATTTCGTGGTACACCTCCAATTTTAGCATATATTATGAGAAGTATGCTCATGAATCATGCCATGACTGATCCTTATCATTTTACTAGATAACAAGAACCTTCTAGTTTGATTCCTTTAGAGATGCTAAATACTAATCTTAAGACTTATTCATATCCTAACTCAACCTCAAATAAGCCTAATTTAGTTCATACTCCCTCTCTACCTTTAGCTAAGACTCATCATGTATTTGATCTAGCTTTACCTTTAGATGAGCCTAACCCAATCTCTATAGCAGCACCACCTTCCCTTGCCAATTACTTTCTTCCTTTGTTGAATCTTGATCCCATTCCCGCCCAATGAGAAAATAAACCTTATTGTGATATTCACAAAGTTTCTAGTCATTAGATTCAAGACTTCTAGTTATATTAGCCTTCCCTAACTTTTACTTTTACCTCTTTTATTAGTATAATGCCAAAGTATATGAACAAGTGTATCTATTACCTCAATGGGAAAGATAATCATTCCTCCACCCATTGTCAAAATATTTGGCAATATATTAACACATTTCATCCTACCCTTACTCATCCTAAAGATAAGGCTATACTCCTCCCATGTTTTTACCTGAGTATATTCCTAAATATGGGGATGTATATTATATTTATAACTAATTAGGTACCCATCATACTAATCATTGTTGTATTCTCTAGCAGTACCTTCATGATCACCTTATGACAATTCTTATGCCCTCTATTTCTCCTTCCATAGCTCACCCATGTAATAATTATCTTCCTTCTTTGCATGTGGTTCCTTATTCACATGTGACTTCTTATCCACTTGTGGCTCCTTCTTCCCTCATGGTGCTACCTTATTTTCTTACATATACCATTCCTATTCTAATATCTATTCCCTTCCTTGAATATTCTATGCATAATATCCCTCATGAGCATGATCCTTTAGTTATGCCTAGATTTTGTATTGAGGAGATTCAGACAAAGGTATTTTCATAGCTTTCTAGGAGGATAGATGAGACTCTAGTTATTATTAACATCCAACTCAATAGATATATTTCATATGTCATGGATAGTATTTGTGGACTAATTTATTAGTATTTGTGAACATATAATGGTGTTATCTCACTTCATTCATTGTTATGATTTTGGATTGGACTTGTGATACACTTTTATATATCTTATATCATTTTACTATGTGTCAAATCTAGTTTCACTTATCAATTTCACATGGATCTTTATATTATGTATTATGTGTTGTATATGGTTTCAATTTATTTCATCTTTTCTTATGGTTTATTTTTGTTCTTTCCATGATTACATTCTTATATTTATGAGTTCATTTATTTTCATAGATGTCTTTGTATTTCTTAATGATTTTTGATACCTTATCTCAACAACTTAGATAATTATTGTTGTAACTTTTTTATACAAACCTTGATCCCATTAGCAATCATTATTTACCATGTGATCAGTTAGAAAGCAAGACATTTCATTATAATCCTATTTTATCGATCTAATTTGTATATCCCTTTATTACCTTATCTCCTTTCTCATACTAAACATACATACAATTGAAATTTGAGATAAAAAATTGGTTCATAGGTAAGCCTAAGTGTATAATTAGTCACACCTTTGGATTTTTAGCTTCTTTTAACCAAAGTCTAAAGCTCATTCATCTGTATCACTTCTATCACTCATTTTGGTTATTCCAAATCCATATGGAGGAGCAATCATAAAATCCATAGATTTTAAAATCTAAATCATTTAAACAAAAGGAAATAATATAAAAGGCAACCTACAAATTTTAAGTGTCAAATCACACTAAAAGACATGATTCATAGCACATATCTTTTTTCTAATCGAAACACAAACTCTATGCTTGGCTTCATGATAGAGACAAGGTCCATTGGGATGTGGTAGGCCAATATATTAGGAAAGGAGAATAAAAAATATTTTACTGCTACTTACTTTCTCACACAAGTACACAATCTTTGTATTAGACCAATGGCTCTGTAAGAGGTCCTGAGGAATGGAGAACATGATGTAGGAAGGTAAGTCCATTTTTATTTTCTTGTTCATATAACCAATATGAGTTTATCTTAGTGTCTCAACTATTTTAATATACATATTTTTTCTTATTTTGAATAAGTATCCTTTGTATTTTAATGGTAATTAGACTCTTAGTGTCTTTCTTGTATACCTAGTATGCCTCATATTTCCTAACATCTCCTTTTAGATGACTAAATCATGCTTTTTAAATTACCTCTTTCCTTCACAACATTTTTAATATTCCCCTTGAGAAATATTATTTTGTTAGTTGATCATTCACTCTAGGGTTTCCCTTTTTTAGTTATAGTGTAAGACTATGGATAGGACCCAACCCTCCTCACAAAATATTCTAATACCTAATTCATATTATAACCAAGTCATAATGAAATTACATGCATCAAATTTGAGATAAGTAGTGTTAGATTATGAGTTACACATCATTGACATGCTTCCCATCTTAATTTAGTATGTTTTATGCTTACTTCATTAATCTTTCACTTGTATCTTCTAAATTTCTAATTTCATGCATGCTTATAACCATTTTATTAAAATTTTCACATTTTCCAACTTAAATTAGTGTGATCAATTTAATTTCTTTTTACATTTTTGTATTTATTTTTATACTTCCCATCATGATTTAGTATAATTGATTGAATTAATTGGTTTGTTTTAATACCATTGGTTTTTCATGTGCCTTCTATTTTATTACAACATTTTCATACTTCCCAGCATGATATAGTGTGATTTTTATTTGTTTTACCTTGGTAAAAATATTTTACATGGTTTAAAAACATTTATCCCTTTTTACCATATTTGGTTTATTATATTTAGTCATCTTTTGTTATTACACATTTTCCATCGTGATATAGTTTGTATTACATTTGTTTTGATTACTTATACTTTTATAAATCATTTTTCCTATTTTATTTTTAAACATGCAATGATAGAAAATAAAACACTCATCATATATTTCCCATAACACATACAATAAAGGCTAAATACATGTGCTATAAATAAATATATCCATGCATCCACATCCAAATCCAAGTACAAATCATGAGATTAAAATGTCAAAATCAATATATATATATATATATATATATATATATATATATATATATATATATATATATGATCATGTGTTTTATAAAAAAACAAAACACAACAACTCTAGCTCTAAGGTTGGGCTCCATCACGTCTATCCTATGGCTTAGCCATACTACCCATAAATACCTATGAATATCCCCTCTGAATAGTAAAATATAAGGATATAGTCTAGGATCTTAATCTAGCAACCTATCCCTATAGACTGTCTACTTGGGCCTGCACCTATCTTGTAGATTGTCTACTTAGGCTTATACTTATCTTAGCTAGATTTTGGTCATTCATATGCATATCTCTCTCTTATGCTAGGGCCTACTAGACCTGTGCCTCTCTTAATCCAACCCCTACTAGTGGTTTTAGCCCATCACCACATGATTGTAACTACCTCATAGCCTTTCCTACCAGCCTAAACTAGCCTACTTGGAATGGAGAAAATGGAACCATAAGACCATCTAATGTGTTAGGGTTATATGGTGATAACACCTTATCTAAAATATCATGGTGTGTAGCTATAATGAGGGATCCCCATATGATTTCATCTATCACATGTTCTACAAAACCAAAACTAGATAGGCATAAGATCACATATATATCTCTCAAAATCATCTATCTACCATAATAATAATTAAACTAGTGTCTTATATCAAAAAATTAAATCAAAATTAAAACATTTTTCACTGGTGTTAGTGTCACCAATCACAGTCTCCCCATTTGCTCTCTCACTGAGCACCTCCTCTATCAATCACCTCCACACTAATGTAAACCCAAGAATCACTAATTTATCCCACCATGATCTTCTCCTCAGGGGTAAATTTATGGACCAATTTTATTCTAAGCCCTCTATGTAGTAGCTAGCATATGCATCTCCTTGCACTAATGGTGTCCCCATCTCTAATGAAGAAATGTGGTCATTATTTCCTATATTATGGTGCCTATTATTCCCCTATATCCACATCCATTGTGTCTTCTCCTACTAGATCTACTACCTCCTATTGTTGTGCTTAACTAGCCCATAGTCTAGCATGCTGAGGCTTGATCATTGGTATCTCCATCAATACCCCTCCACCTCTCCTCCCTCTCAGACCTATATTATGTTGTGCCCAATAAGCATTCACTACTAGAGGGGACACTAGATGGGGGAGTCCAAACTATCCTAATAAGTGTGTCATTGGTTATAAATCCATCCATGAAGTTTAGTGGACCATGATCCACACTTGTTTCAACCCTATTGTAATGGTAGACCAATTAGGCCATATGTTAGTTATATGAGTATAGGTTTGCCATATGATATCCCCTTGTGTGATTGTTTGTACTGATGAAACATTGGGCACAACCCAAACTACATGGTTTTTTCTCCATCATAAGGCTTGAGTCAGCCTATCATCAACCACAAAGGGCAACCTAGCTAGCCAATATATGGGAAACCTCTCATATATCCATGTGCTCAAAAAAATCATAGTTCTATGGTATTGTGTCCTTTGGATAAAATACCATATATATGATGCATGAGATAGACTCAAATGATAACCCTAAAATTATAGAGTGTTACCTAATCTAATATATATTGTCATAAAGCTATCATATATAGTGGTACCTTGTCATCTGACTTGTGACACAAAACTCATGATGTCACAAGTCCTATCACCACCTTACATATGTCTTAAATAGCCATAATATAAACATAAAACAAGCTCACCCTTAAATTAAGGTGAACCCTATCTATGCATGTAGCCCATTGGGCTAATGATTTCTCTCATCCTCATCCTTTGGTGTATCAATAATCAACTAGTGCATCACCTATCAAAAGTACAAGCAATGCATGGACATCCTCTAGAGTGATAGCAACATTAATGGTGTCCCCATCCACCTCAAATTAAAAAGTGTTGTTTAATCATTCTAATGTTCCTAAAAACATGATAAGAAGATCAACACTCAAAGGGATTTATCTCATCTCTATGATGTTACTAAAACCCAAGGTGATTAGTCTAGCTCTATCCATGTCTATCAACCAATCCAATAAATACAGTACCTATGATGAATCATATAAGCACCAATATCTATAACATATATGCAAAATATCAAATAAAAATGGATGTATCAAATATCCATGTCATAAATAATTAAAATGCAATCTTCAAAATTTACAAATTAACTAATTCATTAGCTAGTTTGATTTAGTTTATTATATTTTATAATATTTCTTAAAATTAACCCATTTGATACTAAATTAGTCATGTATCCATCCTATTAAAGATATTGGCCCATTTGATACTAAATTAGTCATGTATCCATCTTATTAAAGATATTGGCCCATTTGATACTAAATTGGCCATTATTCTTTCAAACTAAATCAAACTATTTGAAACTATATAGGCCCTTTCTCATCTCTAGAATACTACATCAGCCCTCTATTACACAATTGACCCTCTTTAACAAATTATATCAGCCACTTACTACCAAATGCATCATCCAAAAGGTACACAGTCATCCATATTTTCATTTCAAACTACATTATCCTACTATTATGTAGTTGGCCACCTTTATAAATACTATGTTGACCCATTGCTACACAGTCAACCCCTATTTTATGTTTACCTTATGAATAAAGTCAACTAGATTGACTCTATTATTTCCATATGGTGACTTCATGATCATTTACCTTAAATGCCTTAGACATTTACTGGTCTAACTTCTTCCTACCTAGAACCCCATTATACCCTGAGTCTACATAGAAATTTCTTACAGTTAGTTTTGGTATCTACATTTTTCCTACTATTCAATCTTATATATCTAGCTCAATTTCAAAATTGAAATTCATTATTGCTTACATGTGTTGCACTCGTTATGGCCACCAAGCATCCTCCCCATCTCATTTATCATCTCCTCACCTTGATTTCTCTTTAGTCTTGCACTAGGTCTCTTAGAGCTCTTTTTTTTCAAAATAGTAAAAATATCAAATGAATTATTTTTACCCTATTTATATTTAGTATTTAAAATTATTTACCTATGAAATATTTACAACCATATTTTATTTCTCAAGCATATCTTTGTTTCCACTAGCTCTATTTTCCCAACCACAAATTTTTTTGGAATCCTAACATCATAGAGAATATTTTCACATATTAGATGTATATTTTGCTAAAAGTTTTTTTTTTTTTTTTCTATTTTCTATAGGTTCACCTAATGTTCCCTACATTGGACATCTTCATATTTATTTCACTTCATCTCCTATCTACAATACTAAGGTAGGTAAAGATATGTGTTTTTCAATTCTATCCTTTCATATATCTTAATTACTTCTTACTACAATTTATTTAGCTTTAGCATTATGTGTTTCTATTTTATTTTATAGACGCACCATCCACTATTACACCTACGTGGAAGTGATGAGCTTTGAGTGGGGAATATTTATACACATAATATTTTAAAATTTTATCAATTACTGATGTTATATCTCTTACAAGAACCCATCAATTCTTAATCTCTCTGAGTGCACACCTTAAAGGGTACACTAGGAAAGGCGTGTGCAAACCATTAGTGATTCATAGGATTATTTTCACCTATACTACCACTTGATATCCACACAAACATCTCCCATACACTTCCTTAAGGCTTATCTTCTCTCTTGCACACTCCTACAAGCTTTTCAGTACCTTACTTAGCCCCTTCCTAAGACTAAAACCAATTTTAATGATTTGCATTACACTATCAACCCCATCAACCCTGTATTCAAATAATTAAAACAAAATTATGGGCCTAGATTGACTCTTGTCTAACCTAGAGCAAGACCTAACCTATTTTTAGCAAAAACAAATTTTATGAGTCTATCAGGATGACCCTATCATCTAAACTTTTAGAAAGGTTTAGGGTTATATATATATATATATATATATATATATATATATATGAAGAGAAGAAGAAGAATATATTACACATCTACTTATCCACCATCATACTTGAATAACATAGCTTACTTAGGGTTTTTATTTTTTCTTTAGAGATATAAATCTTGTCTTTCAAAAATTTATTTTAGATGCATAGAGAAGTTTTGTATCCTAGAGATGACTTATCCTTATTATCCTTACATACCACAATAAAATATTGAGATGCACCTTGTCCAAGGGAGAGATTAAGGTTTGACGGGTTTTTATTCAAAGTAGATCTATTAGCATTTGTACTTCTATCCCATACATTATGATTTCCTATACATTGACATGAGTATAGATTTTATATGTATGTTTATTACCCCCACTTTGTGCCATAAGCTTTGGTGAGCAATAGATTAAAATTTACATTACTTTGTCATTTAATTTTTTAATATGAAAACATAGGACCTAACTAGGGTTATTTTATAGTGTTTAATGACTAGAGGATTTGGAATCCTCTCTAATGATGTTATTATGGCAAAAGATCCCTTGGTTATGTCTAATAGATCCATATTGGTCATACCCCAAATATCTAATGTATCAACAATTAGAAGTGTAAGTAAGATTTATCTTCTCTGAGCTAGAATTGATTAATAGATCAGTTACATTTTCCTTTGCATACAAAGTTATCCCTATACTAATAGCACATTCTATTAGTGTTTTTATATACTACATAATGACCTTGAGTAGATAAGATATTGAGTTTTTGAGAGGAGGTTCACATTTTTTTGATAATCTTATGTCTATTTTATTGAGTCTTGAATCACCATCTATTCCCTATTTGGTTGATTTTAATGTGAAACAATAGGCCTCCATGCTTGTTAGTGTTTTGAATAACACAAATAGAAGTAGAGTGGTGTTATTAGGATAGGATGGATGTGACCTCAACAACCCATGTGATGAGTATTACCTACATACCAATACCTTTAAAGGGGATCAAGCTCAATGTAGTTCTCCCAATCTAAGTGTTGGTGAAAGTGCAAGTGAATGTTAGTATGAATTCTAGTTTCAATGTTTTGAGTGTGTATTGAAACTAGAAGCCTAAGTAATTTGAGCTCTAGGTTGTAGATGGATTTATGCATAAGTAAGGTAAAATAGTGATAAATGACCTTGATTTTCACAATTTCTTTTGGGTTTGTTCATGATAATGACATATATTTTCCATCTAGGGGATAAATGAATTAGAGTGGTCTTTATATAACATTTTGGTGTTTGTGAAGATAAGAAATGAGTCTAGGCTGACCCTAAAATGCTTTGGGAAGTGGAAATATAATTTTTAGGGGTAAATAATGCTGATCTAAAATAATGTTTCCCATTTCCCAATAGCACAAAGCATTATAGATCAAAGGGATGCATTATTGTCTGGGTGGTTAAAATGGGTGAAAAAGGCTCCTGAGTGCCTAAAAGATGGTTTAATGTGGATTTTAGTATATCTAGTTAAGGGTTGAGTGCACATATAAGTTGGAAAATGATCAAAAGAGGCCCTAATATATGTCTAGAGATAAACTAAGGATAGGGTGCTCTCAATTGACACTCATTACATTGAAATGACATTTTAGATGACTATATCAGCCTATTATGAATATTGGGTACTTATGTGAGAAATAAGGTTAAAATAGAAATGTAGAAAAATATATATAATTAGAGAATGATACATCATATCCTAATATACTAGCCTACTTCATCCAAATGGATATTGGCTCTATCAATATGTTAATTTTGGAGTTTGAGATTTGATTAGAATAGGAGATGTGTTAAATAAATATCACATTCTATTGTGTGATCTACTGTTAACCAAATTTGACTTTACAAGTCAAATTGGGGCCCCTATAGGTAAAAACTCAACTTTTAGATGATTTATGGGGTCTAATATCTTTTCATGGGGTGTATTATAGTTAATTTTATGTTATTTAATGCTATATTATCCTTGGTCTTAGTCATATTAATTTAATTATCATTTTAGATCATTTAGTGGGCTTTTAGGGGTCATAAATGAAAGTGGAATGATTCCCACAATTTCAATATGTCTAAGTTTCCTTTAAATAATATAAGAGGTTAGATTCCCTATCATGAGTGTCAATTCAATCAGAATATTGTAGAAAATTCAAGAAACTAACTAAAAAAGGTGAGTTTAGCACTTGTATGACCTATGGGGAAGTGTACCACATGGGTAAGGTCATGTAATGCATCATAATCTTCCTAAAACTCATCATAATGCTTGACATACTCTAGAAGTGACATTTCTAAGGCTAAACCATTTTTCTCCTTTGCATTTCAAGACATACAAAAGTGACCAATAGGTTCATGCTTAGTATGGATAGCTAAAGAGGTTTTAGGATAATGATTTTGGGAGGTGGTATTACACTTAAATAAATTCATTTAAATTATAATAATTTTAATAATGGTGGCTTATTATTTATGAACCATCCTTATGAAGTTGACTATGTTTTTCTATTTGCTATTTCATGCACACTATAGGTTTTTCTCCATTTTGGGCAAGTTTGTACAAACTAGTTGGTGATGTTAACTCCAGAGGATTTTGGACTTCTTATCAGATTCCCTCCATGCTTTTTTTCAATTTTCATGGTGTTTTGGGAGAAAACCATCTCAAGTTGGAAGATTAGTCTCATTTGGGATGATAGGTTGTTTTTCACCATTTTCAAAACTCTTATGCTTTAAAAATGGTTTAAGAGGATGTATATAGATTCATCACCATGTCTCAATGCCATATTAATCACCTCTCTTCATGTTTTATCTCACTACATCATGTTTGGATCAAACTTGCAGTCTATAGATTATCATACTCAGTCAACTCCTTGCCCTATCCCACTTATAGCCATGTTGAATCATGTGTGAAGATCCTATTTAATATGCTCATGGAGATGTATTGAAGGTATCAAGAGGTTTTAATGTGTTTATAAATAGTAAAAAACAAGTCAAATCCTCCAAAGAGTGTGAATATGGACTACGACAGTCATATTGAACATTTTTATATAGTCAGCCATGGATACACACCTACAGGTGCTCTCATGGAGAATTTATTGATGAAAGGGATATTTTAAGCTCAACAGGGTTTTGATTAAGAGATTAGTACATTTTTAGGTTTTGAGATGAATATACAACTCAATGAGGGAATTCATATCTTGCTCACTGCCTAAATTGCACTTATTGTCTGTACACACAAAATAACCACCTACATGTGGTACCATAGAGGGTTAAAAGGCCATTTTAAGGTGATGAAATAAGTGTTTGAGAATTTATTAAAGTCATAGTAAGTTAAAAACATCATGTTAAACCTTTTGGAATTTATAGGTTAGTAAAAAAATTGGTGGGAACCTTCAAAAGGCCAAATGACCAATTCAAGGACCTAATTCCCTAAAAATATAAAATAAAGGCCTCGGGTTATCTTGGCAGAGCCATATGGTAGGGTTTTTAATTATTTTTATGGCTCCTATTATTTTTTTAAAAACACCTACATAGGATAATCACCTTTAAAAGTTTTAATGGTAGAGAGCTAATGGAGGTTTGTTGTTTGGGGTCACAAAATTGCCTACAAAACACTAAATTCCTACAATATTGTCTACATGACTGTGACCCAAATGAGACCTTCACTCAAGTTGTAAACTAGACATTAACACCATATATGAATGATTATAAGTGAGTAAAATGAGTAATTTGATCTAAAAAATCATCAAAAAAGACCATAAGTTGTGTTTAGACCCCTATACCCACGTTAAGTCTGTACATAGGCCTAGTGAGCACCTACAACCAGCCAAGGGTAATGTTTGAGAAAGTGTTTCATTATTGTAGACCTAGAGCACGATGAGAAAATATTTGAAAATTATGACCAAAATATAGGTTAGTGTTTGGATTTTTGATTAGGTTAACACCTATAAATACCCTTTTGTTTAAAAATATGTACCTATAGCCACTATATTAACTGTTACAGGCAATGAATGAGAAGGTAGTGAATCTAACATGTAGGTAGCCTAACTATGAAGAAAATATGCCCAAAAAATATCAAAGTATATTTTTAAACTCTAAGTGGATCACAATCATTATCTTCAATCTTTATTCATGAAAGATAACCTATAGGTGTCTCCTCTAGAAGCAAAACACAACCAGGTAGGGTAATACAACCACGACTGAGGAAAAGTTATAGGGAGCATGTTAGGAATTGGAGTCATGAATGGAGATGTAAACACATTAATAATATCATAATAACCTAATAAAACCATCATTATTGGTATATAGTAGAGAAAGGACCTTTTCAAATGCTATATCTAGCCTATACTCCAAAACACTGTGCACAATCCTTTTTACATAAATTTGTTTTAGAATTATGAGGGATTGGAAGGTTAGATGGTTTAAAAAAATTATAAAAAATGATATATATCACCTATATAACTTTATTAATCTCATCAAATAATAACTTTTGTGTAAAGAAATAGGGGAATGTCCTCTATTTTGTCTCAGATAGAGGGCACTCCCTTGTGAATGAAACGTGCAGTTTTGGAAAGATGGGTAATAAGTATAAAACATAAGCTATAGGTAATCTTAAATAAGGTGGTATAGGTTTAAAAACACATAATAAAACATTATAATTATTTCATATAAGGGAGAAACTAAATAGTTTGCTTAAAAAACCCAAGGTTACAGTCAAACCATTGAGTAGGGTTTAGGCCTAGAAGCCAAAAAGAGAGTCATTTCCATTTTCACCTTGATATGAGATTTAAAATACATTATTGAATTATTTTAAGGTCATTACAGGTGTTTCCAATCTTTATCTTTGTAGAGGAGGCCATAGAGAGTCATCTTTTGGATTAAAGGCAACACTAGGCCTATGTGAATGGAAGAAAGGGCTCAAGTGGGGAAATTTGAATGATCATATATTATTTATGGATTTTCATGGAGGATAAATGATTTTTTAGAATTTATTAGGGTTCCTCAATAACATATTAGTGTAATTTTTCTAAAACTTGAACATCCCATCTTCATGAACAAGCCTTAAGAGTTAAAACTGCTCAAAACCCTTACAAACCCTTACTAGTGCCTTGATTAGGAAGTTGAAGTTAGAAAGATATTATAATGGATCATTTTTATAAATATTATTATTTTAACTTTTATATGACTCACTCAATCTACTTCCCATCAGGATGTAATTGTATTGATGGAGTGTAAAATAGGATTTTCCTAATAGTTTTATGTATTATGCAAGTTGTATTAGGTTAAAAGAGATGAAAATAAAATGGTAGGTAATATTGAGACTTAATTTAAATTCCCAAATCAATTTAATTATTTTAAACATCTCTTAAGTATCTCAACTAGGTGTTTCATTTCAGCTAGTCAAAATTGGCATAGTGACCAAACTAGTGAGAAGGGTGGAAAACTTCAAGTGAGGTGATTTTATGGTGTGAATAATGATTATAATGCCATATAGGGTATTTAAATTTTTTATACACTCCATCTCATGTATTTTCATGTAAAAATGAATCTAATTTTGAGTCTAGGTCTGTAGAGTGCATGAAGGAGGAGTTTTTTGGACTATAGATGATGATGGCTCATTCCCAGATGATTCTAGATGAAAAAGAATGAAAAAATGAATATAGAAGAATGTATAAAATCTTTAACCTTCATACCAATAATTAAACCTATCCTTGATTATTTTTTGGATGTTCAAACATTCCAAATCATCAAGGTGGTTTTCTGAGCTAGAATGAGGAGTTTCATGCCACATTGCAAGCGTTTCATGACTTGTATGGAAACTTTTACTCCATAAAATTGCATGGTTCATCCAATATCATATTATCATGCATACCTACCTAATTTTATCATCTTTATATGTGTCTTTTTTACCCTTCTCCTCTCTTCTCCTCTCTCTCTCTCTCTCAAGTTTTATAAGAACTAGCCATTTTAGCCATTATAACTTATGTTCCACTTGAGTATGTTGAATCTATACTCATTTTCATACCATTTTATCAATAATACTACTGATTTTTACCTATTTATGACTTTTTTTATTGTTTTTTACTTGAATGTTACATCTTTCTTAGTGAAGACTATGGATTCCTTAGCATGTTGTCTCATTTTCTCATCCGATTTGTAGTTGGAAAGTTTCTTCTTATAGCGAATGTGAAGTGTTCTAGGAAGTGTCAAGGTTAAGTGACTTATACTATTCATTACTTTCATTAATTTTTTCTTGACTAGTCCTTCTAGCCTTAACATTCATCCATGACCTTATAATGTAACATTAATGTCAGAAGATGTAGATTGAAGGAGTGTATGTTTGGTTAGTCTCTTGGTTTAATGTGTAAC
Source organism: Torreya grandis (assembly GCA_037957365.1). Lineage (NCBI taxonomy): Eukaryota > Viridiplantae > Streptophyta > Pinopsida > Cupressales > Taxaceae > Torreya > Torreya grandis. Next base: position 884,446 of record JARHVA010006403.1, read on the forward strand.
ATGTATCTGGTTGGAATTCATCAATTTATTTGGTGTATCACCTCCCTTAGGATAGTTTTATTTTAGTTATCTGTCTCCCTTATGATAGTTTTATTTTATTTATCTATTTATATGATCCCTGTTGAAATATTAATTTGTGAAAATGACCCTCCTATTTTCATTAGTGTCCAAGTTGGTGACATTTTATTCAGAAATGCCTTAATAGATAAAGGGTGTATTCATTCTACCACCTCCCTCAAGTTCATCAAAAACTTTTGATATTGTGAATGCAACCTTAATTCTACCCAAAGAACATATAAAATATATGATAAGAGAAAAATTACATATTTATGTTGTTTTTGGATTCTTATCACATTCCCTCTCAACATGGTTAGAGTTAAGGCCATAATATTTACCTTTCCATTATCCTATAACATTTTACTTGGTCAACCTAGACTTATCACATAAAGGTAGTCACCTCCTATGCATGTTGGTGTATCAATTTTACCAATGAAGGTGATATACACAAGGTTTAAGGTGATAACAACCTTTATAATTTGAAAAAATTCAATAAATGTGGCATCTTTAAAATACCCACCCTTGAACCTTTGCCCAGAATTCCATTTCAAGAATACCAATGCTTTAATTTGTTATCACTTCTAACTAATTTATAAAGGTCACCCTAAGATTTTGGATAACATACCCCCTAACCTCTTGGATTCTATTGATGATGAGCCTGATGAGATCAAACATAAGATCAATACATCAAACTTTCCTTCTACAATTATATCTTAGTCTCCCCCTTATTTTTGACCTCATTCTTGAAATAATTATATTAATGATCTTCCCACTTCTATGGTTATTCCTAGGAATCTTGGTTCTAAATATTCTTCCAGTGACATATCAATCAAATCCTTTCATAATGATATTCATACACCTAATCATGATTATTGGTATGCCTTTGATGACCCATACATATTTGTCTATGATCAAATTAAGGATATGAAAATCCTCTATTATCAATCCTTTCTTTAACACTCTTTCAATCCATATTCATCATCTCATTGCATTAATTTAATTGATATTTTTCACTTTCCTTTTACTTTACCTAACATTATTCCTCCTTTGGTTCATGTTTATTTGTCAAAGATGGAGTGTTTCCTAGTTTTTATGTGTACTTCCTTCGTTACGTATGTGCCTCTTCAAAGCATAATCATTGATCATGTTATGACTAGACCCTACTAGTTTTCTATGATGTCTTATACATAACTCAATCTTCCTCTTTAGATGTTGTCTACCTTGATATGAACTGCATTGAGGTAGACTCCTAAAGAATTAGTTGCAGAATTATTTTAAAATAATGAATTATTTTAATAGGTTTTAGATGGACCCCAATATTATTCTCCACCTAGGTCAGATGTAGTTATTTTCCCACCGACCTAATAATATGAGTTTTACTATGAGTTTCATAATATATATGGTTATTTGGCTATAGATTATCAAACATGTCAGATATCTCAGCACAACTAAAGTTGTAAGGTTCACTTCCCACCACATATAATTTATAACCTTATTCGACTAGTACTAGGTGATTTTATTGCTTTCATAACACAAAAACACATTGTTTGACTTATTAAGTCCTTAAAAAGTACTTAGATGTGATTCATCCTAAATCAACATAGATTTCCAATGTCCCAAACATGTTTCCCCTAAATATCTCCATATTACACACCAAAAAATCATAAATACATTTAATTTATCATTGGTGAACTATTACACATTGTGTGTGTGTGTGTGAGTGTGCATGTGTGTGTGCATGTGTGTGTGTGTGTGTGTGTGTGTGTGTGTGTGTGTGTGTGTGTGTGTGTGTGTGTGTGTGTGTGTGTGTGTGTGTGTGTGTGTGTGTGTGTGTGTGTGCACGCATGCGTGTGTACATATGTATGTAGAGCAATCAAGTAAATTCTCCATGACCTCCCAAGGCCCACGTCTCAACCTTCTCAATAGTGCTTGCATGGTCATTCTCAAATAAAGGGGAAACCTTATCCTCAACTAAAGCCTTCTAATAGATTAGAAGATATAAATAACTTAATCATATAGTTTCCTTGTATTTATTATTATTAAGAGGAGGCCACATGCCATCTTCCTAGTTTTCATACTTTTTCCATAAAGCTCATCTACCTAGAAATCCTTGTATGACATTCTAAGAGAGTAGAAGAGACTATGACATTCTAAGAAATCATCCAAAGTAGTATGACATTCTAAGAAATCATGACATTCTAAGAGAGTAGAAGAGACTATGTCAAAAGTAGATGATTCTCATGAGTTAAATGTGTATGTGTGTGTGTGTGTAGACAAACATAGACACATATTTAACTTATGGGCATTATCGACATTTAATATCTACTGATTGATTTTATTTTTAGTATGCATTATTATTTAATATCAAGCTATGGTAAAATGTTATGATGTATATTGTTTTTAGATACATATTCACTTTCAACTATAAATCCAACCAGTCTAGGACACAATGGTGGACCTAGATCCCCAAGTGATCATCTATCACAAGTACCATATTTACCAATAACAACCAAAACCAGCCCAAGAATAGAAAACACACACACACAATGGCTTAGTTTTCTTCAAATACATATCAATACATTATATAGTACATCAAATTGACTGAAACTATGTATAATGCCATATCTAGGCCTATGGTCCACCTTAGCAATGATTACGATGAGGAGGTTTCATGATCACCATGGATACTATAAACCATGCCCCACATAGAATCCATTTTAAAGTTTTTATACATGAATGTAATCCCTAGACCTATCCTTGTATGTGAGCTACCTGCACCTATAACATCACTACCTATTCAGTCATATCCATGTGTGCATTTTTCTATTTAGTTATCATGGTGTTTAACTTGATTGAGGTCTTCTTTCAATGACTTTGGAGAGAGATTATTAACATTATATTGAAGTTTAGGATGAAGAGCATTGGTAAAATAAATCGAAGAGGATATCTTCCAACATGTTAGGATTGGATTTGTTATCAAATAATTTCTAACACTTGATGAAGGTTTGGTCAGTCTCTTTATTCACTTTAGTGTAATTTATGAAATTGGCTAAGTTATTTTTAGATAAATTATTAAACCAGTGTGTAAACTAATTATTTCAAGCTAGATATGGACATGAGTTGATTTTACCAATCTATAACATCATTAGAAAAGGTTTTGTCTAGTAGCTTGGTAGATGTAAAGGTATTGAGCTTAATCCAATCTTTATAGAAATTTTTAAAGGTTTTAAAATATAAATCAGTATTAGTAGATCCATTATAGGTGATCAAATGAATGATCCCACCTATGTCAATGTCTATAATTTGAGGATCCAATGGTTTATTTTGAATATTTTAATGGACTTATTATGAAGTGGTGGTTGGGGAATGATATTATCATGAGCATTTATAGTGGATTGGGGGGGGGCATTTGGATTTGGCACTCCCCAATAGATTTTTTAGGATGATTTTACATTTTCAAAAGTTATTTTTTTATTTGCATCATCTGGTCATTATTGCCATCTTGAAATTTAGACATGTCCTACTGGCATTTAACATGATTTTCTAAGGATCAAGATAATTTTGACTAAAAGTGGAAGTTTGAGTAGTTTGTTTGGATGTAGTAGATGTGGTATTAATTTTGATGTTAAAATGAGTACTTTGATTAGACCCATTAATGTAAATTCCCACTATGTTAGCATCAATACTTATCATAGTGTATTAAGAGGAGAGAATGAGGAAGTCCCATATTCATTTGTCCCAAATATAGTAGAAATAGGAATAAGGGAATGAGGGTTTTCTACATGGGGTGCCATCATGAGGTGATAAATCACCATAGGGTCCTTTTGCTTATGATTAGGATGGTTGTGAATAGATATGATAATTTCATTAGTATAATTAATATCACATTCATCTTCCACCTCATGATAATGGGGTAAATGAACTCTTATAGAGGTTTTAATATTTTTAAATGGCTCATAAAATTTAGATTGAGTGAAGCCACATGATAATTACTTGTATCTTGGCATTGAGTCATGGTAAATTTATAAGGTGTATGGTTTTTAAGTAATTTTAAATAATTGGTTAGTTTCATGTATTATTTTTGGGTTTTCTCTTTAAATTGGTAAAATTTTTACATTGTAATGGAAGATAAACGATTAATTATACTATGATAGTCGATGTAGTTAATTACATAGAAAATAGATGATTCAACATCGACAATGTAGTTTGGATCTAAAAATAGTAAAATTATACTATATCTAGTTGGCTAATATAGTATGATAATAATAAATAACTATATCAAGCTATTTAATATAATATGATGACATGAAATAATTGTATTATGTTTTGTGATATAGTATGATGATAAGAAATAATTGTATAGATTTGGTTGATGTAGTTTTTGAGACAAATAATTATATCAAGATAATTGATGTAGTTTTATAAACACACATAAATGTATTAAAATCAATGTAAATCAAAAACATAGCATGGAATGGTATTGAGATGGCTGATATAGTCTATAAAATAAGCAACCATAAATTTGACCTAACTATTTATGAAATTCAAGAGAGGGAGATAAAATAATAATGAATTTTATTATTTTTTATTCTCTAAAATATATGGATCCCATTCTTAAATAGTAAATACAATATGGGATTCAGTAAACATAGATTAGTACACTGTACTCATGGTGACACTATCCCATCTCTGAGGTATGTTTAGAGTAACTTATTAAAGATAATCGATTATTGGTGCACTAAAAAATTAAATGGATGGTTGGATTCCTAAGGTTTTAAAATATTTAATCCTTAGGTGTTTTTTATGTATATTTAGTTATATGGAAAATAAATTCCATGTATAGTTTTTCTTAATGGCTTGAGTATTGGGGTAGTAACCCCCACACCACAATGTAAGTAAAATTAGGAACCACTTGGTCCAAAAAAATAACTCCCATTTAGATTTAAAATTTCCATATTATATTTTATAGTAAATCCAAATAAATATATAAAAAAATGTTGAAATCTAAATTTGTATCATTCATTGAATTTAAACAAACAAATAGAATGGTATCATCTTGGTTGATATAATCCAAAATTAATAAAACTAAAATTTATCATAAAAAATTGTATCAAGTTGGTTGATATAGTTTTAAACACACATAAAGTTGTATTGAGTTATTTGATATAATCTATACAAACACATAATGGTGCCTCGTTGGATGATAAAATTTATAGATAGCTAAAAACTTATATTGGGATGGACAATATAGTTAGGTTAATGGTTTGGAGTATTTTTATAATAAGCTAGATGAAAACATGAAACTAATCCAACCAAAGAAGGGATAAGATTCATGTTGGTTTTAATAAAATGTGTGATTAATCTAAGATGACATAAAACTATCATCTTTCTCTCAATGGTCTAGATCTTGAATAAGGTCAATCAAATACAATCTATGATACTTGGATGATTAGGTAAGGAACTATGAATTCCATGATATATCAAAGGGTAACCTACAACTCAAATGTCAAGAGAAAAGGTTCCAAATCCTAAGCTTATGACACTAGGATGTAACTCTTTCTAGACCTCAATAAAGGTAAATCGCTGTAAATGGGTACAAACTAAACTAAATGATGGGTTATAATGGTTGTAAATGGGTAGAGTGCAATAGTTAACAAAATGGGGGTTTATTAAATCTAAATTGATCTATGTAAATTATAATAAATAATATGGATACATCAGCTTACTCATTATAAATAATTCCTAAACAATGATACACATACACATTCAAAAAGTAATAAAAAATATTGAATCTATAAAGTAAATAAATGAAAGAGTGTATACACATAATATTTTTCACTTTATCATTTACTAATGTTTTATCTTGTAGTGACTTATCAAGCACAAATATTATTGAGTTCACACCTTAAAGAGTACACCATAAAATGGGTGGTCATGTTTGCGGTACTTTGTGATAGATGTTGATATTATATCATGATTACACCATTATTACTATTGATCCAACTTCCTTAGATTATCTTACCATTTACGTCCTTCCATATTATCATCATTCAGTTGTGTCATTTTATGTATATGTTATATCATCAACCTGACTAATACCATATTTTTAGTGTATTTTTCATTTTTGTATTGTATCAACATACCTGATGCAGTTTTGAGCCTATCTTCTAAAGTCTATATTATATCATCTTGGTCGATATTGTTTTGTGTTAACCGATATCTTTAAATTATATTGTCATGCCATTAACATTAGATTATTATTTAGGGTTGGTTTTTGGTATTGGATTAGTATATATTGGGTTCATATTTAATTCTAACACAATCATATATACTTTATTTTATCTGATTTTGCTCGGACTTCTACCCTGAGTCAGCCTCAGATGTGTTTATGGTCTAGATCTTTATCTTGAGGAATCTTATCATATGGCAGTATTTAAATATCAATATGAGGAGTCATTGGGAGTCCCTAGGTAAGAATATATTTATTATTTTTCCATCTATTTTATATATTCAACCAACAACATCTATTTTAAATATCCACTTAAGCTAGGGGAAAATTGAGGTTCAATGGGTCCACTCAAAGGTAAGCATTTCTAACCCTATATGCTTTCCTCTATTTACTTCATAGAAATATGTTACTTCTTAATAGTGAATGAATGTATCTACCTATTTTATATAATGTATTATTAACATTATATAACTTACTATATCTATTAACCCAATATAATTTAGTTTTACCTTCCTTACCATGTTGGCCAGTTTAATACAGTCTGATCTAATTAATTTTTTATCACCATATAGCAAATAGTATCAGCCAAATTAATACAATTTATTTCTACCCTCCTATCTACATCAGCCATCCTAATATAGTATAGTTTACTTAGTATCAATTCTTAACTACATGATCCAACCTGATATAGTTTGATTTTCCCGTTTTCATTTCTTAATTACTTTGGCCAAGGTGATATAGTTTGTTTCTCATTAATTAACTACATCATCTAGCCTAACTCAATTAATATTTTCTCTTTCACCATGAAATACATATTTTCTAAATTTCAAGAGAAAACCCAACATTATCTAACAGAAATTACTAATTCCCATAAATCCTCTAAATCTTCTTTGCCTTATAAACCATAGAATATTTGATAAATTATTATGTGGACACTAGAAATACCTACTACTATCCACTTAGAAAATCTAAATTCCTTGAATAAAACTATCCACCTCAACACATGAGCATATTTGAGGATGAGTGTGATATTTAATATACTAACAAAATTATATTTTATATTAATGAGAATCTTGATCATAAGGGAATGGACCGAATAGTGATCTACCATATCATGATGCACCCCATGTCGAAGTTCCTCTCTCCCCTAATCCTAGCTTATATATAGGACTTGGGGAAAGTAATTTCATGACTTCCTCCCATATACATTCCTCCTCCATGCCTAGTATTTATACTAACATGGTGGGTCTTTTCTATAGTGTGCCTACTCAAAGTGCCCACATTAATACTCACATTAATTCCATAACTAATGCATCTCAACAATCTACTCAAGTTAGCTATGATCCAATTGTTTATTAGTTTTTATTCTATTTGGAAGTCTTATTGGATATTTTATCTCTTTTGGACTAAATTTCTTTTCTTATATATAAGTGTAGAGATTATTTCAAAAAGATCTACTTTACCCTTAATAAAAAACAATCTAATTGAGATTCTTTCTCTAGCCATCAATCTCTTTATCCTCATCAAATATTATTGCTAACCATGAACCAAATGATTGCCTTTCAAGCCAATAATTCAAATTAAATGATGAAAATGCAAACTCAACTTTTGTGAATAAAAATGCATCCTTAACATCCTTAGTGAGAAGTGACAAATCTAAGTTATCCCACCCCATAGATATTCTCATGGGAATCTCATTATGTAACCTCATATTCAAAATAAAATAGTTAAACATATTCAAAATGAACTAATTTTTCCTAAAATTTCAAACATAAAAGTAGATTTCATCATTCCTAAGATCACTTATAATGTATCCATTTATCCTACTTTGCATTTTAATTTATTCATAAATATTTAAAAATACTAGATTAAGCTAAACAAGTTTGTGGCTACTAAACCTTTATACAAAACCTTTTTAGGTGATGCTCTATATTGGTACAACCAACTAAAATATATAATTATATCTAGTTTATAAGAATACATTAATTCATTGATTCAATAATTTCAAATCAATAATTTTCCTAAAAATAACTTAGCACATTTCATTAATTATAATCAAGTAGAATCCAAGAGTACCAAAGTTTTCACTAAGTGTTGGAAATCCCTCACTAAAACTTTTGAGCACAACATGTCAGAAGATAATCTTTTCCATATTTTCACTAATGTTATTCATCCAAAAATTTAGCACATAGTCATGACTCTTTCTCCAAAATCATTAGAATAAGTCCTAAATCAAGATAAACATCAAGACATCCTCAAAATACAATTTTAACCTTCACAACCCAAGTTTGGAAGTTTTTTCCTTATGAAGTATAAAAAAATATATCCATTGATGGTGTTAAGGATACATATGAATCTACAAAAACCATCAATGTTTTTTCCTAATAAGCTCCAATGAAATGATACTTTCCCAACCTACCAAATCCCCTTCCAACATCCTCCTTATTCCTCAAAACTTAATGATGTTGAGGTTCATCAACCTCTCTCTTTATATGAGATTAAAAAATCATAATATTAAACCCTCATATAGAGATTTGGATAGTTCTTAACCTACTTGTCATTAGTATGATCCTCTAAAAAAATCTAGTATCATGTAAATTATGGACATTCCCATGAAACTTGTAGACAACTTAATAACCTTGATTTCCAATTCCTCATCAATCCTAAATTTAACCATGAAGCTATGATATAATATAAATAACAACATTAAGAAAAGATAGAAAGATCCCATGACTCCAAATTCAAGTGTGATGATCTTCATCAACCTAATTATTATCTTGTTACATATTCAATTCCACTTTGTGAGCATAACCAAAAATCTAGTCCCAATAAACTTGCAACCACTATTTTTGTTTAAACCATGGTTAATCCTCACTCTTATACCAATGAATAAAAATTGGTTAATATGAAAAACATGAAGCACATAGTATCCTATATTAATCTTTATCCATGTTTGAATCATATTACCTATCTTAATTAAAAAATAATTTAGGATACCTCCCTATCTCATTTTTTGGATGTTGAGTATGGAGAAATCATAAGCTCCATTTTTTAGATGATCTAACTATATTTTCTATCTCGATGTAGTCATCTTAATTTGTGACTATACCTATTGAATCAACCATCCATATGTATTACATTATTAATTTGTTCCCCATAGAAACTACATCAACCAATCTAATAAGTCAATTATTCCCAACCTAGAAAATATTGCATCATCTAAATAGATACAACCAATTTTTGTGACTATTTTCATCCGTCATGTATCAACTAGCCTAATGTAGTTAATTTTTGTCACTAATTATAATGTTCCTACATCAACCAGGTTGATATAATCTAATTTTATTTTTATGTGCAATAAACTACATTGAGCTTATTGATGTAGTTTGCTCACTCAACCCCTATTGTATTGGTTAAGATGAAACCACATAGTTCCTTTCTAAATTATCTTCATTCCAACTCAGCTCCTTATTAAGTTGATCTACTTAAAAACTATACACCTTTCTCTCAGTCCTATCTAACTGACCTTAGATTTGGTGAATCAGATCTGATTTAATAATATTCCAAGTTCCCTTCTCAAACACCTTTTTTAAGATTATGCGGACTTCTCCACCTAATAATATCTAATTTATATAGATCATATTTGGTAGGAACATTCCTAAACCTCCACCTATAGGGAAATGATCTATCTTGTTTGGGTCCAAGGATAGTAACTTATAGTAGTATGAATAAATGCCCATTCAATTTGATGAGACCCTAGATTATTATCTCTCACATAAGTTTCTTATTGTTTATATGATCCCAGTTGAAATATTAATTTGTGAAAATGACCCTCCTCTTTTCATTAGTGTCCAAGTTGGTGACATTTTATTCAAAAATGCCTTAATAGATAAAGAGTGTATTCATTATGTCACCTCCCTCAAGTTCATCAAAAACTTTTGATATTGTGAATGCAACCTTAATTCTACCCAAAGAACATACAAAATATATGATAAGAGAAAAATTATATATTTATGTTGTTTTTGGATTCTTATCACATTCCCTCTCAACATGGTTACAGTTAAGGCCATGATATTTACCTTTCCATTATCCTATAGCATTTTACTTGGTCAACCCTAGACTTATGACATAAAGGTAGTCACCTCCTATGCATGTTAGTGTATCAATTTTACCAATGAAGGTGATATACACAAGGTTTAAGGTGATATGTGGCATCTTTAAAATACCCACCCTTGAACCTTTGCCTAGAATTTCATTTCAAGAATACCAATGCTTTAATTTATTATCAATTCTAAAGGTCACCCTAATATTTTGGATAAAGTACCCCCAAACCTCTTGGATTCTATTGATGATGAGCCTGATGAGATCAAACATAAGATCAATAGATCAAACTTCCCTTCTACAATTATATCTTAGTCTCCCCCTTATTTTTTACCTCATTCTTGAAATAATTATATTAATGAGTTTCCAACTTCTATGGTTATTCTTAGGAATCTTGGTTCTAAATATGCTTCCAGTGACATATCAATCAAATCCTTTCATAATGATATTCATACACCTAATCATGATTATTGGTATGCCTTTGATGACCCATACTTAGTTGTCTATGATCAAAATAAGGATATGAAAATCCTCTATTATCAATCCTTTCTTTAACACTCTTTCAATCCATATTCATCATCTCATTGCATTAATTTAATTGATATTTTTCACTTTCCTTTTAATTTACCTAACATTATTCCTCCTTTGGTTCATGTTTATTTGTCAAAGATGGAGTGTTTCCTAGTTTTTATGTGTACTTCCTTCGTTACTTATGTGCCTCTTCAAAGCATAATCATTGATCATGTTATGACTAGACCCTACTAGTTTTCTATGATGTCTTATACATAATTTAATCTTCCTCTTTAGATGTTGTCTACCTTGATATGACCCACACTGAGGTAGACTCCTGAAGAATTAGTTGCAGAATTATTTTAAAATAATGAATTATTTTAATAGGTTTTAGATGGACCCCAATATTATTCTCCACCTAGGTCAGATGTAGTTATTTTCCCACCGACCTAATAATATGAGTTTTACTATGAGTTTCATAATATATATGGTTATTTGGCTATAGATTATCAAACATGTTAGATATCTCAGCACAACTAAAGTTGTAAGGTTCACTTCCCACCACATATAATTTATAACCTTATTCGACTAGTACTAGGTGATTTTATTGCTTTCATAACACAAAAACACATTGTTTGACTTATTAAGTCCTTAAAAAGTACTTAGATGTGATTCATCCTAAATCAACATAGATTTCCAATGTCCCAAACATGTTTCCCCTAAATATCTCCATATTACACACCAAAAAATCATAAATATATTTAATTTAGCATTGGTGAACTATTACACATTGTGTGTGTGTGTGTGAGTGTGCATGTGTGCGAGCGCGCGCGCGCGCGTGTGTGTGTGTGTGTGTGTGTGTGTGTGTGTGCGTGTGTGTGTGCGTGCGTGCGTGCATGCACATGTGTGTGTGTGTGTGCACACGCACACGTGCATGTGTGTGTGTGTGTGTGTGTGTGTGTGTGTGTGTGTGTGTGTGTGTGTGTGTGTGTGTGTGTGTGTGTGTGTGTGTGTGTGTGTGTGTGTGTGTGTGTGTGTGTGTGTGTGTGTGTGTGTGTGTGTGTGTGTGTGTGTGTGCGTGTGTGCGCGTGTGCGTGCGTGCACATGTGTGTATGCACGCATATGTACATATGTATGTAGAGCACTCAAGTAAATTTCCCATGACCTCCCAAGGCCCACGTCTCAACCTTCTCAATAGTGCTTACATGGTCATTCTCAAATAAAGGGGAATCCTTATCCTCAAATAAAGCCTTCTAATAGATTAGAAGATATCAATAACTTAATCATATACTTTCCTTGTATTTATTATTATTAAGAGGAGGCCACATGCTATCCTCCTAGTTTTCATACTTTTGCCATAAAGCTCGTCTGCCCAGAAATACTTGTATGACATTCTAAGAGAGTAGAAGAGACTATGATTAGAGTTAGATATTAGTTACAATAAGATTTATTAGATGTTATTGATTATGTATGTCAAGATCAATCCTGGTATTTGTGAGTACATATTTGATTCATATCATGTCTTAACATTATCATATGAGTGTGTTTTATATTTATAAATTTTATTACTGGAGATGTTTATCATATCTAACTTGTTTATATCATGATTCTCCTTCATTTTTAAGCATTTTAAAACATTTATATCAATTTTTTTTCCCCATATTTTGGCATCTTGATAAAAAGTAGAGGATAAAAATGTAGAGATTAAAAACATAGCATGAAAAATGTAGCAAAGAAAAATGTAGCAAAGACAAAACATCACAAGAATAAAACATAGTAAAAGATGTGCTCACATAGAAGATGACACAACTTTAAACTAAAGGTCCAAACTCACAAAATCACATTTTTCTCTATTATTTTGCATGTAAATATGGTGCATTACTTTTACACCATGAAATTTTAACTACTATCACCAAAATTAACTAGATAATAAATAAACAATGTGATAATCACTAAAATGTCACAATTATAGTGTTCGTGACATTTTTGGAACATTACCAAAACTGCTACATTTTTTACCACTAAGTTTTTTCTATGTTATCACATAGATCCCATATTTTAGGATGACAATTTTATTCCCCCTTTTTTGGTATGAGTATTTTCTTTATTTCTCTTTTGGGATGACTATAACCATAATTAGTGATTAAGTTAGATCCCTTATAGATTAGTACATCTTCCTTAGTGACATTACTATCATATCCTCTTTGTGATCATCTATAATCATATTCATCATTGTATCATTTTTATTACATAGATGTATTTTCCATGATCTTCATATTTCTATTATTTCCTTATATTTGAGGCATACGTAGCTCAGTTTTGAGTTTGTACACTTACATGTGGACAAGTCTAGGAGTCTTTAGGCACCATAGTATTTAGTTTATCCATTATAATGTCCAAGTATAATATATCTTTTGTTATCTATCTATTTCATCCATGTTTAATTTTTTAAATCTGTATGGAGGAGGAATAGAAATATCCAAAATAATTACTATGAAAATAAGATCAAAAGGAAAATTATATCATAAAAGTTAGATCACACCAAAATATGTGATATTTATTTGGCACATCTCTTATCTTAGTTGAATCTTAGACTCCATAGTTTGGTCTCATGATAGAGTCCAAGTCCATTAGGGTGTGGTATCTTATAAGACTAGTGTAGGAGGTATTGTATCATTACATCATTATATCTTCCTACATTTTATTGTCACCTATATTCTCACACAAGTACAAAGAATTTTCACTAGCAAAACAATGCTATAAGTGGTCCTAGGAATCAAGGAACATGTTGTGGGAAGATAGGATAATTTTAATTTCATGCATATTTCCTTCATGGTCAAATATATGTAATTAAATTTTTATCCCAAGTTCTATGATCACTACTTAGAGTGTCCTACATCCTTGATGTCTATAGTTATTATATTTGCCTAGTTTTTTAGAATATCTCATTTCTGATAACAATTTACACATCACCCATGTGGTTCATTACATTCATTATTTACATCATATATTCCATTATATCCCCTTGATGGTTATCAAAATTATTTGATCACATCCTTGATCACATCTATACACCAGTTTGTTTTCAAGTTTTAAGTTACATTAACACCTATTACCTTTACTTTCGACACCATCTCATTATCATCATTGTCATGTCATTAGGTGGTTGTTCTTTCTTGCATCATAGTTTAGAGAAAGCACTAAGTTTGAGTTGTCATTATTTAGAGATTTTAATTTTCATTTATCCATGATGTTCTTGTTTGATTTTTTTGGACATCATTTATGTTACATGTTTCTATTTATGTTTGAATTGACATGCTTATTTTACATTTTGAATTACATTTTATTTTTTAATCATATGTTTTCTTCATGTTTGATTTGGAATGTGTATTTTACATGAGATCACATTCTTTACTTACATATATTTGTTTGAATTTTGTTTACATATTTCATCTATTTTAGTGTGTTTTATGTTCATTTTTATCATTCAATTCATCATTTTCACTTTTTTTGGTTTGTTTTTTTATCTACTTACATAAGATGTCATTTTATTTTACTTAGTTTTTTTTCTTTTTTAACATGGATTTAATCACATTTTATAGACAAGAATAAAATATACATCATACATCGATGATATGTGGGTGTGTTGGTAAAGTGACTTGGGTTTTTCAAGCACCACCCAAGTCCAAATCTTAGTATGGTATCAGAGGCTAGATATGGCCAATTGTTGGTACTCTTGGGCCAGTTTGGGGCGGATCATTGGTATTCTTGGGCTAGTTATGGATAATCATTTGTATTATTGGGATTATTGTGACCATTGATGGTATTATCAGGTTGTTTGTGGTCCTTCATTAGTATTATCAAGCTAATTATGGTTTTTTTTTTGTATTCTTGGGATGGTTTTGATTGTTGTTGGTAAATATGGTACTTTTGATAGATGATCACTTGGGGATCTAGGTCCACAATTATGTCCTAGACTGGTTTGAGTTCTAGTCAAAAGTAGATGATTCTCATGAGTTAAATGTGTGTGTGTGTGTGTGTGTAGACATAAACATAGACACATATTTAACTTATGGGCATTATCGACATTTAATATCTACTGATTGATTTTATTTTTAGTATGCATTATTATTTAATATCAAGCTATGGGAAAATGTTATGATGTATATTGTTTTCAAATACATATTCACTTTTAACTAGAAATCCAACTAGTCTAGGACACAATGGTGGACCTAGATCCCCAAGTGATCATCTATCACAAGTACCATATTTACCAATAACAACCAAAACTAGCCCAAGAATACAAAACACACACACACACAAACAATGGCTTAGTTTTCTTCAAATACATATCAATACATTATATAGTACATCAAATTGATTGAAACTATGTATAATGCCATATCTAGGCCTATGGTCCACCTTAGCAATCATTAGGATGAGGAGGTTTCATGATCACCATGGATACTCTAAACCATGCCCCACATAGAATATATTTTAAAGTTTTTATCCATGAATATAATCCCTATACCTATCCTTGTATGTGAGCTACCTACACCTATAACATCACTACCTATTCAGTTATATCCATGAGTGCATTTTTCTATTTAGCTATCCCTCTCCATGTTTCCACATATACTACTCCAACATCTACCAATAGTGTAATATGATTAGTATCTCACTCTCAACTCTATATCTCCCTTTACATCCTCTTCCACTACTCTAAACTAGCTAAAATGTGCTTTTGTCACTGGTTTCATGGGAACCTATATCCCAATGGTGTCATGTTGAGTAAGTACAAGGTCCAAAATCTAGTGGTGAGTAGCATCCAATAGAGTATTCCATCATGTATCCTCCTCTATCTTGAATCTATAAAATTTAAACTAAAATAGCATTATATATCACATGTATATCCATAATTTGTATTTTATTTATCACTAGTCCTTAGAATGTATATTTATACCCTTAGGAAATGAAAGTGATAGGAAAAAAATCAATATATTTACTTATTGGTAGTATTTCCATCAGCCCATATACTTATAACAAAGGTTACCATGGATCTATGGTAGTGAGAAGCACCTGCATCTCCCTTGGGGGACTACTATATACTAAGAACCCAATCCATATGTGTACACTTTATAGTCTAGCTATCAACTTGAGATGCATGTGGTTCTCCCTATTTTATCTAAGGTGTTGCCTCTAGCTATCTACCCCCTCCTTTTACATGTGTCACTCACTATCATCTCCATCATCATCTCACCAACCTAGGTTAGTGAGGCCTCACCATAATAAATTTAGTTTACACTCTTTTCCCTCATACACCCCATGTTTCTCTTGCATAGCAAGCCCAAAACATTGACACCACCAAATGAACCACTAAGTGTGTTAATATAAATTATCTTGGGATGTGGTCATGTGGATGTGGATCCACCCACTAGGTGTGGTGCCTAGTGATCTACCTCTGTCCCTATGCCTATGCTATAGTTTTACATGATGTCCATGCATCTAGTGTACCATTTTATGGCATCCACATTATATAATACTACCACATTTATCCAATGTAGGTTTGTGTGGAATCACTTAGACCACATGGTCTTGATCCCACCTCCTCACATATGGAAGGGTGTCATCCATAAAATTAGATAGTCCCATAAATCTATATATGGTCCCAACTCATAAATATCCAACTCATAAATAGTATAATTGGTCCCATGGTGTAATCACACATGTTCAAAATCTTACAAAATTCATGAACTAGTTACACCTAGATAATTGATTCTAGATCATATAGTGTGCCCTACTCTATCATCTAGTGAAACAAAGTGATGATTATAATGGATTAAACCCATATGAATTATGATAGAATACATGCACCATCATAATCTTGATCAAGGATTTATATATGTTTAGACCTTAAAATATACACCTAAAAAAATTATACTACCAACATCAACATGTTGTATATGTCTGATCGAGTATCCCATTGGGATAGTGCTTTCCTCTCATCCATTGTATCTATATAATTACACACAAATAATGTTCCCATGATTGATAGATCTAATATAACATGGATTTCCTTTGAGGTGATGTCTACCTCTATGGTATCCCAATTCACCACCCATATGAATGTTTTTATGAGTGCCTCCCATTACCCAATAAACATGGAAATCAATTCCAAACTAAGTGTCACCTGATAACTCCATAATACTACAAAATTTAAATGTGATGACTTATGCATGATCAAATACTGATAATATCTTTAACAAATCTAGTAGCCATATCACATCCAAAATCATCTACATTCATTATTGTCTTTATAAAATTCAGAAAACAAAGCACAAATTATATTTTTATCCAAAAATGTAATATAAATGATTAAAATTACTACAAACATAAAAATAAAAATAAAACTCTTTTTTTCTACTACATCAACCATGCATCAGACTATATTGACCATGTTCATTTTCCTACTAAACCAACCATACCTATATCAACTAGAATTTTAGTCTAAGGCATCAATTGTACATCATTATATAGGCCATGTTCCCCTTATTTCAACTATATTATCAATAGACTAAATTATAATGACCTAGAATATTTCCTAATGATATCAATCATACACCATTACATCAACCTAACTAATTAATTTTCTATTAAATTAACTATGCTAGATGACATCAGTTAGAATATATATTACCTACATCAACCAAATCCTATTATATTGGTGATTATTATTTCTACCATCTTTCAAATTGCATTGGCTTAGATCATATACTTTAATTAGCACTTTATTTTTTTCATTGACACTAATAAATGCCCTTGGCCTAGTTTTTTACCTTTTTTCAACTCATTTCCCATCCTATTTTAAACTTAATTTTGGAACTCATAGGGGAAAATTTTGTTTCATATATTTTCCCCAACACTTATATTTCTTAATCTAGTTCATTTTATTCTCATTCGTGGAAAAATGGACACTTTTAGTTTTTCTTGATTTGTGACCCACCTAATGTGAAGTGATACTATTCACCAACAGTTAGAGATATCACTATAGAGATTTTTTATTCTCATTTGCAACTGAGAATGGAATTTAAATAATTTTATATGAATATTTTTGGTTTTTTTTTTGTGGAATTTTCATGCAAAATCATGAAAGGAAACAAAAAATAAAACAAAAAAGAGAAAAGGGGAGAAACCCACAATGAGATAAACACAGAGAACCATTAGTGTCATGTCCCTAAAATATATATTTTGAAAAATTATTTAAAATATATAAATACACATAAAATATGAATCATATCATTAATTTTCAAACCCTCTCAATGGAAAATAGAAATAGACACATAAAATTAATATTTTCCTTCACAAACTAGAACTCAAATTTGATAATTTTTACATAGTAACATAGGAATCTTTTCCTATTATTGAAATATGATTTATAAATGTTATATTTTGTTAAAATATAAAATAATACACCTATATAAATATGAAATTCAAATCTCCACATAACTACAACAAACATGTTACTCCCAATGCCCTAAATTTGGCAATTTTGGCACTGAATTACTTCAAACCTCCCATAGATATAAAAATATTGATATAAAACAAAAATAAATTGAACAAAAATAATATCAAAAAAATTTAAATAAAGCCACACCAAATGACAATTGAAAATATGCAAATAACTCACCAAAATATGCATACATAATACCAATCAACTCCAATGCAATCTCTAGATGAGATCGACTTATTGAAAGAAAGGGGATACATATTATGACTATTTAAATAAATGGGTTTGTTAGGATCTTAGAGTACAATTTATTAATTTTTTATAAGCAACTAAACATGAAATTAAACCAAAAATAATAAGTAACTAGAAATCAGAAACATCACAGAATAAGAGATACAAGAAACAACCAATCTTGTATTAAACTCTTCCAAAAGGAAATACAATGAAGAAATATCTCTCTTCTCACACCTCTCAAATGTACAAATCTCTTTCCCTCAAGAGTTCTCTCTCTCTCTTACAACCAACTCCACTACTTGAATTGATAGGACCTAGGTTCCCCAAAGCTTTGACACAACTTGTCAGATTTAAGAGCACATATGATTACCTTTGTATAAGCAACTAAACATTTGGAATTATACCAAAAGTACAAGTAAGTAGAAATAGAAATAACACAGAATATGAGAGGCAACACACAATTGTATTCAACTTAATTAGAAATAAATTACAACAAAGAGATCACACTCTTTCATCCACTTCGTGGGCATACCAGTAATCTTCCCTTAAGAGTAATCTTCTCTCAATACAGGTCACAACAAATGGATAACATAGAGCTGTTGTTCACCTCAACCAGTCAATACAATACTGCTAGTACAACCGAGTATGAACCGATACTCCAAGTAGATCTCACCATGATCTTGCTCCTTGATGTGTTGCTGTCACCTTGGATCTTGCTGCCCCGTAGATCTCCTTTTGACCCTCGCACACACACACCCCTGCAAACCAACCTGATCTTACTTATCACATGTAGATCTCCAACCTGATCTTGCACACCTTGCAGATCAATCTTGATCTTACATACCTGGAAGAACCCTTGTGATTCCACCATGAGAAGAACTCTCCTAGTTCTACACTTTACAATACAGCCCATGAGTCTATTATATAGATCTCATGCATACAATAATTAGACAAGTGGCTCAAGACTCAAACTAGTCTTTAACATGCAAATAATTCATTCAACTAACTGACTGTTCATCAACAACTAGTTCTGGAACCGCACAGGCGACCGACGTCGGTCCTTGTCTGACTAGAGATGACCGACGTCAGCTAACTCCAATTGACGTCAGTGATCCTACCGATGTTGGTGACTATGACACTCAACAACCTCTATGTTTGCATTCAGGTGAAGCTTTTAGCTCCACAACCTAACAATCTCTCACTTGGAGATAAATAGTTGCACCTATACCTATACCAGTACATTGTCTAATCTGTATCCTGGCTTGTATCCCTCTTCAAGCTCAATCTTGAAGACCAACCACCACACACCCTATGGTGCTACACCTGTGTCTGAATTTCTCCATTCTCAGATTACCTTCTTCTACCGTTGCTATACTCCCACTCAATCAAAAACCCCTAAGAGTGACCTATAATAAAAAAAACACTAACCAGATCTGAACCACCTGTTAGTCAACCTCGCTCTGAGAACGTCTAATCTCGCTCTGATACCAATTGTTGGGGATCAACCAACAAACTTGATTACTATATGAAAGCAACTAAACATATAATTAAACCAAAATGATAAGTAACTAGAATCAGAAAACATCAAACAATAAGAGATATAAGAAACCGCCCTGAAAACTTGTATTAAACTCTTTACAGAAGGAATACAATTGAAAAAAACTTTTTTTCTTCCTCACCTCTCTCAGATGTACAGATCTCTTTCCCTCAAGAGTTTTCTCTCTCAATTAAAATCAACTCCAACAACTTGGATTGATTCACATATACAATTCTTGTACTATTACTCTACTTCTACAATAAGCTATGAAGATCTATCTCTATTATATAACTTTAGGGATCATGAGCATACAATCACAACCATTAGATGCACCTCTTAATCAAGGGCTCAAAATAGTCTTACTTAAGATAGAGATGTAG